>OX451219.1:84667819-85267819 GCA_949628195.1 Phasia obesa | reverse complement strand
GAAAAATAACTAAAATATTTGAAAAATATAAAGAAAATACCATATGTCCATAACCGTTTATGGGACAAATGGGGCTGAATTGCAATAGTAAAATGTTCGAAACTATGCCTGACTGATTAGTGTGCTTAATTTTTTTCTGGGTTTCTTGGCGAAATCCATTTCAACCCGAACACGCTCAGCCGGACGGATAGATAGACAGACAGACGGACATCGCTAAATAAACTTCTCTATGTATAAGGATACAGAATATATATTTTATGGGGTCGGAAATGAATATTGTAGATATTACACACGGACTAACAAACTTATATATACCCTTTCCACCTGTGGTGAAGGTTATAGAAATTCAAATGTAAGACAAATTTTACATTCGGTAACACTGTTTATATTAAAACAGACCATTGATGTAAAGAAAAATTATTATTTAAATAGTTTTAAAACCAAAAGTGGGCATTGCTATGACAAATATCTGCTTTTACACTATCCTATCTTCCTCATTCGATAAATTGTTGCCCTATCTAGTTACAAGTGGGACAGTATAAAACAGCCTTAAATCTGACTAGTTTTCAGCTTTAGTTTATAGAATTTTGTATCTCTTGAATAATTATTTTATAATATAATAATCAGATATGGGGTGAAAAATGATTGATTTAAAATCGAGGGGTGTGATGAATTTCGATCGATTTTGGGAATTATTTTTGTACTAATCTCCTAACATTTGGCTGTTCTTCATTGGTATCTGCAGAATTATTCTCTTTATTGTTATCATTGACTTCATATTTTTTAACCATCTCTTTCTGTTTGTCTCCTTCTCCTTCTGAACAGGAGGAACAAATCTCTTAACATTTGGGTTTGAAAAGATTACCAGAAGATACAAATCAAACAATATTAAGGAATTTAAACAAAAATATTAAAAGATATTAAAAATTAATTTTTATACAAAAAAACAAAATCGTTTTAAAATCGATTCGTTTTCAAAATCAATTTCGAAAACATACATGAATAATTTTTTTGTCAAAATTGTACATATATAAAATTCGACATATGTATTGACGACATAATCTTCTTTGTTAATATAGTACGTCTATATATTTTCAATTCTTAAGATCAACATATGAACTGGTTTGTTTGAAAGTAGTATAAGTCCACTTTTTCATATATTGAGATATTTAAGGGTTTGCGTTTAAATCAATTTAAAAATATTGGTCAACTTTAGTGATTTTTTTTTACACTATACACCTTTTAAATGTTATTACGAAATGATAATAACTAAAATTATTTGGAAAACTATACGTCTTTTGTAGCTTCACATGTAAAAAAAATAGTTAAAATGAAGACATTTAAATACACGAATAACCAAGTTTATAAGGAGTTAATTTCAGTTATATTAAAAATGAAAATTACTTCGTTAATTTTATTTTACAGTTAACATATTGAAGTATTTATGGTCAATGGGTGGTACATATATAAAGTCATATCATATCGTTATATTTCTCTCTTGTTATTCTTCTTGAAGTTTTATAAAGTGACAACATATTAATTTTGCTGAGGTTTTTTGGTCTTCCCTTTTTGTCAAACAAAACAATAAATAAATAAAAAAAATTATTAAAAAAATAAATAAAAAAAATTCTTAACCGCCGCTCTTCAATGTTTCGACTCAGCTTGTTCCTTTGCTTGATTTTAAATTTGAAGTGTGATAATGTGAATATGAAATGTTATGTTACGTTACGTTGTTTCTTCACAATTACAACAATTCTTATTTGATTATTTATTAAAAAATCCAATGCAAATCTTAATACTCAGTATTATAGTGTGAAACGGGCGTTAGTAATATCTGCAGCATTGTACATTAAAGTAGCAATGAAAAATAATAATTGCAATAAGAAAATTGATTTAATTATAATTACTAGGAACGGATTTATTTCACTTTCAAAAGAAATATTTGTGCGGTAGTATTGTACAGCAAAACTATTTTTGTTTATTTTATGTCAAAATAGAACTCTATTGAAATATTGTTTTTATAACAATGGAAAGAAGGAGTCTATAGCTCATTAAAATTACTTTTAACCAGGGCCCGAAAATAACAGTTATTTTTAAAATTTAAAATCAAAAAGTCAGGTGGATATAATTTGTCTATTAGATATTTGAATACAGCATATTGATGCTGTTATGCTAAGGAATAATAAACTTAAAAGACTTTATTTTTTTTACTTTTATCAAAAAGTCACTTTATAATAATTATTTTTTGACCGATATTTTTTGGTCTAAAATAGAAGTTAAAATTTGACTTTTATTTTTTAAGTCAAAAACAAAAGTTAAGATTTGACTTTTATTTTTTAAGTGAGAAATAAAAGTGAACATTTGACTTTTGTTCTTATTGACAGCAGATGTTAAAAAAGTTAACCACACTACCTTTTAAAAATGGTTATAAATTTTACAATCATAATAAATACTCTTTTGTTGGCACTATTTAATTGTCAAAATATTTTATTCCATAATAGAAAAATATTTTTTAATCCTTTAAAATACAAACCTCTTAATATCTCGAAACATAAAATATATGACTTATACCATTATCATAATCAAGGGCTCATATGAATGGTATTAAGAATATTTAATATGTTTATTTAACACCTTTCTGTTAACAAATTTCATTTATTGAGAAAGAAAAAAGTATTATTTTGCAAAAGTACGAATAAAACAACTGTGCAACTGTGGCATAATAGTTTCTAGATTCATCTAAGTACATTGTATCCACCTAAAAGTCTTCAATAAGAAGCTTAAGCATTTCACAGACTTTTCGTTCATTTTTTGACATTAGCTAAAGCCAGCTTATGCATATTATAGTTGGGACTTAAAGTATAACTAACGGGCCGCGGCCTTAAGATTTTTGTAACCAAATTTTAGTAAAAAAGGAAGTACTGAAAAAAGGGTATCATTTTGTGCCTAATCAATGAACAATTCTTTTACTTCTTCATTTATCTATTAAAAATGTTGTTGAAAAGCTTTTAGATCTTTTATTAGAATTCCAATGAAAGAAATATCTTTTCTTTTTCTCTTTGGAGAAAAATGTAACCAAAATGAAACCATGTAACCAATTTTGGTTAGAAACAACCAAAACAACAACACTGATTGTCATCGATCTTATTTTTCTTATATTTCCATTACATTGTTATTATTATGGCATAGTAAATTTTTTTCTGACTTAAAAAATAAAAGTCAAATTTTAACTTTTATTTTTGACTTAAAAAATAAAAGTCAAATTTTAACTTTTATTTTTGACGGAAAAAATAAAAGTCAGATTTTAACTTTTATTTTTGACTAAAAAAATAAAAGTTAAATTTTAACTTTTATTTTTGACCGAAAAAATATAAGTCAGATTTTAACTTTTATTTTTGGCTTAAAAAATAAAAGTCAAATTTTAACTTTTATTTTTGATCGAAAAAATAAAAGTCAAATTTTAACTTTTATTTCTAACCGAAAGAATAAAAGTCAAAAATAACTATTATATTTTGACTTTTTTGAAAAAAGTCGTAACTGTTACGGTCCCTGCTTTTAACTCAGTTTTTTTTTTTTTTTAAGTGGACTTATACCACTTAAAAAAAAGCAAATTAGGTTATTAATTAAACCCTTAACTCTGCTAGCACTTGACAGTAAGGTCGCCGTAAATTATAAATCAGTTTCTTATAATAAGGACGGAAGGGAGTCGCAAATAGACCCATGTTTAATTAATTTAAAAAAAGACCTTAATCGTACGCTAGAGTTAAGCATTTAATGTACTTCAAAAATATTTATTTGGCGACACAGTTGTTGCTGTTATAATTGAAATAGTCTCTACAAACGATTGCGCCTAAAAAAAAAATAAGGTCACTAAAAAAACGACTATTGTAAAATATATCATGATATATTGTTGTGAAATTAGGAAACATAATACTATAAGGTAATATTTTACATTACTATGGTGAAGGGTATATAGGCATGACGGAATATATCACACTTACTTGTTTAATTATAATACGCTGCACAGTGGTTTAAAAACTTTTTATTTTGGAAATAATTCAGTAGTTCGTGAATCACTGCATACATTATAATAAAATTTCAAAGATGTAAAGCATAGATGTACAAACGCATGGACTCCTAAGACCAAGGGTAGCTTGTGTTTCAGTCGTAAAATTGAATATCTCAAGCATAATTTGTTTCTTGTATTGTCACCAAAAGTTTATTTATAATTAAATGTTAAAGTTTTTTAAACTTAGATTTTTTAAATTTACAGATTTTCTTACGTGTCTGCATTATCTATTTTAGTTAGGGAGAAAATTAACACTTTTTATTTTTGGCCGACCTTAACTTTTGACTTTGACATTTTTAACGTGATAGTCTTTTTTATGGTCGTATTGCTATTTCAAGATATTGGCTTAACTTTTGTTAAAAATTTTGAATAAAGTAGAATCAATTGTTTTGTTGTCTGATATCTTATTTACAACCCTGATAATTGGAAAAATAATAAAAAAAAATTACAACTTATATTTTGGGTATTAAAATACCTTAAATTTAAATTTAATTTATAGTTTTATTAACACAAATTTCACCATAAATTATTTCGGCTAGTTTCTATGGCCATTTCGCTAAGTGCTTAGTTTAGCTCATCACTAAACCTTTACCCAAATTTTAGGTAAGCTAAAGTCACTTTTTCGATTACCTTGACAAAATGAGAGATAAGTCAGCTTACCGCGTAATAATTTTTGGTGAATTTATAATTTGGATTAAGAGCAGGCTACTAATTAAATTTAAAAAAATTCGTTTTTTTCAGAGTTTTCCCCAAAAAGTTAGTAAAGTTTCTTGTTTATATAAATTTAATTTGCTTTGGTACGAAATAACTTTTTAAAACTACTACAAAGAAAAGCAATAGTCAATTCGAATAAAAAGAAACATGGGTCACGACGTCAAAAATACCGATTTTTTTGTCGGCTAAAAATTCCAAAAAAGTTTTTCCTAGTCTAAAAGCGATAACGCAAACACGCAACACTGTTATGTAAAAATTTTTACGGACTATCTAATTTAACAAATCTTAAAATTTTTTATTAGAAACTAGCTCTGCCCGCCACTTCGACAGACTCTTTACAATATTTTATTGGATTTGATTTTAAAGCAATCCTTTCTTGTCGTTTTTTTTTTAATTTCTCTTCAGTAAGGTTTGCCATTTCATGATGGAAAGATATACGAGCCAACAACGAGTCGAAGATTTACTACCGAAATTCGGAGTCAGTGGCCTCAACGTTAAGAGCGCTACGTCCAATTTATTTTCGTCATAACCGTCCTAGCAGATCAACAATTGAGCATCTAGTGGAAAAATTTGAATCCACAGGCACAGTACAAAATGTTGCCGTGCCAGTGAGACAAATAAGTGCCCGTAGTGTCGAGAATATTGCTGCCGCTAAGGCTTCAGTTGAAGAAAGCCCAAATGAGTCTCACACCCATTGTTCTCAAGCGTTGGGCATCTCTGTGACGTCGTTGTGGCGAATTTTGCCTACATCCTTACAAGATCATATTGTTGCAAGAACTGAAGCCGCTTGACCACCAGAAGCGTCGTATGTTCGTGAATTGGGCGCTTTGTAGTGCTCTTATTGAAACCCCCTTTATGAAGGGTCTCATCTCTACTAAACTATGCCGCTTTCAAAAACAAAAGGCGCCTTAAATATGCGGTGAAATGGCGTACTTCCAATGCTCTTTCCCCACTTTCTCTTGGAAATAAGATATTTTTGCGGAAAAAAGTATGAATCAAGGTACCTCCTCACAAAATTTTGTTAAAATTCATCCAGTAGTTTTTAACTGAAGCAAACACAGACAGACAGGAAATAAATTACTCTTTTATTAAGCGATGCCTTTTCGCGCTATTTTTAGCTCCATTTTGGTCTTGAAAAAGTTGGCATCTCTGGTTTTATTATATGTATAGATATTGGTCATATTTTATATCAAAGTATTCCTACATACCCAACTTTGTGGACTGATTTACAAGCTCCCTTTGCCCTTAAATGCCCAACCTTTTGCAGCTCCATTAAACACAACTTATTAATATAATTTCAGGGCTGTACGAGCTATTGAATAATATAAGAAAAAAGTTTGTAAAACACTGTGCGCTGCGACAGTAAAAAAATGATTTAAGTCTGTCACACATTTTAAAGTGTTAACGAACAGTTAAAATCCCTGATAAGAAAAAATGTGCTAAAGCCTTGATAACGAAATAAAGAATAAACGTTAATATTCACATGCATACATACATACGTACATACATTCGTAAAAACTTTTTAAAAATATAAAAAAATAATATTTTTATTTTCACTTAGCATTAAATTGTCTTAAAATTGGACAAGCTTTTCACATACGGGTATATGACAGTTAAATTTTTTTTTATCAATTTCATTTTAATCTTTAATCGAATTTATTTTGTTTTGTTTTTGTTAAAATAACGTATTTTATAACTTCCTAATTTTTTTATTACAATTTATCATTTATGGTTTCATTGTTTTCGTCGTTGCTTTCATTTGAGTCATCGTCATGATTGCCATTACTGCCACCACATCCCTGTGCATAATCCTCTTCGGAGTTTTTGTTCTCCATGGATAACTCTGATTTTTCCAAAACTTTCTCATTTAATACCACATATTCGTTGGTTTTCAAGTGATAGCTTTTAAACTTGTCTTCGGAATCTTGTTGTTCGTTGCTAAAAATAAAAACTTCATTGACATCTCGCTCTTGTACAGACTGTTCTTCTTCACTGGATTCGTCTATATTTCTTCGCCGTCTAGCAGCTTCAGGTTTTGTTTCACTTGCTGCAGTTTTAGAGGCCACCTCTAAAGTCTCAGCTGGTGCAGTATCGGGCTTTTTGACTATAACCACTCCTTCGGCAGTAGAGTGTGTATGAACAGCACCAGCCTTACCATTTTGCTCCTCTTCTGAGGAATTTTCTTCAGAAGTGTCGGCACTGCGTGCAAAACGTGGTGATATATCTTGAGAGTCTTTGGATTCATCGCTATCTAGAGCACGTCTTAGTTGTTTTAATTTTAAATATTTATTATATTTAATGGCACCTTTATCTTTTACTGTTATTTGGTTGCTAGCATGGGATGCAAAATCCACAGCTCTCTTAAATCGATCTGCTTTATCGTCCTCCACACTACTGTCCTCGTTAACCTCATCTTTAACCATAGTTTTGCTGCTGTCTGGCTGTTCTTCACTGGTATCTGCAGAATTTTTCTCTTCATTGTTATCCTTGACTTTAAATTTTTTAACCATCTCTTGCTGTTTGTTGCCTTCTTCTTCTTCTGAAGAGGATGAGTTTTTCTCAAAATTATTTAACTCCGTACTTTCGCTACTGTCAGATGTATCGACCACATTATGCTTTTGTGTTTTAACCGGGCTAGCCAAGGACACCGCTAGTACTGCACTTAAAACTGCACACAATATTATTAATTTCATTATCCTGGTTTAAAATTAATTAATTTATAAATATCAACAATACAATTATATTAAATTAAAAGTAATATTTTTTAACACCGTCGTTTGTTTAAAATTCGCAACGTTGTTTTTACGGCTCAATTCGTTTGTATACTGTTCCATTAACATAAATTTTTATTAAGTTTTAATTGATTTTCAGCAATTTCTTATCAGTTTGTCTCAACGTTTGAGTAACTTTTAACTCGATTAACCGATTGTAGGATTCATTATTTTCAGAAGCAACGTATTTTTAAGTTGATTGATGAACTACTTGTTGGTTAAGTTTGATGCACTTTTACAACATTTAACATTCGATTACACAACTTGACCCTGTTTATGACGGTGCACAGAGAAAGAGACCTAGGGGTAGGTTGAGCAAATGTTATTTAAATTTGGGTATAAATTTACTGGTGAATAGAGGAATTCGCCGCATACGAATTCGTTTTCTGCATGTTAGTCGAGTACAAGAAAAACATTATAAAATATTTTCAAAATTAAGGTTAATAATTTTTTTAATCAAAGTAAATTTAGAGATCGAATTATAGGTCCCAGACTCCCTGATCGAAGCGGGTTTGTCCGCATAAACTTTAGACTTTACATATCCCCACAGGAAAAAGTCTAACGGTGTGATATCACAGGATCTTGGTGGCCAATCGACTGGCCCAAAACGTGAAATTATGTGCTCATAATTTTACACAACTTGACCCTGTTTATGACGGTGCACAGAGAAAGAGACCTAAGGGTAGGTTGACCAAATAATTTTTTAAATTTGGGTTAAAATTTACTGGTGAATAGAGGAATTCGCCGCATATGAATTCGTTTTCTGCATGTAAGTCGAGTACAAGAAAAACATTATAAAATATTTTCAAAATTAAGGTTAATAATTTTTTTAATCAAAGTAAATTTAGAGATCGAATTATAGGTCCCAGACTCCCTGATCGAAGCGGGTTTGTCCGCATAAACTTTAGACTTTACATATCCCCACAGGAAAAAGTCTAACGGTGTGATATCACAGGATCTTGGTGGCCAATCGACTGGCCCAAAACGTGAAATTATGTGCTCACCGAAATGTTCTCTCAATAAATCCATTGATTGATACGATGTGTGGGAAGTGGCGCCGTCTTGCTGATACCAAATGTCGCCGCGATCACGAGCTTCAATCTCACGCATCAAATAGTCGGTTATCATTGCACGATAACGGTTGCCATTGACGGTTACTTTCGCACCGGCATCATTTGTAAAGATATATTGACCTATGATTCCGCCGGCCCACAAATCATTCCAAACCGTTGTTTTTTCTGAATGAAGTGGCAGCTCTTAAATCTCTTCGAGTTGGTATTCGTCCCAAATGCGGCAATTTTGTTTGTTTACATACGCATTGAGCCAGAAATGGGCCTTATCGCTAAACAAAATTTGTCTCGAAACGTCGGATCTTCTTTTGTAATAAAGCATTCTCGATCACGTTTTTTCAAAACATGAAGTTCTTTTTTACTTTTTTGGTGCTTTGTTTGTTATAAAATAATTTAAAACTGTCCATAGCATACGCTTTTCAAGGCATAATGGGAGCACCACATAAGTATACTACGAGAAGCTTCACCTTGATTTTCTGGACTTCTTGCATGTTATTTCATCTCTGACTTTATAAATTAAGGGTGAAACACCTTAAATGGGAATTAAGTATAAATAATCATGCTTGAACAGATATCGATATCTCAAAAAAAAATTGAGATTTTTTTTTTAATTGAATTGTATTCCCAAATTTTTGGTAATCATGGCTCTATTTCTTTTGTCTTTGATGGGAACCTTCTCGTCGGTAACCTTCTCATTGTAGATATATCCGTTACCTGGAGGATGATCTCTCGTAGTCTCTTCTCTCCCAAGTGCCCTTTAAGCCAATACATGAAATAATAATAATAATAAATAAAAAATAAAAATACATGCACAGAATAGCCATGGTCATGGTATAGTCACAGGAACCACATTGTGTTCTCCCTTACAATATATGATTGCTTTGGTCATGGTAAACAACTTTTGGTTGCAATTGGATCATTAAATGGTTACTACTTAAGAAAAATGCAACATGGTTGGTTTTAACAGTACAAGTTTTGCTAAACTTCAAACTCTAGCCAAAGTTTTATAAATATTCCAAAATAATATATTAATTACATACAATGAAATTTATAATCAAGCTTAAGTTCGTTTTTATTCTCTCTAAGAAAGAATTTATTCCTTGATCTGGGTTTGGTTGGTTAAATAGATGACGCTTACAACTAAAACACTACCCTAAGTAGATTAGATACAAGTAGTGCTGATGACGGACGTGGCTGTCTAGAAAATGTGCATTCCACTCGTGCTGGTGTCTAAAAATTAAAATTTTCCCAATTTTTCTTTAATATTATCACCTAATTTGTAATTTAATTAATTCTTTCTTAGAGAGAATAAAAACGAACTTAAGCTTAACTATAAATTTCATTGTATGTAATACATAAATAGTTCGACTAATAATAATTAAATTTTCATAATAATATATTAATTTGATATTAATTTGTGCCTCCAGTACAAGGACATAATCTATCTGTCTGTCTGCACGCGAAGAAAGAACATGGTTGAGGTAACCATAATCTAAGAGCAGCATATTATGATTGAATTAGATGATTATAATCAAACCATATTATAATTAGCATAATAATATTGTCATGTTGGAACCATATTATTGTCTAACTTAATAATAACATTGTAAAATATATAATTTGATTGTGAAGTAATGTAAAGAAATATAGTGAGATTTATAAAAATATGCCTTATAATCAAACACATCTAATAATTTTAAAAAACTAAACATTATTTTTTTTTTTGTTTTTAGTCATATTATGGTTGCATACAAGCGAACTTATTATATTTTGTTTGCTAACAATATATTATGGTTATAAGTACAATATTTTTTCGAAGTACTAATAAAACTTTGGTTGTGGTTTGAAAATTATATAGTTCGAAGCAACCATGTTGAATTTTTTGGCTGTTGTATCCATTTAATGATCAAATGGTAACAAAAACTTGTTTGTCGTAACCGCAATAATGATTAAAACAACTATAAGTTGTTTATCACAACCATATATTGTGTTTGTCTGTCTGTCTTTCGCTTTGTGTTCGCATCACGTAATAAGTAGTGGAATGGATTTTAATAAAATTTTGTGAGGAGGTACCTGTATCTGTATCTGTATATGTACCTGTATTAGTATCCTGATTCCAATATAGGATACCTTTTTCTCCAAAAATATTTTATTGCCAATAGAAAATGGAGAAAAATTAATTGTAGTTTATTATTGTAGATATTTTATATCACAGGGCACTCTGTCGACTTTGCTTTATACCAAACTCTCTCAACCTAGTAGCAGCAGATACTAACTATCTTTGCTAAGCCCACTTGCGCGAAAACAGGGATGTGCTCCAGTGGGATACTATCCCAACACAACGAGAAAGGTCTGGCTTTCCTGAAGGTTGGGACAGAAGAGCTACTATATTATTCCTTAAGCACATCATCTGCTAAATTAGAGTAGCTGTATTGAATTTGCGAAATTTGCTACGGAAACAATACAACTAATAAATAACGGTTTTACCCTGCACCACGACTCCCGATTAAATGAAATTGATCACGATAACAAATTAAGCATTTGTAATTATTGAAACACACATTTGGTAAAGCCTAAGACTAATGAAAACTCTATAATTTAATTTCAAATTTCTGTGGCTAGTAAATTATTACTATACTAGCTGTGCCCGCCACTGCGTCAGTGCCCTTGCAATATTTTGTTCGATTTTGCTTTAAAAGCAATCCACAGCAAAGACCCTAACATTTTTAGTTCCGCCTTAAAGCCTGCTGCTTATCAGTTTATTTATTTTTTATACTTTATAAAAAATAAAGTATGCATATCCGGTTAGTTCAACTGCGTACTTTCGCTGCTTTTTCTCTACTTTCCCTTGAAAATAAAAAAATTTTGCGGGAAAAAATCCTATATTGGGATCAGGATACTTAGGTATCTCATCACAAAATTTTGTTAAAATCCATCCAGTAGTTTTCACGTGATGCGAACGCAAAAGAAACGCAGACAGATAGACAGGCGGAAATGAGTTACTATTTTATTATATATATAGATTACTAAACATTTTTTTTTCAGTTGATTCTAATTCAATCACACAGTCCTTTTGTTCAATATGGTTTGTCTAGCGATTATATAGCTTTGTGTCTAAGATCATCGCAATTAAACATACGAATAATCTTCAACATAAACTTTTTTTTTTCTAGAGATTATCCCTAATCTTTTTCGGCCAAGCACTTCCTTTAAACTTGAAAACAGAGAAATAGTCGCTGGTAGCCAAGCTACATAGTCCATATCAGGTTTGTTTTTTTAATATGTACCTTATTTTAATTATTTCGCTTAGATAGCTGAACATAAAATACATAAATAGAAATTTCCATTTAATCTTGTTCCATTTTTCAAAGAGTCACTGTAGGAATTTCCATGCATAATCCAAGTACCGAGCAGAGATATAACTTCATTAGTCGATCTTATTCCCTTCGCTTTCGGAAAGATTTTACCTGTTAAAATTCAAAGCATTTTGCTTTGGTGTATAGCTGATCGAGTGTCCCGTTAGGCTAATAGGTTATGTGCTAGTCTATCAGTCTAGGGGTTGTAAGTTCAATTCTCATCAAAGCGTTTCACTACAGCTATTGAAAAATAGTCTTTGTTACTATGCCTGATAACTATCTTAGAATATAATTTAAAATTGTATCGTAACATTTAATAAAATATATCTGATGTATAGTAGCCACGGATATCCGCTAATGACAAGGTAATGACTAATCAATAAAGGCAAACGCGTCAACAATTTTGCCAGTAGATTTCAGGTGTAAAATTGAATTCGATAAATCATAAATAAATTATGACAATACACTGAGGGAAAAACGACGTTGCAAAATCAACAACAATTGTGGTCACTTTGACACCTTTATGTTGTCAGTTTTGTCTGACAACAGGCGTTGTCAACTTGTTAACGAACGTGGTCGAAATCACAACGATTGCCTTCAACATGCTCAAATGTCAACGAAAGTGCTCGATTTAGCAACGCACGTTGACAATTTGTCAACGAACGTACTCAAAAACTCAATGTTGTCAAACTCCACAAGTTCTATAAAATATTTTTCTTTATCATAAATTCATTTATTTTATGCAGACTCATAAATAATAAAATGGAGCGATCTACAAGTTGAAGATTGGCTCCAAACGACTGGAGACGTTTTGATGGCAAGAGCTTTCTTTTTATAGCCAATGATGAAAGTGACGATGAAAAATGAGAAAAAAAATTAGAAACCATCAACTTCGACCAGTTAAAATGTAAGTTAACCAGTTTGAAAGAACAAAGTGTAATATTTACTTTTGTTTTTCTAGCAGCACAAATAACCTTTAAGGGTTTGCGATTTTTAAAGAGACAGTGGAGTTTAGACAGATCTTTTTCTGGAAAAAACAGAGCTAATATGGTGTTGTAATTGTAATGATCACTGTTGATCGTGACACAGTGTCTGTGCAATCCAAGGTGGAGCAATGTTGAAAACGTGATGAAACTGCTGCAAATTACTCCAAAAACGAGGAAGTATTATTCAAGGTAAGAGAAATTCCGATATATTTTATATAGAACATCTTAAACAATTTTTTTGTGATAAGACACATTTTCTACGAAATATTTTTTTTTCAAATTGTAAATTTTCAAGGGTTTTTTTTTTCCAAAATATTTTAGTGGTTAAAAATTGTCAAGCGTTCAACCGAACTTACTTATTCGAAAATTGAACAGCACAAAATTCCAAGTTTCATTTGTATTAATCATATTCAACTTTAATTTTTCTTGTTTATTTTTATGTGAACTTCCCTTTCGTTTTGTGCTATTAATGGCGTACAAAATAAAGAGTTTTTTTGTGCTGGCAGCAAGCTTAATTTATAAATAAACTTAAAAATTTATAGGAATTCGTTTGCTGATATAAAAACAAACGTTCAGTGTTATTAATAATTTCCCTAGATATTGTATTTTTCATCGCTTGACAAAATTTCCTATTTATTAATTTTTATTTTTAAAACGTAATTTTTTTCAATTTAAACGGATTAAGAAATTAATGATAAGATAACATGTTTTTTCTACTTACATGTAACAGGTCAAAAAGATCATTAAATCGCATAGACTGTTTATTATTAATTGCACATTACAGAGCCATAGCGTTAAGAATGTAACTCAATTCTCTTCAAAAGTTTGGGATGTTTTTGTCTAATTTTTCTTATTAGAAAGTATTTTGCTTCTTCTGTAAAATTGGTTCAATGTTCCTAAATTACTTAATTTTACGGGAAAAGCAATATGAAAAATTTCTTTTTTTGAATTTTGAAGATTTATAGACTGTAAAAAATCATTTTAATAAATTTAATATGTTTGTTATCTAAAAAAAGACAAAATTTTAATGAGTCAAAAACAAAAAATATTTTATAGTTAAGCTCCTTCCCCGAAAACGAAAATCAAAGAAGAAAATTGTATTGAAAGCATCTACTTCATTATGAAGAACACCATAAAGGAGGATAACACACTGTGTAATTTTTTAAGTCATGGCAAAATAACCATATACGGACACCACTACGTGATAAAAGACCAAAAAAAAAAAGACCCCTGTCTCCCAGTTTTTCCCAAAGTCCTCCAGGTTTTTTTTTATGCGCCCTCAAATATGTGGGGCCTCGATGTCATTTTTGCAAAAAATGATCATTTACTCAAGCTCATATTTTGCAAACCGTTTGAAATTTTGATATACTCTCTGAGGCTAAGTTGTAGCTCTTGTCATAAAGAACAAAATTTGTGAACATATAAAATCAAAAAAACTTCATCTTCAAGGTAAAAATCGCAAAAAACTTTAAAAAATTGATTTTTTTTTACCTTTTTTCCCCTGTTCCGGTCCATAGGTAGCAAACCGTTCAAAATTCAAGGAAACAATCAACCACAAAAATGAACCTAAGATCTCAATAAACAACTTTCTAGAACATATAAACTTCCTAGGAATGATTCTTAACTCCGCTTAGGTAGCGCTTATGTAGCCGCAAAAGTGAAAAATTTTATACTCAGAGAGTATATCAAAATTTCAAACGGTTTGCAAAATATAAATGATCTTTTTTTTAAAAATGACATCTAGGCCCCACATCTTTGAGGGCCCATAAAAGAAACCTGGGTGACTTTGGGCAAAACTGGGAGACAGGGGTCTTTTTTTTTTTGTCTTTTATCACGTAGTAGTGTCCGTATATGGTTATTTTTTTCCGTGTTGCACTGTGTAATAGACGTAACAAATGATCAAACAATGAAATCCAATAATAGATCTAAAAAATCTCTGAAACTATAACAAACCACATAAAATTTTACACAGCCATCAATAAACATCTGGCATCACATTCTTTACTACTAGACACATCTCACTTAATCGATAGCCTGTGTGTTGAAGGGTATAAAAATGACTTAAGAGTAGTTTTTTTTAAATGAGTTTCCAATTTTTTTGTTTAACTTAAAATAAATGAATAAATTATCACTGAACTGAAAAAATAAAACTTTTTCTTTTGTGGTGTAGCGCGTGGGTGGAACCCGGGCTGCCAAACTAAAATTTTTAGTTGAAAACGTGTTTTTTGCGGTTTTTAATCAAATTTTAAATTATGATAAAAATTAAAATTTTGGGGAACAATTCAATTTGTAGCGAAATTTCGATGAAAATGTGATACTTTGGTGAAATTTCTATTGTTAAGTTAAAGTCTGACTTTTTGGTAATATCAAGTTCCTTCTGAGTTCTAGTGCCTTGAGAAATATAACTCGAACCCGAACGAACATTGCTAGATAGACTTCTCTATGTATAAAGATCCCGAAAATATATACTTTATGGATTCGGAAATGAATATTGTAGAAATTTCAAGCGGTATGATAAACCGTTCCAGATATGATCTGTTCAGAAAGTATCTTGATTCATTTTGACTATATGTAATTATTTTAAGTGTTTATCTAATTGTTTTATTTAAATGGATTTTGATAGGAGAAATAATGGAACAAAAATCTTATTTGGCAAAAGTATTAAATAACACTGTGGAACAAATTCAAGTTAGCAATAGTTAGGTCGATTCCGAGAGTGAGGGATGAAAATAGAGGGTAAATTAGAAGACCCGTATCGCGGCGTTTTTTATGTTAGTTCGAATTTTTTTTTTTTTAGTGACCTTCGAAAAAAAAAACAATACTTTCCTGAATGCTTAAGGGCTTCATCTCTTGAGGATGAGTAAAACGTCACGTTTAACATTGTTATATTTATTCAAAAATATTTTTAGAATTGTCCGCAAATGTTTACAGTTTTAAGCAATAAACACATAGACGACAGCAGGATACCGACTACAACCTGTAAAAATTAAAATACACACGTTTATATGAAGATGATTATTTCGACGACATCATAGCTATATGGCTACACGACCACCGTTCTGGCTGTAGCCAACTTAGGCTAGTTTATATTTTTGTTTGCGACAATATTATTTTATTCAACAGTAGAAAATGTCACATAATTAAAAACACAAATTCATTTACAATCAGAAGATTTTGAGTAAATATATTTATTTGATTTTATATGATAAAATATTTTTTTGTAAAATATTTTATGAGTATAAAATATTTATTTCCAAAAAATAATCGAAATTGATTACTATGGGGAAAGTCTATCCATATAGCTATTTCGCTAGTGCTCAACTAGCTCACCAGTGGATTTTTCCCAATTTTTCTGAATAAAAACTCAGATTCTTATGCTTAAAACTTAACAGACTAAATGAGAAGTTCAATCAGTATATAAAGAAAGCCAAATCTAAATTTCTAAACAAAACAAAAAACCATAGTAACCATTTCGATTTCAAAAAGTTTATTTTATTCTTCTTTCAATTTTCTACATTAAGGGTTTCCATTGGATACCATTCATAATGTATCAAAAAGACTTTCGAAAAACAAAAATAAAAATACAAATTAAAAAATACGAAAATCGTATTTACTCAGCGTGCGCATGCTGTTATATACAAAAAATTATATTTGGAATCGTGTTATATACATTATTTATTTTTAATCACGCATGATTCCTTTGCAAATTTATTAAATAAATATTTTATGAGTATAAAATATTTATTTCCAAAAAATATAATAATCGAAATTGATTACTATGGGGAAAGCCTATCCAGATAGCTATTTCGCTAGTGCTGAACTAGCTCATCAGTGGATTTTCCCAATTTTTCTGAATAAAAACTCAGATTCTTATGCTCAAAACTTAATAGACTAAATGAGAAGTTCAATCAGTCTATAAAGAAAGCCAAATCTAAATTTCTAAAGAAAACAGAAAACCATAGTAACCATTTCGATTTCAAATGTTGTATTTCTACAACATTTTCATAGGTTTGATGTATGTAGCTGTCGTTTTCAATATAATTCACTAGCTGACTACACGGCGACGATTGTAGCAAACGTCATTTGTAGTCGTGTAGGTGTGCCGCTGTAGTCTATGTGTATAATGCTTTAGTTGTCTTTTTTTGACAGTTTTCAAACAGGCTGTTTCATAACAATTTAATATGTTGTAATCTTTCACATTATTGATAATTTTTTATTCGACTACGTCTACGCCAATCGATAAATTATATTTTTTAACTACTGTGGGAAGTAAATAAGATTTTTTGTTTCCATATTTTTATGAATTATGTTTTCAATGTAATTGAACCATAAACAAGTATGTACTCCTATCTTAAGTCTAGCCAGTTGTTTGGAAGTATTTCAATTGACGCCTTTAATTTTTTTCTAAGTCCGAAAGTGAGGCAGAATTCCACAATTGAATACCATGACACCATCTTGATTTGATGATCGAATTGTAGGATTTCTACCAATAAGCATGTTTAGTTAGATTGCTTTCAACTTCTTTTGTGGAAACTTTACTTCTCTATAGCTTTTTTCGAAGTATCTGACTTCCAAAAGTTGTGGCATCATGAGAAGGACCTGCGTCTACTCACAGTGAGAACATGAATGTGGGTACATTTTTATTCAGAGTTATTGCGATTTCTAAAGACCAGTAAGTCTTAAAAAAAACGAATAAAATTTACTTTTTGTTATATTGCGTTTTATTTACATCTATACAAATTAAACATATTTTTCGAAATTAAATTTTAATGATTTTTATAATTTTTTATTTTGCGATTTAACATTCGATACTCCTCCAATTCATGGGCATTCTGGTCAAGTGCTAGTAAATAGTTGTACTTTTGCAATTTCGTTCCATAGACTTCATGCATAAAATTATCATTAATTGAATCGATTTCATTTAAGTCATCAGAAACATCGTTAGAGCTTAAAAATGACTTTGAATTGCTTTCTAAGGATCTACCGAGAGTATTGCCAAAGACTACAGAAATCAGTAAAATCAACAAAATCGTTTTCATTTTGTATTAAATTAATTATAATATTTTTACTAAATGAACCCTTAACGTGAAGACAAGTTCTAAGTAACTAAGCAGACTTAGAAAAAAATTCCATTATATATTTGTTTACTAATACATTCATAAGGATAGTGATAATTGGTATTTGTATCTGTGTTAAATAAATTTTTAAATGATTAGTTTTTACACATAAGTTTATTTCTTTTTTATTTTCACATTCTCTAAAAGTTATACTATACATTTTTGTTCATTGTCAATTCTAGGAAATAATCTATTTAGAATTTATACAGCAACATTTTTTACTTATACGAGTCTTCAAATATTGGTACCCACGGTACAAAAAATATTGCTTTAATATTGATTTTTTGGTAACAATGTATGGACTCTTAAATTAGTTTCTTAGTATCGCTAAAGGCCAGGCGCCAAATTACGGCATTCGATATCGATCGAAAATTTTTTATTTTGGTTTCTGTCCAAACAGCAGAGGTACGGGACCAAAGCGCCAGGGTGTGATTGACTTAGCTTCCTCAAAAATCTGCAGCGCGACCTATACCTTCGAATAGGAAGTGAGACTCCAAATTAATAACAGTTTAATGGTGCTCCTCCAGTGATAAAAACTTGAGTTTAAGGCCCCTATTACGGTTTACAACTCAACTCTACTTCAGTTGAAATTTTATAATTATCAATTCCAACTCAACTTGTAAAAATCTATAAGTTGAATTTAAATTGTGTTACAACTCTGTTGTAGTTTCACTGTTTACAACCCTGTGTTAGTTCGGTTAACAAAAGTTTAAAATAATTCTGGCAAAAAAAACCGACTTCAAAACAGACAAACTTAAAATCATGTTTCTTTAAGACGGTAACTATTGCGACACCCTGTAATTTCCGGATTCAAATTTTATACTAGTTATAGCGTTCGTAGCAATACAGGTTCATTGTAAATTTCAACCGTCTGTTTGTAACGGTTTAAAAGTTTGGTCATATACATCAAATTACATCAACAATTGGGACACCCTTTAATTTCCAATTTTAAATATTTATACTTGTTGTTATACCAGACATAGTAGTGAACATTCTGTCTATTTTTCAAGTGTTTGTCTATAACGGTTCCAAAGATGAGGACATAATGGTCAAATTACATCAATAATAGGGACACCCTTTAATTTATCCAAATTTTATTCTTGTTGTAATAGCGGACTAAGCTATATAGGTTCTTTGTACATTTCAACTGTCTATCTATAACAGTTGAAAAGTTTGGCCATATATATCACTTTTACATTAACTATTGGGACACCCTTTAATTTCCAAATTCATATTTTACACTTGTTATTTTAGCGGACTTAGCAATACAAGTTCTTTGTAAATTTCAACTGTCTGTCTATAACGGTTCAAAAGTTTTGCCATATATATATCAAAATAAACCAACTAATGCGACACCCTTTAATTTCTAATTTTAAATATTTATACTTATTATAACAGACATAGTAACGAACATTATGTGCAACTTTCAAGTGTTTGTCTATAACGGTTCAGAAGATAGGACCATAATGGTGAAATTACGTCACCTATGGGGTCACCCTTTAATTTTTAATTTTATTTTTTAATTACATTTTGTTATTGGGATCTATAGTGATACGCACTTTTTTCTAATTTTAAATGGGTGACCTATAAAGTTCATAATACACGTAAAAAACATGTATGTTGTATGGGGACACCCTTTAATTTTTAAACTGTTTTTAAAATGGGTTCAGAAATGACCGAGTTATGAAGGCACAAACATACAAAAAAAAAAAAAAAAAAAAAAGCAACACACAGACGAATTGATAACCTCCTTCTTTTTTGAAGTCGGTTAAAAATTACAACTAATCAGTAGCAGTTGTCTTTCAAGTTGTCTTTTAGACAACTCAACTGAGTTGAGTTTTGCTACAACTTTATTTTCAGATGTCACAAGATTAAATTTTATGAGGCTATATTCAGTCATTGATTTATGCTGACAATCCAGCAACTTCATCATCGAATTGCTGACGCCGTATCATCAAAACCATAACGTTGATTTTATGATAAATGTCATCATCGAATTTTGTCATATCTTAAGTATCATCTATTTTATGGCTATCAAATATATATTGATGAGAACTTGTCATTAAGCCATTGAATTTATTTTGTCATTAAATTGATTTGATATTTATTATTTTTTTTTTGCCGTATCCATATCATTGTATTGATGACAGAATTGTGATCGTGGCAAAAATGACCAAGTCCAATAATGGTTACCAGAACAGAGATGACAGGAGGAAAAATTAACACAATGGATTTATGATGGTTTTCCTGTCAGTGTGCGTCCTACCAGAAGCTCGAAACACAAAAACGAAAAAAAAAACATTTCGAAAAGTAAAGAAGTATTTTTATAACTAGGTGCGAAAATTTCTCAGAACTCTCTCGTATATTATTAACAAAAATTGATTTTGTACTTCAAATTGTTTATAGTGGCAATGTTATAATTACAGATTAGAGATGATTAAAAATAATGACAATTTGTTTCGGTATTTTATTTAATTTTATTATAATTATTCAATAAAAAACTATTCTTATTAGTTTGCTCTAACTTCATCCAGACGTATTGCTCTCGAACTGCTATTTCTGGGTCTGAAATATATTGAATTACTGGCAACTGTCACCTCCATTTCTATTTTTCCATTATAGAGCTCATTAAACGCAGGTTCTGTCGGTCCAAATATGAACTTTGTATTTCTACTCGTACTTTCGAATACCTCAGTATTTTCTAAAGGTTTAGCCAAGGAGAAGTTAAGCAGAAATGCTGTTAGCATGAATGTACAGGCAAACAAGCTCATTATTATTTTTTTATTAATAATATTTGTGCGCAGTTAAATTAATCACTAATGAAAGACAATTTGTTTTTTTCTCAAAGATAATAGGATTTTATTTTTAATATAATTAAACTTATTATTTCTCAATTCGCAAAAGTACTAATAAACACACGACTCAAATTTGTTTATTTATATGTAGAAATACAAATTAATATTGTATTATCAGATCAACTAAATTCGACGACATTTTTAGCGAAAGCCTTTGTTTAATAATAACTTGTGTCAACGGTGCAAGCTGTACTTAATGGCAACAGTATTGCCAATAGATGATTTTTTAAATACCTGCACATAGTCAAGACATGTCAATGGATTCGCTTAGTACGTCAATTGTTAACGTAACGAATATTTTTGCACATTTATTCACAGTTTCAATCTTAAAATAGCAATTGATAATTTGTAATACGACAAACCGCACTTTTCCATTTTCTGTTAAGTTGGATATAAATTGTTCTATTTTCTATTAAGTTGGTGATAAACAAGTAAGAGTGCTAAATTCGGCCATGCCGAATCTTATATACCCTTCATCATAGTATTGTTCGATATCCTTCAACAACATATCATCGATTTTTACTTTTATGATTTTCAACTTCATTAGTGCAATTATATTAATAAAACTGACAGCGTCAGCGTCTTTACAATATTTTGTTCGATTTTGCTTGGAAAGCAATCCACACCAAGTTTAAGACTCTTACTTTTATACTGCTACAGATATGGTTTATGTATTTACTTTATATAAAAGTACCCATTACTCAGAAACATAGACTTTATATAAAATTTTTAATTCTAAAATTTATATAAAATTTTAAAATTTTGTACAGTTCTGTAAATAGTGTTTAAAATTTCTCGCTAAAAAAATAAAAGGTGCTGCCAATTTTGCAGTATCATTGAATCGGTAAAATTGCGTACTTTCACTATTTTTATTTATATTTTCTTGGAAATGAGAAGATTAACGAGAGACTAACGAGAAAAAAGTATTCTTTATTTGAACCGAGATACTAAGGTACCTCCTTATAATATTTTATTGATATTCATCCAGTAGTTTTTACGTGATGCAAACACAGAGACACAGACAAAAAAATTCTAAAAATTTTTGTTTTGCATTCCATTTCATTACTATCTACACGAGCAACAATATTTTCAAAAAAAAAATCATGTACACAAAAGGTTTTGCTACAGAACAAAGCCCACAAATATTTAACACAGACATCAAAAAACATCTGGCATCACTTTCTTTACTACTAGCCACATCTCATATAATCGCTTGCTTAGGATGGAGAATTTAGAAACCCCATGGTTGTGATATGGTCACAGGAACCACATTATGTTTTCTGTAACAATATATCATTGTAATGAAAAAAATTTTAATTTTTGTAGCTTTACTTTGGTCCCAAGCTTTGGTTAAAATTTTATTACTAAATGGTTACTACGTACAAAAAATTCAAAGTGGTTGGTTTTTACCTGTACAATTTTTCCTAAACTTCAAACCACAACCATAGTTTTATAAATATTCCAAAATAATGTATTAATTTGAACAATAATATATGAACCACAACATAAAAGAATAATAATAAAAAAAATTGTAAAGAATTGTTTTGGTAATTCATATACATGATTAATTATTATTTTTTCCTTGTTGAATTGAGTGCATCTTGTCTGGATTCCCGCAATTTGTGTCCTCTCGGTGTGAGACTGAAATTTATTTTTTAATTTGTATATAACAAAAAGCCTCGAAATTTCGAACTTCTAATTCTTTGATAATCTAGATTTTTTCAATGTGGAAAAATCCTGTATAAAGTAAGAGGAGCTCGCCTCTTTTTAACCATATCACCAATTTTAATAGCAAAGTTTTCGAAACTATGCCTGCAAAATTGGTGAAATCCATTTTAACCTGAACACGGACGGGCAGAAAGACGTCATCGCTAAATAGACTTAGAGGATCCGGAATATATACACTTTATGGTGCCGGAAATTAATTTTGTAGAAATTACAAATGGAATGACAAAATTTTATATACTTTTTCCTTCTGTGTTAAAGGGTATACAAATATTATCTGCATGCAAATTTTGTTTCTAAAATGTAAATCAGTTATCACTTACAGAATACATAAAAGCGGGTTTTGTGCTTTCTATTTCCATTCTTTAAGTATTAAACATGTTTAATAATATTGTAGACCTGAGTATATTTCTACCGCGTTATAAGGAGTATACAAAGATATACATAGATATATGTGCATATTTACAAGACTTCAAAATCAAATGAGAGGCACTCATAGCTGAGTGTTGAGATACATTTTAAATCGAGCCGCTTAGAAAAACTACTACCGCCTTTATGGGTTAATATTTTGTATGATTCAAAAAACGTTTAACCGCGATAACCTTCCAGTTTAAGAGTTAATAATAAAAAAAAGTAAACCATTTTTTACCATTTTAGCCAGCAAAAACAAAATAAAAACATAAATATAATTTTGTGGAATAAAACTATTCATTCCATCGTTCAACCCCAGAACG
Source organism: Phasia obesa (assembly GCA_949628195.1). Classification (NCBI taxonomy): domain Eukaryota; kingdom Metazoa; phylum Arthropoda; class Insecta; order Diptera; family Tachinidae; genus Phasia; species Phasia obesa. The sequence continues at coordinate 85,244,422 of OX451219.1, read as the reverse complement.
TAACATTAGTTTAGCAGGAGTGCAAGTACGCTATCAGTACTAAGGCGAAAAAGCTTTACACGAACAGAGTCTTAGTGCCAAAGTTCATGCTACTCCTCGAGGCAGTAAGAGCTGTTGTTGGTCATAAGTTAAAAGAGGAAAATATAATGCTAGTTCCTCAATACCGACGCTTTTAAGGGATGGTTAAAAATTCACTGAACTCGTTGAGAAGACCAAAATTATGACTGAAATATTTGCAACTATTTGCCACTTGTCAGGAATTAATAAACCAATATCCGATCTTGACTTAGCATCAGGTACCATGCCCAAGAAAATCTTTCGATATATCAACATAAGCAAGCCTCCTAGGCTGGATGGAATTCCAGAAAAAGTCTTGAAGTAGCGCATTTCGTGAATTTCTGCTAGAAAAGGGTGAAGTTAACAAGCCCTAATATTTACTTCCAATTACTTCCAACTGCAATATAAGTATTCTGTTACATAATACAACTTATGTCGCTGCAATCCTTCTCGTGTCTTTTTTAATATTGCATTTTTGTTTATATCGTGCAATTTTTATAGATGAATACATGTGTTTATAAACTTTAAAGTTAAAATTACGAATGAGAGGAGAAAACGAATTTCAAGAGTACATCCATATGGATACCCTCTCTTCCCTCTAGCCTACTAATGAATAATTGCAGCGACAAAAGTTGCATAATGTAATTCGGCACTTGCTAAAGTAACGGAATAAATGGTAAATTTTTATCTTATGATGCATTTGGAATCAAATAGTTTACTAAGCAACCGCTAGTGTTGTTATTACAGGTTACTTGCTAGCTTTTCTTTTACAAAAATGGTGCCACACCATACACCATTTTGGGGAAAGTAAGGTGGAGGCTCTAGATATGTATAAGGCATCTGGTCGAGTGTGTACTACAATCACTTCTGTCAAAACTTATTGCCCTTAGTGTTTGTGATAGCGTTTCTAAATGTATATCAAGCTTTCTCAGGGAGCGCTCTATACGAGTTAGTATAGATGGGATTTCATCAAACGATACTTATTCTGGAGTACCAGAATGCTGTGTTTTTTCCTCAACCGCATTTCTTGTTTTTCTTAATGACTTACCTTGTCAAACTTCCAGCACTATCCTACTCTTTTACAGATGATAGCGGCATTTGTCATTTGTTCAATAACAGGCCAATCCCGTAGAAGATTGGAGCTAATTATGATCGTGTAACAATCTTAGAATCGGAATGTGTGAATAAAGTACCTCCGGGGGTTCCATTTGTCACTGCAGAAGATTGCAAATGCTTTGACGCGGTTCACTCGGGGAAAATAGGGGCACCAGACGCTAGGGTTCCTGGAGTCCAAATCTGGAAGAAAAGGTCTGTTTTTTTAAAACACGGGTCCTCTTCGAGGCCCGACGAGTGCCCAAAGGACTGGTACTGGTTATTGGTGAAGTCCTCTTCGGGGGTACACGTGGTGGCTGTGGTTTAAGATCGATGTATGCAGGGTGGATGCATTGTTGATCAAAATGTGCTGTTGCTTTCTCAACAGAAGGAGTTGGATAGTCTCCAACCCCTAAGCAAGAGGTTAGAACATGGGTAAATGGCTTGCCATGTTCTAACAATTGCTACTCACTGTGACTGTGCGACACACCTGAATTGCGTGTATCGTGCCCCTTACACAGGGCACGTTTTCGTAGGGTGCGCCGTTACTACACAGAGGGGGCGCTAGTCTACTTCTTAGTTTCACTCGGTGTTTGGAGCACCGTGGGATTAAGCCACCGTGGTAGGTACCCACGTTAATCTAGAACACATCTGTGCAAATGGAGTTGATTTAAATGCTCGTAAGCTTTAATGTTATATCATAGATTACATAGATATCCAAATGTCAAAAACGTAGCTATAAATTTAATCACACTTACGGGTACGGTGTGAATTTAACACGCATAGCGGAGTAAAATATTTTGGGTGTAGTAACCAATTAATGATTAAATGGCAACAAAAACTTGTTTGTCGTTACCACAATAATGATTAACAACTATAAGTTGTTCATCGCATCCATATATTGTTACAGAGGACATATGATGGCTGTTGTGACCATTCCATCCATCTGCGTGTATTTAGAAATCGAAGCTCTTGATGATTTTTTTAAACTTTGTAATCTAATGTTCTTATCATTTTAGCGCCTATATCTCCACAGAGTATATTTTGGACCTACCCGACTGCGTGACGAAGATGGAGAGCAATCTAATCGGTGACAGTATGGTAGCTCAAGAGCTTGAGTTTGATCAAAATAATTTGCACATTTATGCTGTATTTTCACATTTATGTTTTTCTTATTTTGTTATTCACACTTTTGAAAATAAAGTATACGGTCAGCTAGGTTTCTGGTGCGCTACCTTAGATTAAAATTTCTCGTTTTGTTAAAATTCCTGATTGTTCTCTAATCGAAACCTACTTTCATACCAAATTCCAGTCCTTAAATAATGACTAAACGCAATTCTTTCAAACTTCACCTAAAGGGTTACCCATATGTAGTGTTTTTTATTTTCTTTTTTGAAAAAGAAAGTTATAAGCAGGGAAACCGGGTGAATGGGTTCATATACTAAAACGCACTGTGTGTATAGGCCAGAATATGGCCTTTGGAACAGCAGTGCGTTTTGGTTTTTTTTTTAGTGAAACAATAAATTTAATTTTTTATCACAGTTTTAATAATTTTATTATAAAATTTATTTAATGACAATAAATAAAAAGCAAAAACAGTTTTAAATTTTTACAGACTAAAATTTAGGCATAAGATGTGCTTTTATTCCTTGGATTTATTTTGGACATCTTTAACAGCGGCAGTTATTAACTTGTGAAAATAAAGTTTCGAATATAGATTTTGCATAGCGTTAATATTTCTCTTGATTCTATCCAAATTTTCCTGCACAACATAAACGTCCTTTTCGAATTTACTTATACTTTCGTTGTCGTAGTTGTTGGTAATAATTGTATAAAAATCTTTATCTAAAGCCATTTCATTATTTTGCAGAGAATCTTGCTGAGAGTCAAGGTCTTCGCGTAACTCAACATATTCTTGAATGACATCGTGATCGTCTGAACTAGATGAAGGTGCTAATTCGGGCATATAAGGAGCAGTGGTAGGTTTTAAATGTGGTGCTAGTTCGATAACTTCATATTTGTGATCGTTTAGATTTTTCTCATTCAGGCCCTGGAATACAACAGAAATGAGATTTAATTTATTTTCATTACTATTACTGGCATTAGTGTCATCAGTTTTATCATCGTCATCATCACTGTTGTCTTCATTGCTATCATTTTTGTGTGTTGTTGCAGTATAGTAATTGTTGTTATCAAATTCATCGCTATCGTTTATGGGAGTGGTGGTACTTTTATCCTCCTGACTCTCATCACTATCATTTATATTGTCGTCATCATCTTTACTGTCTTCATTGCTGTCATTATTTTTGGGTGCTGTTGTAGTATAGTTATTGTTGTCATCAACTTCATCGCTATCGTTTGTTTGAGTGGTGGTATGACTATTTTTATTCTCCTGACTCTCATCACTATCGTTATCGTTTTTATCATCATCACCATCATCATCGACTTTAGTTTCTCTTGAATTAAGCTCATCTTCTAAAGTTTTATCCAAAACAGAACCAAATAAAGATAAATACTCATCAACTTCTCTGGCCTTTAACAAGTCGTCATTTATATGTTCAGGATTCTTATTTGCAATATTAATCACATCCTCTAAAGCACTTAAAGTGATTAATAAAGATGTCAATTCTTTAATATCATTTTCAGAAAGATTAACATCCTTCTTTTCTTCAGAGGATTTTGTCAAATCACTTATTTCGATTTCCACGTTCTCAGTTGGTGTCTCCTCTTTGCTCTCTTCGTCACTTTTGTCGTCCGTAATAATAGAAAACAGACTTTCCTCTGAACTCTTATTTCTGTCCTCATCATCATCATCATTCTTCTTTTCTTCAGAAGATTTTGGTTCTTTGTTTTCGTAGATGTTGGTAAACGGATTATACAAAAGAATATCGAATTGATTGCTTTTCTTATCGCCATTATAATTGTCATTGTGATCGCTTTCATCACTGTCAGTTTGAATTGAAGTGCGTTTTTTGTTATCCGTATTTTCTTCACTTGTAGCCGTTATTAAACTGTCTTCGTCCTGCAAAAATGAGTCTACTAATACACCAAGAAAATTTCCAATTTCATTATTCTGGTGCTTTCTCAGCGGCTTTATAGTTTCTTTTGATTCCTCTGAACTTTCAGCCGTTAGAAATTTATGTAAATCATCGTCGTATTGATTAGAAGTCAAACTAAACAAATCATATTCGTTGTCATTCCACCAATGATCTGCTTGGGCATTGCTACCAATCCAGGGTAGAGAACGTGCCAGAATTTGATTTAAACCAACAACTAGCAAAACCAAAGACAATAAGAAAATCCTCATGTTGTGACTTTTCTATTAACACTTTATTTTAATATTATTAATTTATATTAGAAAATATTTCAAGCAACTCCCACTGAATGTAAATTGAAACTGAGACTAAAGATTAACAGCTTCAGTTGTCAGTATTTATTTGACTTAATTAAAATGATATTTAACGATGAAAAAAAACCCAAAACACTGATAAGAATTTAACAGATTATTTCTTTTTCCGAAGAAATTTTATTTTAAATAAACATATAATTTGATGCCTCACTTGTACTTATGCCCTACAAAAAGCATCAGCAAGAGCTGGATGCTGAGACAATTGAAACAGACGTGTTTACATTGTGCGTGACGTAAATATAACTGATAATAATTTTTATCTCATAAAGTGAACACAGAAACTCAAGAAGTACTTTTCTGCATGGAATAGTTGTTTAAGATCTTCACATCACTTATTAAGCAAGAAAAATTATGTTTACTTAATGCTCTGATATCTAAGACTTTAAGAACCTTAAACGGCTTTTCTGTTTAAGGTTCCAAGTAAACATCTTTCGAACGACAACATTAAACAAATAGTTAACCGCAGACTACGTAACTACACGACAACAAACAACGCTCACTCCAATCGTCGTTAGCTACTTAATTATATTGAAAACAGTCGTTGAAACATCGTAAATAAATAAATTAAATACTTCGATTTCATAAAAGTAAAATTACTTGGTCAAAAAACACTTTAAGCTCATAAAAATGCAAACACAAATAAAATAATTTGCTAAAACCTCATAATTAATTAATTAATGAAATTATAATTTTAATTTTTGTGATGTTTTTTTCTCCCATTTATTTCACACAGGCTGCTAATAAAAATATAGAATTTAGCCTAAGTTGACAGCGCCAGTGGTGGTACCATAGCCATAAAGCTACAATGGCGTCTAAGTAATTGTCTTTATATAAACGTTTATATAAACGTTTGTATATTAGTTTTGCTAGATTGTAGTCGGTAGACTGCTGTCGATTGTGTGTTTATTACTTAAAGTTGCTTGATGAAGGGTTGTCTATAACTTGGACTAATATAGACGATTCTTTTAGCTTTAGTAAGCAGTTTATAGGAAAGTTCACCCTATTTACGTTTTACGAGCAGTAAGATAAGTTTAATAAACAAAATAAAAACGAAATTGTCGGACAATAACAGTGGGACAGAATCAAAATATTTTGGATATAACTCAGCCATTTGTAAAGGGCTAAGCCGATTGATCCAAAATTTGACATGAGCATAGCAGCGGAATATTTGAGCTTAAATTTTGAAGCTGGGCACTTTATGTAATTATTCAACAAAAAACAAATTGTAAAAAGTTTGCAACATTAAGATAAAGGAAGTCCCAAAACTCTCAAAACAGAGACCAAAAATCCAAAAGTGGAATTTTTTTTTAGTTTTTAAGAGAAGTAACACTCAGGCAATTAATACCTGTATTAACTGTGTTACTTCCTTTGGAAAGGGATAGTGGTAGATAAGACAGATGGTTAGTACACTGCAATTGCACGTTGTGATTATTTTTAGAACAGTGTTGTAAGCACCTCTGATGTTATTTAGGCGAATTAGTTTGAATTTATAATTTAAAATTATTTTACTTCGCCGGTGATTTAGTGCTATGTGGTAACACCGGTGAAGGAGGGCGCTGTGATATGCATCATTATAAAAAGAAATTAATACATATCAGAAAAATTTAAGTTGCCGCGGCTGAGTATTGAACTCGTGTCCATTGCTTAGTAGTCAACGTGCTAACAACTTAAGCTACCTCAATTTAATGTATTTTGGCCATAAAGTCCACATATGGACTGGGGCTGATGAAATACTTTCAGCAACAATTCGGAGTATATATAGCTTTATTACATATGCAATATTTTGAATTTCTATATTGACAATCGTCTAAAATTAAACTCAGTTTTTAACTCTTCAAATTTTTCAAAACATTTTAAGCGAGTAAAATTAAAATAAAAATTGCACCCAATATTTTGAAAAAAAAACTGGACCAGGGTAACGAAAAATCAAAAATTTTAATTTTAAAATGCTTTTAATTCGAGCCTTTCAAAACATAATTTGCAAATTAAAGCACTATTTTGTAGGTATTAACTAGACCTTTAAGACCATGTATAATTTTTTAAAATCAGAAGAAATAGCAAGCTGCAAAAGAATTTGCAAGTGCGAGGTACCCAACTTTGAGATCACATAGTGCCACCCCTGGGAAGTGTATTGTACTCAGCTTTAAAACTTAAGCTCAGATACTCCTCTGCCATGCCCATATCAATTGATCGATCAATCGGCATAGCCCTTTACTAATGTCTGATTTATTTCCAAAATATTTTGATTCTGCCCCTGTGCAGTGGCTGTTTTGTATCTGAAATAAATTTTTCATCTTTTCATGCTCTCCAAACGCAAAGTCTGCCGTCTGAAGCACAAAATTAAATTTCGATTCGCCCTTGATCCGCTATTTTATAGCGATTTTAGTGTCATAGTTGTTCAGTGGTGAAGGCAATTTTTATGGCCCCACAGGGCCTAGCATTCATTAGACCGGTGTTTAAGGTTTTTTATTTTTCTTGTTGTGTCATTAGGCAGTTGCCAAATTCTCTCTAATTTTTTGTTTAATCTAGTGTAAGGCAATTCATAGTTTTAGGACCTATTCTTGACTGAGCTATCAATATTTAGTTTTACAAAACACATAACATTAATTAAATGAACTTGAATTTCAAATCGATCATAAATAATAAAATTTTATTGTTGTGTTTTTCTTTCTAACTGAGCTGTCGATAGGAAGCTACCTTGTCTTTTTGTTGTTTTCAAATAAAAATTGTCGCCAAATAAATTTTCCGATTACACATTATTAGAGTAGATTACACAGGGCTACAAATTTTTTTCTGGTAATACATTTTTAACTTTCCAAAACAACAAAGTAGCGGTATTCAGTGTTTGATACAACTAGTCTTGCGAAAGTGCAAATGCATCATTCATATCATTCAAATTTAACAAAAACAATATGTATTTTATTATTGGACTTTCAAAAAAAAAGCATATATTACGCACTTGCACTATTGCAAGGCCATTTGCATCGAACACTGAACTCCGCTAATGTTTTTTTTCTGATTATTTCCGAAACTGTTAAAAAATTTTAAAAAATGATATTCATGAGATTTGAAGGCATTTTGAATAAACGAAATCGGATGAACCTTTGCCAACATATACATAAACACTGACTAATAAATCGCGTGTTGCAAAGTCATAGTTGCCCTGTGTTATTATAGAAATATTTACAGAAATTTTAAATTGATTAAAATTATCTCTAACGGCATCATTTAATTTAACACATTCTAATTGCGTTTAACATTGCTTTAATAACTAAATGATATGACTATTTGTATTAAAAATACATTTTATTTACTGAATATATTTTTCAACTACTTGTAAGTGCAAGGTTTAATTGTTTAAAATGAAACAGCAATTTAATTATATGTTCTTAAATCACCCATAAAATTCTGAGTTTTTAATACAATTAAGTTTTACCTGTTAAAAATTATAAAATTTTGTTTTTAAATATGTATACACAACTAGCGAACGGTAGACGGGTAGCGGTGAACCCGTCTACCGTTCTTCAAATAATGAAAAAAATAAAACTTCGTAATCAAAAGTCAAGTCAAGGCCAAGTTTTAACCTAATGTCGCACGTTTTTCCCAAAGAAGCCTATGTCAAATTTAGAGAGAATCACTAATGCAGGTCTATAAATGGGATGTATTCTGTATGGAGGGTACCCGAAAATGCATGTTATTCTCAGAGTACAAAACTTCAAGTCTTTACCTCTTACAGTTCTGTAAGCACACGATAACGGTTAGGTTAGGTTAAGAGAGGATCACATAATTATATATGTGTAGATTCACAAGACCATTATTCATCCATAGTGACTCCTCTGATATTCTCCACTGTTCTGTTTTAATCTCTCCATCTAAGTAGCCCCGTGAGTTTCGTAAATTTGACAATTTGCTTCAAGTCCTCCATATTCTGAGAAAAAAAAGAGCCAAAACATTTATTACGGCTGTGTGATAACGCAGGGCATTGACAAAGATAGTGGAATGAATTTTCCTCTTCTTCGCCACACCATCTGCAGATGTCATCATCACAAAGTCGAATCTTTTTCAAGAAATATCTGAGATCATTATGTCCTCTTATTATACCAACATACATTCTCAGTTCTCCAGCTCGTGCCAACTCGTCTGCAGCTTTGTTTCCTACGATGTTGTAAGCACACGATAATAATTTTTCATTTTCTATGGAAGGTACCACACCCACTTTTCCAATTCAACCAGTTCTTTGCTACATTATGCAGTTTATGTAGGGGGAATATCGAAGCAGACCACTTCCATAATAGGTCCCTTTTCGATCCCCTTCCGTCCACTATGATTACAGGCAACCGAAAAGTAATTTACGGCAACCTACTTACATTGAGCCATGTGCTACAACCAGCCTTAAACTTGACTTTAGTGATTTCAGACTGTTGACCTTCTTTCTCATTACGTAGCCTCTAGGAATTACTAGCATTTGTTTTGTATAATAGAGCCCAGGTCCCTCACGTCATCCACATTTAACAGGCTTCTACCAGTGGTCCTGAGTCTTAAGCTAGCCAGTGCTGGACATTCACGCACAATGTGCGCTGCCGTCTTAGCCTCTTTCCTTTCTCCGTCTCCTCTTCTGCCTCTGCCACTCACTTTTAGGCATGAGCTGTAGAGACTCATACTCGACGTTGAAGGAACGTTTTGAGGTGCCTGCTTCCGAAAAGAATTTGCCTAAGACCACAAGGCCAGGTGCGTCCAATTCATTCACATTTACCTGAAGAGCCACAGGAGTATCTTCATAGACCTACCAGTCCACTCCTTGCAAGGTTTCTTTGTCATTCTCTTTTGTTGATATCGTCCCTTGGCCACTAGAAACCGGAGTTCCTAAAGGGATTAACCTCTCCACCTCTAACGAGGCTTCCTTGTCCATCGCTACCGAAATATCCCGGTTCAACGCCATAGGAGAACCTTTAGAGATTAACCGTTTACCCCTTGTGAGGCGTTTCTGTCCATCCCTTCTGAATTCTTCCCTAGGCCATTATTGGAGAAAACGATGTTCACCCACATAGAGCTCCTTGTGCGTGGGTAAGTCTACATTGAAACTAGAGGTCGACCGCTATCCATTGTTCGCATACTAAAGGCCAAACACCCTCTTGACCACGCATCCCTAACGTATGCTGTTCCACCGTGGATAAGGGAGCTGTAACGACTAGTCCTCTTTAACCACTAACTAGCCATTCAGGTTCTCGGCACAGCTAACAACCACCTTAACCTTACAAGTGGGTTAATTTGGGGTATAATTTACTGCAGAATCCACGACGAATTACAGCCACATCTAATGGTATAAACACAACTAGGACGAACGACGAACTTCGCACAGTTCGACGAATTCGGCGAAAAAAAATCATTGCGTAAATTCGTCGACTATAACACAATAAGGACGTACAAAATCAAAAGAAGTGGGAACACTTATCCAGATCTCTGTTTTTCTATGCATATTTTTATATATTTATTGCGTCAGTTTATATTTACATATGTATGTATATACAATCATTGTTTTTTACTACCTAAATTAAGATAAAATTTTACAAATAAATTAATTTATAAATAAATTGTTTACATTTATTGATAGTGTCAACAGAAAAAAAAAAAAACAAATTGAAAGAAGAAATATTAACATCAAATAAATTTAAAACAAAATTATACATATTTTTATTTCAATTGTAGACTATAAATGAATAAAAAAACAATTCTTTATCTCCATTTACTAAGAGGCTTAAAAAATAAAAAAACTTGCACTCTGCACCAATTTGGTCATCGTTCTTCGGCATAATGGTATAAACACAACTGGGACGAACGACGAACTTCGCACAGTACAGCGAATTCGTCGAAATTCGTTGCTTAAATTCGTCGACTGTAACACAATTAGTACGAACAAAAGATCTCTGATTTTCTCTGATAATTTTTATATTCTTTGGTACCAGATTATATTCACATTCATTGTTTCTCACTTTCTCTTAATTTATATCCATTTTTATATAAATTAAAATAAACACCAGATTGCATAAATAAATTAATTTATAAATACACTTTTTAACATTTAGCAGCTGATAGTGTGACCATATTTCAAATAAGAAAAAAAAAACAAATTATAAGAGAAAAAATATTAACAAAAAAATTAATTTAAAATATAATTATCGAAATAAAAAAATTTTATTTGAATTTTATGCTATAAATAAAGAAGAAAACAAGTCTTTTAATAAAAAATAACTTTATTTACTAGAAAACTTAAAAATTTTAAAGAAAAGCGGGCACTATGCAACAATTTATTCGGTATATGAAATATAAATAAATCTATCGCAGAGTTCGTTACGCACTACGAATTTCGTCGATGCACTAATTAATATTACTTATTTCGACGAATATTCGGATCGAAAAATTCGTCGCTCGTCCCCGTTGTGTTTATATGCATAAGTCAAGTTCGAAAAAAATATATAATTTTTTTATATATTTTTCTTCAAAGTTTTCAAATGTTTTTGAAAACTTTGAAGTCTTTCAGTGAAAGGGTTAACTAATTTTTTTTAATTTGGGGTAAAATTTGGTGAGAAATAGAGTGGATGTGGCCCAGACCTATAAATAACTCTATTTTGAAAAAAAAAATTATTTATTGACAAAAAAATTAAATTCAAAGTAATTATTCTTAGAAATCAATAATCACAAGGGGTCCATTAGAATCCAAGTGAGTAAGGCAACCTGTGCCATAATCCAAGTTGATTTAAAAAAAATATTTGTTCAAAATTACTTATTAAGACGAACATATTGTTATAACAGCATATAAAAAAACCTGTGTAGCCTACAATCAACTTTACCATACCTTTTGGAAACAGATATTTTAATAGATAAATATACATAAAGAATAACAGTTTAAAGCATATTCGAATTGAAAAAATAATTATTTTCGGCTTGAAATGTCAAGTAAACTAACTCCTCCCTCCCCTCCCGATTATGCCAAGAAACTAACTATATATTCATTTTGATATATCAAACGGTATTATCTGCAGAGCATTTACAAAAATAGTGACATACACACCCACCCACAGACATCATCGCGAAAATAGTAAAAATGGATTCAGGAGACTTCAAAACGTAAAGATAAATATATGTATATACTAGCTGTGCCCGCTACGTCGTGGGCGTCTTGACAATATTTTGCTAGATTTTGCTTTGAAAGTATTCCACACCAATGAAAGACTCTTACTTTAATAGTGCTTCAGTTATGGTTTATGTATTTACTATATGTAAAGATACCCATCCCTGGATAAAATTCTAAAATTTATATAAAATTCTAAAAATTATTGTAAAGCTCTGTAAAAGGTGTTTAAAATACTTTAATAACAATGTAATTCCACAAAGTAAAAATACAAAATTGTATTCAACTGGTGCTATGTGTGTCGCAGTAGTTTTTAAAAAATCCCACTTTCAAACATAAAAAGGTGTGTTGAAAAAATAACCGTTGAGTATAAACGTTTTGAAAATATCCCAGTTTTAAACCGAAAATTTCAGTACCTTTAAACCGGAAATTGCGTTTTTCACTGCTTTTTCTCCACTTTCTCTGGAAAATATTGGGACCAAGATATTAATCCAAACCATCTAGTAGTTTTTACGTGATGCGAACACAAACGAAAAGCAGACAGACAGACTGAAATGAGTTACTATTTTATTGTATGTATAGATGTATAACGTATGGTAAAGTAAAAGTAATAATCGCTTAAATTTATTATTTTTTGCATTTACTAGAAATTATTTACAAAACTTTGCAATGTTGCACACTTTTCCTAAAACTTTACGTGATTTTAAAATTTGCAGCACGTCGCATTTCATTTTGGCTAAAAATGATTTATGAGGGTGCGAACTGCACTCACGTTTTCTACTCTTTAGGTGGCAAAAAAAAAGGATTGTTTGCACAAGTGTTTGTAAAATTAACTTTATTTTTCTGTTATTCGTTTGCATAATGAACGTGACTCGAAAGTCTTCTGCCAAACATTTGTCTTTTAATTTAGTTGTAATGAATTTTTTATTAATTTTGGTTAAAGCAAATTTGTTTGTGATTCTTTAACTGATAAAAGATTTATGTGATCGATTGTATAATTGGACGTTTGCGATATAAATGAGTGTGAGCATTATGTATGAACGGGTTTATGGTTTATATATTACTATCATATTTTCAATTTTATTATATAGGGTGACCTTTTCTGTTATTGGGTGCTGAAGTTTGGTTGTGTCTTAAAATAAAATAATCTTTTAAAACAGCTTAACAAATAAATATTTAAACAATATGAGGTCATTTTCAAAATTAAAAATTTTAAAACTTTTTACATTAATTCATATCCCGAATAAACGAGTGGTTCTGCTTCTTTCATACAAAATAAATACGCTGTTTGTCCTATACACTGTTATTAAATGATCATATGTAATGCGAGGTTTATCATTTTTTTTAGATAAACACAACCTGCGAAGCTTTTTGCTTGTTTGCAGACTTGCTTCTTTTCTAACTAGTTCAGCTTAAAAATCCATATATCACATACTTTGTTTATACCGTATACCATGTTCAAATGAAACCAAAGTATAAACCCATAATTTAATATTATCAATACTTCTCTACTACCCAAAAATGAGGTTTTATACTTGACTTAAGTTTAGGGAACATACTTTAGCATACCCTGTGTAAATTTCAAATTACTGCATATTACGGTTCATAAAATATATCTACATATTTGAATATCACGTCACTTTTGGAACACCCTATAACTCTTATATTTCTTTTTATAGTAGCCAAAGCAATATGCCTTTTATGAAAATTCCAAGACTTCACCTATAACTGTTCAGAAATAACCTTATAATGCCATCACTATCGGAACACCCTTTAGTTCTTAGTTTTAGTTTTATACTTGTTAATATAGCGAACACAGTTTTGAAGTTTTCAATTACTGCATATTAAGGTTAAAAACTAAAAGCACGTCACTATCGTAACACCCTTTATTTTTGAGTTTTATTTTATATACTTGTTAATATATCGAACATAGGTTTAAGTACTCTATGTTTGAAGTATTTTGAATCAGAGAAGATTGGTTGACTTCTAGATTAATGTTTCGTAAAGAAATTGTATATGTTTTATTGTAACATTTGAATTCCTAAAACTGCAATGATAAGTTCCAAAAAAATGTATAAAGCTTTAAAAATCTTTTTAGTTTTTTTCTATCGGTGCTGTGCACTCGTAGGAATTTTACAATAAAAAACTAAAGGCCGGGGCACATAGAATCCTTCATACGTTATACATCAACTTTTGCAACGCACAAGAAAGTTGAAATACAGATTTTCTAATGAGTGTTGTCACAATCAGTACGTCTCCGTCAACACAAAGTACGAAAGTTGGGCAACTTTTAACTTTTGACGTACATTGAAAGCTATAATTGTTTTCTCTTTGTTTCTCTCTCTCAAAATTAAATTTTTGTTATTTAATATTATGATAACTGCCCATGACGTTTTTTAATAAAAATGCAATTTATTTGTTGGGGGAAAAGAGCTAATTCCTATACGTATTTCACTGGTTGCTCAGGTCAGATCATCAGGCAACCTTTTTCCTAATTTTAGAGAAACCAAAAATACTCTATAAATAATAAAATTCTACAAAACACAATGGAAGTATGCTTTTGAGAGCTTTAAAGTACAACGTATGACAGATTCTATGTGCCCCGGCCTTAACTTTGTTTCAAAATTGGCTATGTTTGGATAGGACTTGAGGGAGAACATTTACAATTTATAAACGAGTTTTCTTTCATTCGCATTTATTGTAGGTTGTCTTTAGAATAGTTCAAAAAAATTGAACGTATATCGAAGTAACTTTAATTTATATAAGCAAATATGCACGTTATGTGCGTCGGGACAATATTTTGCCCTATTTTGCTTCGAAAGTAATCCACTCCAAATTTTAAGACTCTTACTTTTACAGTGCTTCATGTATACATATTTTCTTCATATAAAGGTACCCATCCCTGGATAAAATTAAAATAAAAAAAAAATAAAATTCTCTAATTCTAAAAATTATTGTAAAGATCTGCAAAAGGTGTTTAAAATATTTTAATAACAATGTAATTCCACACAGTAAAAATACAAATTTTATTCAATTGGCTACTTGGTAGTAAGTAATTCATATTTTGACATTATTTTAAAACAGCGGCATCTCTGAACTGACGCTTTCAGTTCATATTTTGTCATTATTTTAAAACAGTGACATCTGTTGCACAACCGTGTTTAAAATATCCCACTTTCAAAAATAAAAAAAATATTGGAATCAGGATACCTTAGTATCCTCCCCACAAAATTTTGTTAAAATCCTTTCAGTAGTTTTTACGTGATGCGAACGTAGACAGAAGGACAGACAGGAAATGAGTTACTGTTTTATTAAATGTATAGATTTTATCAAGAGTTCAGCCGATATACTTAAATAATAATCTGATAATAAATGAGTCCAGCACTTCAAAAATACTAAGATTATGTCTGCCAAAAAATAAAAAATAATATTTTCAAAGCTGTCTGGGTTAACAAACTAAAAGAGATAACCCAGACATGTGCGCGCATGTTTGGAGATATTTTCAAGGACTATTAAAGTTTAAAAAATCTTAACATTTGAGTTCTAATTAACCTTTAAATGACATTACAAAAAATGTATTAACAACGGTAGCCCCCTTTACCCTAGGGGGCCATCTTTGATATTTTATTAAGATATCTTTGGTGGTTTATGAGCTAACCGAAGAATTTCCAAAATAAATTGTTTTTAAACCACCGTGCATCGCTTTGTAAATCTGTCATTAGTTCTGTCTAGAACTAGTAGCATCTACAAATATATTTTAGTTGTCGTCCTATTATAATTCAGATTCGTTCACACAGACATTAGGAAAGTGTTCGATAACGTTGATAATATTAGATTTTTCGGCAACTTCTGAAAGTGAATAAAATATTATTTAAAACCCGCTAACGATGGGGCAATTTTCAATAAATATTTCCCTATAACAACATTCGAATATGTCTTGAATACATAAGTATGTTTAAATTTTTGCAAGAACTATTTGTCTACAGGCTGCTTCGAATAATTTCTATAATTAGATTACTGTATTCCTAATGATTAGTCTGCAACTTAATTAAAGAATATTGAAACTAGTTAATGTGTTAAATTAGAGAATCATCTAATGTCTATTCCCCGATATATCAGGGATACTTCGGCTTGGCCGATTTATCGTTGTTTGTTAAATAAAAAATCGATTTATTTTGTATAAATTAGAAATAATAACAACAGTTTCCTTCATCTTTTACAAAAAATTAAATTCGAAAACTACTTAACAACTTAGTACTGCCCAGGTAGGTGAATAGGTAGTGTGCTAGAATATTAGTCTGAGGATTGTGGGTTCGCGTCCCATCAAAGACTCTGGGTGTTTCACTACAGCAGGTTAAGCTCTTCTTTACTGTGCCTGATCAATTAAGTTAAAATATCATTTATAATTGTATTATAACATTTAATACATAAATAAATATTTAAAATAAATTAAAATGTTTTAAACAAAGTGTCCCACAGACACAGGTTAAGGTGTTTGTTTTAATAACACACTGTGTAATTTTTTAAGTCATGGCGAAATAACCATATACGGACACCACACGTGATAAAAGACCTTAGGTTTTTCACTTTTGCGGCTACCTAAGCGCTACCTAAACGGTGTTAAGAGTCATTCCTAGGAAGTTCATATGTTCTAGAGAGTTGTTTATTGAGATCTTAGGTTCATTTTTGTAGTTGATTGTTTCCTTGAATTTTAAACGGTTTGCTACCTATGGACCTGAACAGGGGAAAAAGGTAGCAAAAAATGAAATTTTTAAAGTTTTTTTGCGATTTTGACCTTGAAGAAGAATTTTTTTTTTTATTTTATATGTTAACAATTTTTGTTCTTTATGACAAGAGCTACAACTTTGTCTCAGAGAGTATATCAACATTTCAAACGGTTTGCAAAATATGAGCTTGAGGAAATGATCATTTTTTTGCAAAAATGACATCGAGTCCCCACATCTTTGAGGGCCTAAAAAAAAAACCTGGAGGACTTTGGGCAAAACTGGGAGACAGGGGTCTTTTTTTTGTCTTTTATGACGTAGTGGTGTCCGTATGTAGAAAAAAACGTTGCGCGTTTTTGCGCAAATTTTTTACGATTTTTTGCAAATTTCCCCTTTTTCTGTTGCATTGGTAGATACGAGTAAGAAATCTTTTGGTCTGTCATAAAATGTTTTTTATTTTTCAGTTGTTTTAAATAAATATTTAATATTTTAAAAAGCATTCATTGTTACTATTATAAATATTTTTTAATAATACATATAATAAAAATGCAACTTTTTGCCTTTCTGTCTGTTTGTGTTCGCATCACGTAAAAACTACTGGATAAATTTAAATAAATCATTATGGAGAGGTACCTTAGTATCTAGGTTAAGATATAGAATCCTTCTATCGTAAAAATATCTAATTTCCAAGAGAAAAAAAATCAAAGTTGCTGCCAAGTCTGCAGCAACTTTTATTTTTTTAAATACTATTTACAGAACTCTACAATAATTTTAGAATTTTATATAAAGCTAATGTTTCTGATTAATTACCCAGGGATGGGTACTTTTATATAAAGTAAACCATATCTGAAGCACTATTAAAGTAAGAGTCTTAAATGTTGGGGTGTATTACTTTCTCGCTTTTTACATTGTGCATGATTTGTCGCTGCAATTCTTACATAGATGGAGAGAGGGTATAGAACAGTTAAAAGGGGTGGGGCACATACATTCATATACTCTTGAAATTCGTTTTGTTTCCTAATTCGTAGTTATATTTGTGAAGTTTAAAATGAAAAAAAAAGCGTCCATCCACTTAAATTGCTGCAATACAAATTGCACGATATAAACACAAATAAAATTTTAAAGAAGATAATTCTTGCAAAAAAAACCAACTTCAAAACAGATAGTTGGGTAACAGTTCCAAACTAAAAATGTAAGAAGTAATATGTAAGAACTATAGATAAAACAAATAAAAGATAAACAAAATGCGTCAAAATTAGCAGGAAAAGAAGTGAAGACTATTTGAAATTCAAGCATCTTCTTATTACTGTTCAAAAGTTAAGCTATTTTCACCAACATCCGTCTTTTATGGCGACACCACTTAATTTTAAATTTGTGTAGCGGTAATAGCGATAATAGTAATACACATTATGTGTAAATTTCAGTTGTCTATCTAAAACGGATCAAAAGATAAGGTATACATTGAATTTCTTTAACTATAGGGACACCCTTTCATTTTCATATCTCTATCTATAACGCTTCAAAAGACTAGTCCATATAAGTTAAATTACGTCAGCTATGAGGACACCCTTTAAGTTTTTTGTACTTTTTATAGTGGACATAGTGATATTCGCTTTGTTAAAATTTCAAATGTTTATCTATAAGCGTTCAAAAGATATGGTCATATAGATAAAATATCATTAACTTTAGGTACACCCTTTAATTTCTAACTTTATACTTTTTACTATAGCGGACATAGTAAAATACGTTCTGCTTAAATATTAAATGTGTGTCTATAACGGTTTCAAAGATAGGGCAACATAAATCAAATAACATCACCTATTGGGACACCCTTTAATTTACAAATTTAAATTAAAGACATATTGTTATAGAGGACTTGGCCACAAAGACTTTTTGTAAATTTCAACTGTGTGTCTATAAAGGTTCAAAGGTTTAGTCATATAATGCAAATTACAGAACTATTGGGACGCCCTTTAATTCATAATTCTAAATATTTATACTTGCTAGTATACCAGACAAAGTAGTGGAAATTCTTCAAGTGTTTGTCTATAACGGTTAAAAGATAGGGCCATATAGGTCAAATTACCTCAATTATGGGGACACCCTTTAATTTGTAAATTCAAATTATATACCTGTTATAGCGTACTTAGCAATACAGGTTCCTTGTAAATTTCAGCTATCTGCTATAACGGTTCAAAGGTTTGGCCACATAAATAAAATTACATTAACTATTGGGACACCCTTTTATTTACAAATTCAAACTTTATACTTTTTGTTATAGCGGACTTAATAATACAGGTTTTTTGTAAACTTAACGGTCGGTGTAGAACTGTTCAAAAGTATGGGCATATACATCAAATTTAATGAACTATTGGAGCACCCTTTAGTTTATAATTTCGAATATTTATCTTTTTTATGACATTCTATCAGACTTTCAAGGTTTTGTCTTTAACGGTTCAAAAGATAGGCCCATAAAGGTCAATTTAAGTCACCTATGGGGACACCCTTTAAATTTTAAGTTAATTTTTTTATTACTTTTGTTTTAAATTGGTGCGCTTTAGGGTTCTTAATACACGAAAAAAACATGTATGTTGTATGGGGAAACCCTTTAATTTTTAAAATAATGAAGTGTTTTTAAAACGGAACCAATATGTAGCATAACCTTTCAAATAAAGAAAATAATTTTAAAATCGGTTCTTAAATGGCGGAGTTCTGCGGGCATAAACATAAAAAAAGCAACATTCAGACGAATTGATAACCTCCTTCTTTTTTTGAAGTCGGTTAAAAAGATATAAATTTCAGCGATATAAGTTGCATAATGTATGTAATTGGGCTCCTTAGAAGCTAAATCGAACAAAATATTGTGTGGACGCTGACAAAGTGGCATTCATTTTTTTCATATAAAGACATAAATTACGAAAATGTATTTTTATTAACATTCTTGGGTGGAAGGGATTGGTTAGGAATTGGGAAGGCAACTAATATTTTTGGCAATTACCAAAAAAAAAAAATTAAATAAAACATTTCACATTTGCATGTCTGCTCGTTGCCCATGCCCATAAATCCTTAAAAATTTTATTTTTATGCTTAATACCATAAAATTAAAATTATGTATATATGCTTATGTAACTCATTACGTTTAATAATATACAGCTGCGGTCATAAAAATGGCACCAAGCTTAAGAAAATATGTCTCCAATACATATTTTCCTATAGGTTAAACTGATATATTTCAAAATTTGTCATAATACGCTTAGGAAATTATATAACTACATAAAATAATAAAATTTATTTTTGCTAATTATTTTATTTTGAAATTTATACTTTATTTAAAAAAAAATGAAAAACATCAAATCCGGATTTATTATGTTTTCCAATATATCGCAATCGCAAAAATTAGCGGATGACTGTGTACTGAGTCCTAACGAAAGATTAGATGGATTGGAAACTAATAAACAATGATGAGCTTCAATAAAAATCACAAATACTATAGACGACTACCTTCCTAGCAAAAATGCATTTAATGGACTTACTTGACGTTGATCACACTACTTTATGAAACTAGTGCAGATTCGGTTACCCCTAGATACTTAAGACCAGGGCACATAGAATCCGTTATACGTTATACTTTAACGGACTCAACTGAAATCAAAGTAACAACGGAAGAGGTTGACACAATGAGTACTTTGTTGACGGATATTAAATCAGAAAGAAAACTCGAGAAAAGCTTTTTTCTCCATTTTGCCTTGTTTAATTTATTTATTTTTGTTCTATTTTGTTTCTTTTTTTGCTGCCACTCAGCACAAAAATTTTATTTTGAGAGAGAAAAACAAAGAGAAACCAATTTATAGCTCACAACTGTACTCAACGTACGTCAGAAGTTGAAAGTTGCCCAACTTTCGTACTATGCGTTGACGGAGACGTACTGATTGTGACAACACTCATTAGAAAAACCGTATTTCAACTTTCTTGTACGTTGAAAAAGACGACGTATAACGTATGACGGATTCTATGTGCCCCGGCCTT
This sequence comes from Phasia obesa, assembly GCA_949628195.1. Lineage (NCBI taxonomy): Eukaryota > Metazoa > Arthropoda > Insecta > Diptera > Tachinidae > Phasia > Phasia obesa. The sequence continues at coordinate 85,223,985 of OX451219.1, read as the reverse complement.
TAAGAATCCTGTCTAGTCCGACCTTTAATTATTCGAATAAAAAAAATATGACATACTAAACGTCTTCTAATATTATATCTGGGGGCTCAGATCTACTTGTTTTCTTGCACAATGGCGTCTTATATCAAAATATGAGTTCTGGCTGCCTATTTTCCATTGTAAGTGCTGGACAAACATAGTTGCCTTTTCCTTATACTTCGTTTTTTAAACCAAAAATGTGATAAATATGAATTTTTAATGTTAACATAGGCTTAATTAGGCTGTAATTTTATTTTAAATTTATTTTAATTTTAACCTAAAAATTCTGTTTTATATTTTCACGTGGTCAAGCAAATTCATCAAAATTATGGTGTATTTGTCCAATTTAAAATTTGTATTTCAATGTTATGGGCTCTCAGTGTTGTAGGCATTTATTTTTCTTACAGGAATACAAATATACAAGGGAAAGTGGATAATTCCGAGACTTTTTGGATAAAAGTTGTTTTTTGGCAAAAGCGCGTTTTTTTTTTTTAAATAAGCCTTCGGAGTAGATATATGTATCAATAATGGGCAATTTATTTGTCTCAAATATCGTATCTCCCACTCACTTCTTTAAATTTTGACACAGAAAATAGACACAAGGGGCTAAGCCTTGAAAGTATTCTGAATGGAGTAGAAGCTCGTAGCACAATTCATAATAGCTACACACGTGTGCACTCGTTCATTTTATTGAAGGAATCGCGTGGTAAGTCTTTCTTTATACAAATATTCATACAAAATGTGATGTACACGATCGGTTGAGAACACCTCAGCCACCTCCACTGTTGCCAAATTCTGTTCAATACGTTATGCCATTTCTCAAACGTTATGCCATTTCTCAAAACTTTCAACGTTTATTGATAAAGCCCATTCTAAATGGTTATGTGAACAAACAGAACTTGGAATTTCGAAAATCCTCACAGAGATTTTAAGAACCTATTGCCCTCAGGCTTTTTTCATACAATACAGTTACAATTAAATTCAAAATTGGAATTTAATTTTACACGAGTAGTAAGTAATACCTCTTGCAGAAGTGTCACAAATGTAAGCCGCAAGCTAAAAGACAAGAACACTACTTAATTGCCTACCGGAGCACATCGAGATAAAGTTGTTGTTTTGTTTACAGCTCATCTTGGTGAAGTAATGCGTCCCATATATTTTTGAAAAAATAAGATTATTTTTGTGTTGTTACTTATGGTATTCGACACAATTTGTAAACGTTTTATAAAATACTATGTCAGCTACCACAACAATCGATTTATTGTCAATAAAATTTTAACCCAGTGTTAGTTTTATCTTATTTTAACTTTAAAAATCGTGGTTCTCGCATGATTGATGTAAGAACCACAAAGTCATGAAAATAATTTTCAACTGTCACTTTGTACAAAAAAAATTTTTGCTCCCCCCAGCAAGAGTTCTTTGTGCAAATGCATTGGATATTTGACAAAAATTGTATCTCTTAAAGTCTTTTCACACTATAATACAAGTATTAATACTTTTGAGGAAAATTAAACCCTGACATGTTAGTTTTCTTTGCTTTTTGAAAAATTTCAAACAGAGATTAGATGAGAGTTGTATTTATTCAAAAGTTTTAATACTTGTATTATAGTGTGAAATGCCCTTTAAAATCAATTTAAAAATCGCTTGATTTCCCGCTAACCGCGAAGAGACGGTGGATTTAGCGGCAAAATCTCCAAATTGGCAACATTTGTATTCTCCGATTTTCGAATTTTATTCCATGGATTCTATCTACTATTTCTAAATTGAAGACCTCTTTTGTGCGACCTGAAGGTTCAGCTTCATTTGTGATAAAATTTAGAATTACGTAGTTTTATCCTGATGGCTTGCTTCGTTGAACAGTTACACGCCTCTGAATTGGGTAAATTAAAATACGGCCGTTTTTCAAGATTTTCCTTAAAAAGGTGCTGTAGCTTTTTTCTTATATAAATTAAACTTATTTCGGTAATTTAACGGGACAATACTTCAATAACAAAATGTGTTTTGTGGTGGTCCTCCTGATTTTTTATAAAATTGTTGGCAACACAAATTGCGGCCTTAAACAATAATTTGTTTTTTAATTAAAAATGCAATATGCAAATTAAATATAATGCACAAAATATAAAAATTTATTCGTATTTTGTTTATTAACACTAGAAAGACGGACTGGGATCATTTGGCCCATTGGCAAATCTAACTCCTAATATTTCTCTTATCAATTATGTCACAGATTTTTTACTTTAATTTTATTTAAAAGTAATATTTTTTTATTAACATATTCCAAATTCAAATTATTAGAACAACTACCTATAAAGACAGATAATCATTTTACCAATTACTTTTCTCACTTTTTATTTCATAAAATAATTGCAAAAAAACAAAGACGCATATTTAATTTTTTGACTTATCAAAATGCCGTGTCAGCCAATACCCCATTCGCGGTTTTTTTATTTTTATTAGTTTCTAAGTTCTAGATCCATCTGTGCCAAAGATATTGCAACTAGGCGATGAAAGCGAAAATTAGTTACTAGTAAAAGTAGAAGATAGTGACATGTGCTAGTATAATCACTTTTCAAATTCCATCAATAGTAGAAAATGAGCACGACATGCGGTCAGCAGGCTGAATCCTTGGAAGAATTTTTCTCAAAACCGCTTCGCATCAGATCGCCTTGCTGCTCATAACGTTTTGGTTGAACATCCTAAACCTAGCCTGTACGTAACAGACCTTTCCATTATGTCACAGACCAAGTAAAAACATCGCTATAGACGAACAATTCTTTCTTACAAAAGCAAGATGCAAATTAACACAATACATGACAACTGACAAATTTGGTATAAAGTGTTGGCTTTGCGTAGATTTAAAATCGAAATATCTGCTCACCGCTTTCCCATTTGGGAAGAGATTACGCTTGGCATTTAATGGAACTTTACATAAATAAAGGAAGAAATGTGACTACCGACAGTTTTTATACCCTTCACCACAGGTGGAAAGGGTATATATAAGTTTGTCATTCCGTGTGTAATTTCTACAATATTCATTTCCGACCCCATAAAGTATATATATTCTGGATCCTTATACATAGAGAAGTTGATTAAGCGATGTCCGTCTTTCCATCTGTCCGTCTGTCCGTCTATCCGTCTATCCGTCTGTCCGTCTGTCCGTGTTAGTGTGGTAATGTCATTTGCCAAGGCACCAGAAGAGATACAAAAAATTTAAGCACACCAATCTGTCAGGCATAGTTTCGAAAATTTTGGTATTGCAATTCAGCAACATCGGATCATTCCTTTGGAGACTACGGGCCAAAAACCACGCCCACCTATATTTTTTCACGTTTTTTCAGGTTTTTTTTTAATTTTTTTCAGCTTTAATGATTCCGTTTTGCCTTTTTTCTCAAATAAATATTAGACTGCGACAGGTAGATCGCAAAGAGTGCATACAGATTTCGGGGGATCAATAACCCCCTGCGAGGGGCGATTTTTGTTTGTTTTTAGATTGGTAAGGTTTCTCTGCTTTGATTTGTATTAGTGACCTTAATAGAAAGCAATACAAATAGACGTAGCCAATGGACCCACAGGGTACCCACTGATAAATAGGAGCAGTTAAAAGGACCCCCCATGTGTCAATATGAGGAAATTTTTTTTTGTAAGGATTTGTTTTTTGCTTTAGTCTGACCATTCTAACTCAATATAGACTGCAGAAAGGTCCTAAATTTAACAAAAAAATTTTTGCACACAATTTTCGAAATATTAAAACAAAAATTTCAATATTTCTTTGAAAATGAAAATCATGACTGTAACATAACATATAATTAATATTAAGATTATACATATGTATGTGTGTATATAGAGTAACATATTTTTTAAATGCGTTTGATTTTTAAATAGATGATATCTCTGTTTTAAAACCTAGGTGCATTAAACACATAGACATCACCAGGATACCGACTACAAACTGTCAAAAATAAAATACACACGTTTATAGGTAAATGATTATTTTGAAGCCAGCAGAGCTACATGGCTACACGACCACCGATGTGGCTGTCGTCAACTTAGGCTAATTTCTATTTTATTCAACAAAAGAAAATGTCACAAAATTGTAAACTACAAATTCATATACAAACAAAAAGGTTTTGAAAAAGTTATTTAATTTTATAAAAGCAAAATAAGTATTTCTACATCAATGTCAGAGTTTACGATGTAGCGTCGGCTTCAATATCATTAGGTAGCTGACAACACGGCGACAATTGTAGCAAACGGAATTTGTTTTCATTTGTCTTCTATTTCTTTAACTCATGAATAATGGTTTTTTCTTATACGACTTTATTTAAGTAAAGAGTCAACAATATGGATAACGCTGTACATGTCTGTATAAATAAAATCACCGTGGTGAAGGGTATATAAGATTCGGCACGGCCGAATATAGCACTTTTACTTGTTTTATCTCAGTATCGTTTTCAGAGAATTTGCTCTCCAAATGAACAACTCTAGTTGAGACAGTCCACTAAGGGATGTTTCACCATATGTGAAAAAATTAGAGTTAAATTTGCATAAATAAACAATTTTTAAACCAATTTTTTAAATACAAATGTAAAATTTTGCAACTAAAAGTTAAAGGTAGTCTTGCCTGTCTTTTTTAAGGTATGTCAATTCTCCCGTCTTTCTAGTGTTAAATGTACTTTTTAAATTTCCCTCTACAAGGTGTTTATACTAATCCTAAAAGTATGCCAAGATTTTTCTTTACAAAAAAAATAAAACCCAAAATACACCTCACAAAATCATTTACTTCAATATTTATGTTTAATGCAACGAGACGAATAACTTTTAACATAAACAGTGATAAAACATCATTAAAATTTAATAGTGTTTTTCCACAAATTTCTTTTTGCTTCTGTAAGTTTATTGAACGACTAGACACTTTTTGTAAAAAAGACAATTTGCATTAAACGAGTAAATTAATTACAGGAAAAGGTGAAAATATTGATAAAAAACAACAAACATAAAAATAAACAAAATTATTTTACTATTCATTAAATTTAAATTATTAAAAAAAATAAGCAAAAAACAACTGCAATGCGGCAACTGAAATACCACAAACGAACTATTCAAAATACAACAACCGATTAACACAACTATTTGCATTTAAATTAACTCATTAACCCCTGTCGGGGGTCAGACGTTGCTGTAACTTGGAATGATAATTCGGTAAATACATATATACATTTGTACGTTATTTCACTTTATTTCTATAGTACTGAAATTTTTGATTTAGGTGGTCACGGTGATGTCCAATTTCTTAGGAGTAAAGCCAAAAGACTATTTTGCACAGTTTCTTGCTGGCACTCCAAAGAACATCGATAAAATAAAACAAGTAAAAGTGCTATATTCGGCCGTGCCGAATCTTCTATACCCTTCACCACGGTGATTTTATTTATACAGACATGTACAGCATTATCCATATTGTAAAGAAATAGAAGACAAATGAAAACAAATTCCGTTTGCTACAATTGACGCCGTGTTGTCAGCTACTTAGTGATATTGAAGCCGACAGCTACATCGTAAACTCTGACATTGTTGTAGAAATACTTATTTTGCTTTTTTAATATTAAAAAACTTTTTCAAAAAATTATAAATATTTCCTCCAAAACTTTTTTTTTGCATATGAATTTTTAATTTGCAATTTTGTGACATTTTCTTTTGTTGAATAAAATAGAAATTAGCCTAAGTTGACGACAGCCACAACGTTTAATTTTTGACAGTTTGTAGTCGGTATTCTGATGATGTCTATGTGTTTAATGCACCTAGGTTTTAAAACAGAGATATCATCTATTTAAAAATCAAACGCATTTGAAAAAATATATTACTCTATATACACACATACATACATATGTATATTCTTAATATTAAATATATGTTATGTTACAGTCATGATTTTCATTTTCAAAGAAATATTGAAATTTTTGTTTTAATTTTTCGAAAATTGTGTGTAAAAATTTTTTGTAAAATTATTTTTTAAAAATTTTTTGTAAAATTTTATTCAAAAATTTTTTAAAAAAAATTTTTTTCGAATATTATTCTGTAAAATATCTTTTTGCAAATGCTTTGTAAATTTCTTTGCAAATATTTTTGAAAAAAAATTTTAAATTTTTTTTTTAAAAATTTGATTGAAATTTTTTTGTTAAATTTTGGACCTTTCTCCGATCTAGAAATCCTTCAAAAAAAAAATTCATCATATTGACACATGGGGGGTCCTTTTAACTGCTCTTATTTGTCAGTGGGTACCCAGTGGGTCCATTGGCTACCTCTATGCGTTTTGCTTTCTATTAAGGTCTCTAATACAAATCAAAGCAGAAAAACCCTACCAATCTAAAAACAAACAAAAATCGCCCCTCGCAGGGGGTTATTGATCCCCCGAGATCTGTATGCACTCCTTCCGATCTACCTGTCACAGTCTAATATTTATTTGACAAAAAAAGGCAGAACAGGATCATTAAAGCCGAAAAAAATTAAAAAAAAACGTAAAAAAAATATAGGTGGGCGTGGTTTTTGGCCCATAGCCTCCAAAGGAATGATCCGATGTTGCTGAATTGCAAAATTTTCGAAACTATGCCTGACAGATTGGTGTGCTTAAATTCTTTGTATTTCTTCTGGTGTCTTGGCAAATGACATTACCACACTAACACGGAGAGACGGACAGACGGACATCGCTTAATCAACTTCTCTATGTATAGGGATCCAGAATATATATACATTATGGGGTCGGAAATGAATATTGTAGAAATTACACACGGAATGACAAACTTATATATACCCTTTCCACCTGTGGTGAAGTGTATAAAAATCTAAATAGTAATAATTCTATGATAAGTTTTTATCAATATAAATATAATAAAACCGAAAAAAAGGTATTTTTAACTGAAAAATACAATTTTTATTTGATGTTTTAAGATCTCTTAATGCCTAAGTGGGTATTTAAATACCCATGTTATTAAATTTAACCTGTAGCCCAGAGGAGTAGACCTATCCCTTAGATTTTTTTATATATAGAGGACAGCTAAGACTATAATGCCCTAAGAGGGTTTTCTTAAGTCCACTCCTCAAATTTCCCCCCAAAACATGGCTATATTAAGCTCTCAATTTTTTTTAACTTGTGCCATCCTTCCTCTATCTGTCTATGAAAATAGATTTGCGATACCTTTCACCTGATTGTAGCTAGAATTTTGATTACGAAATCTCTAATTTTGGGTTAATGGGTTAAGTCAACTGAAACGTAAATGCTAATTTAGAATAAAAGACGCAGAAAAACCCTATGTTTTCTGTAACAATATACTGATATGGCGAACAAATTAAAGTGATTTTAAAAATGTCTTTAGTCACCAATGCTGCCATTTTACTCTTAGAGCGGGTTTTTAGGATAGAGATCACAAATTTATCATCCTTAATCCTTGGTTTTAGTTTTTAGGATAATAATTAACTAGTGTTATTTGCTTTAAGCGGTAAACGTTGGTGGTTTAAATATACATATGTCAAAATATAAGCATATAAAAATATACAAAAAATTAAATTATTTTTTAGAAAACGTAAAAACTGGACAAGACATATTTTTCTTTATTAAGTTTCAATTTTAAAATAAATTCTCTGTAAATTAAATTCATTTTTTATTCTTCTTCTCGAGACAACACAGTGTTCTTTTGATAAAATTATGACATTTCTAAAACAATGTTGACATTTTTTATTGTTTAGTATGGTAATACTGCAAGGTTGAAACTACCACTTAAAATCATGAACTTCAATTAATATTGGATTAAATTAAAGACTAGATTAGCTAATTAAAAAGAAACTTGAATTTAAACTCGAACCTAAAAACTTGCTTTTGGTATTTTATTTTTTTAACCGGATTTTGCTGGACGGTCCCCATTTCTGCAGGAAGATAAGAGTTAACGAAAGCACTGTTGAATTGAATGTTACTGCGCGCTTAATACAAAAACTTCCGGTATTATAAAACTGTTGTCAAATGTTTCCTTTTCTTATTGTTTTTTTATAATGGGTGATTCAAACAGAGATACTTTTTTCAATAGCCTTTTTTTGACAGAGTCGTATCATGCTGTCATGTTATTTTTGTTTAGTATTGTTTGGCATTTCATAATAACAACGTTTACAAATCGTTCAACTTTATTACGAAAATTCACTTTCTATGAGGAATGTGTTTCGTGGCAAATTTTGTTTAGCGATGAGGCCCATTTCTGGCTCAATAGGTATGTAAACAAAATTTCCGCATTCGGGACGAATGCTGCCACTTCATCCAGAAAAACAACGATTTGGTGTGGTTTGTGAGCCGGCGTCGGTCCAAATTTCTTTAAAAATGTTGCCGACTATAACCGACTATTTGATGCCTGAAATTAAAGCTCGTGATCTCGGCGACATTTGGTTTCAGCAAGACCACGCCTCGCGGGATATGCACATCATGCGTGTCATTCGCCAGTTACCAGTCGAAATGCTCGAACGAATCATCGAAAATTGGACTCAACCGATGGACCAACTGCGACGTAGCAACGGCCAACATTTGATAGACATAATCTTCAAAAAATAAATGCCAAAGAATTTTCTTTCAAATGATAATAAACATTCTCCATTAAATTTGAATTTTCTGTGTTTTTTCTTTAAAAAAGTAGGGAACCAAGAAATGGATCACGCGTTATAAGCCCAATCTTAAAAAAATAAAAATAAATATTTTTAAGAAATAGCATGGCCAAGCGAGAATCCCTACTGCAGTTCTCTAGATAAAGGGTAATTATTTTGTATGAGCTTACCCGGTCTTATCGTCACAACTCTAAACTCGAAAACACATGTTATTCTCAGAGCATAGAATTTCAACACTCTACATACTATAGTTATCTAGGTTCACAACAATATTTGTTTACTTTGTAAGCCTGGTACGACGCCTACTATTCAAATCCAACCAGTTTTTACTCCAATGTGCATATTATGGTGCTTTCCCTCTACGAAACTTCAAAGCTCTACTACAATTTCTGTGGAAATTTTCAATCTTTCTACAATTTGGATTTCCATTAATAAATCAGTCAAGTGCGAGTTAGTCTCACACACGTAGGGTTCCGTACTATGTTTAGTACGCCTTTAAAAACTCAAGTTGTCAATTTTTTCATGTCTTATAGGTCACCCATTATTTATAAAATCAAAGTCATATTCGCGAAAATTGCATCGCTATTGGAACATCCTTTTAATTTTAGCAATTGTTATAACGGCCATGGTAATACACTTTCTATAAAAATATCAGGCCTACCTATTGCGGTTCAAAAAATAAGGTAATATACGTGAAAAACATGTTCAATAGTTTACCTATTACGATTAAAAAAATAAGTCACTATACGTGAAAAACATGTCATTGTCGGAACACATTATTTTTAGTAATTGTCATGTCGACCGTGGCAACATATCTCCTGTACAAAATTTTAAGAGTCTACCTATTACGGTTAAAGAAATAAGGAGTTATACATGAGAATCACGTCACTGTCGGAACACCCTTTAGTTTTTATTATTTCTTATATTTTCCATAGTAATAACCCTCCTGTAAAAACTTCAAGAGTCTACTTATTATCGTTCAAAACTTAGGCCATATACACGCAAAGCACGACACTCTCGGAACACCCTTTAATTTTAAGGTTTAATTTTATATACTTGTTTAGAAAGCGAACATAGAGTTAATTACTGTCTGTAAATTTTAAGTGGTTGCCTCCTATAGCTCAAGAAATAAAGACATAAAGGCAAATAACACCTCACTTTTGGAACACCCGATAAGTTTTAGTATTTATTGCTATAGTGGCCACAGGTATACACCTTCTGTGAAAATTTCAAGCGTCTACCTATTCTGGTTAAAAACTTAGGCCTTATACATGCAAATCACACCACTATCGGAACACCCTTTAATTTTTAGTTTTATTTTTTTATACTTGTTTATTGGTGAACTAAGCTTTAATTACTGTTTGTAAATTTCAAGTGAATTCCTCCTACAGTTCAAGAAAAAAACACATTTTCGAGAATAACACCTCTCTATTGGAACACCCTATAAGTTGTAGTATTTGTTTCTATAGCGGCAACAGCTATACATCATCTGTAAAAATTTCAAGAGTCTACCTATTACGGTTCCAGAGATAAAAGGCGCTGACAGACGGACAGACATTGTAGCGAAAACAATAGGGTTACATTTTTACACTTTGTGTACGGAACCCTAATAAAAAAATAAAAACCCTCGGACAGCTCTGTCGGAAAAGATCGCTCCTGTTTGTAGCAGCAATTGCAATTACTAAAGCCTGGTACTCTGTTCAGTTTTTCATGCGGAATTTTGTCAAACTACATACATAAAAAATTTATATGAAAAAGTCATGAAAAAATGTTGCAGAAGTAGTACTCTGTTTTTACTGTGGTAAAACATGAAATGTTTCTGGCAACATTTTATCAAGACCATGATATAATAATTGAAGGTAATTCCATTCTCTCTTTTTGTCGCCATATTAACGTTCTGACCAAGGTATATTTATTTTACTAGGTAGTGTCGTCCGCCCAGCTGATTTAGTAGTTCGACATGTCAAAAGTTGTATGTGTTCAGAAATTTTATAGTGTAGAAGTGAGAAAGCAATAAAACACATACACGCCTTCTCAATTTTCTTATATGTTTTTTGACATTTCGCACTACAAAGCAACAACAAAATGCCATATTGTTCTTGTATTGTTGTATTTGTTGTAGGGATGCCACTACCTAGTAAAATAAATATACCTTGGTTCTGACGTTTGCGGGAATTATTTCAATTTGTGCTACCATATCACATACTTTGTGAAATCCCATTTTGCGTTTTTTTCTTTATTAGAAATTTTAATAATTGAAAAAAGAAACAAGCCTTTAGTTTATTTGTATAAATAAACAAACGAAAATTGTTTTCCATACGGTAGTAATAAACTTTTGCAAAAATTCACAAATAAAATATTTTAATTTCCCGAAATCTGACAAAAGTGTCTAAGTTTCCATTTTCTTATTAAGTACAACTTACCAAAGGCACCCCTCGTAAGTTCGTTAAAGAAAATGGGCCAAATTCATAAAAAATATTTTCGTTTTATAAAAGGTTTATGAAACAAATTTTCATACAAAATTTGTTCAATAAACGTTTCATAAACCAAAAATATTTTTTATGAATATGGCCCAATATATTTTTTAACTTAGATGGGAAGCTAATCTGTCAGGAGTATCAAAAAAAATTGACAATTTCAATATCATAGGAACTTAAAATTAAAAAGTTTGGTTAATTTTATTATGAATGAGGGGGCTGCATGCAAAATAACTCTATGCAAAATTGCTTAAAAGCAAAAATGAAACATAACCCAAGAAATCCGCATGCAGAATTGGGCAATATTTTATATAAAAAGTAACCCCAAAATATTGAATGCTTTTCGTAATTTTTTAAAATTTTTCAAATGTAATTATCCAAAACGTTTTAATGAAATATGGTGATACCATATTTGAGCGATTTTATATTCACCTTATTCTACTTGGCGACGGCGACATCGACGTCAACTTTGACCGGACATTTATATTGATGTCAACTTCAATTTGATTTTGTATTTCCTAATGCTCTTATGACGACGTCGACTGCTTATCGATAACACTGTTCTGTAGAGAAATATTCATTTAAAAAAATTTAATGTTTGGGAATGATTTTATATGCTTAATAAGAATCCCATTTAAGTTTTTTTCAATCACATCGAGATTTTACATTTCTTCAACTAATTTTTCGTATTGGGTCAAACTTGCTATTTAAATCTTTTCTACTTTAAATTTTGTTGGTACTTCAGTCGTTTAAAAAAACCAAGGCGACGAAATCGCCGTCGGTACAAGAAAAATTCAACTTATCGATAAATATTTATGTCGACAAAGGAAATATCAATTTAATTTAGTGAAGGGTGTCGTATTTTGTCGACAACGTCAAATGTAATAAGAGTGATTATCAAGGAATTCATCAATAAGAGTGTATATTAGGGTGTCCCTTATTTTTGGACGTCATTTTTTTTTGCGCATACCCGCTAAAAAGTTTCTAAATAATCTAAGAAGCCACCAGAAAAAATTTTACATTGATACAAGAATGGTAAACCGTGGCGACTTGCGATCGTTTACATTGCTTTCAAAAAAATAAGCTTTCATATATATTTGTTTATCTAAAAAGGTGATTCTCCTTTTTGCTCAACTGTCAAATTAATGTATTGTTTGCGGTGGCAATTTTCAATTTCAATAGTGTGTTTTATAAAGTTCGGTGCCTTAACTAAAAAAATGTCCGTCGAATTACGAAGTGGAAAACAAAAAATTTTTCTCATCGGAATGCCTTGTCATCAAATTAATGGTGCTAAACTACCATCTAATAGACAAGTTCTCGCTGTGCTTTTTTACAATATGCGCGAAGTCAAGCTCGATCTTAGAGAAAGTGCAAATCTAGTAATTAGAGAATGTGTAATTTTTTGGGAGAAGGCAAGAATTCCTACAAAGGCAATTCCGAACTGTGTCAAGAAGCTTTTAGATAAATATACACTTTGGAAAAAGTTGCAAAAAAATTGTAAGAAAAGTCTCGATATTTATAGGACCCGTGAAAGTAATTTTGAAAGTGATCTTGATAACCTATTTGATATTGCTCATGCTGCTGCCCTTCAAATTATCAAAATAGAAGAGGATAAAGCATTTTTAAAGCTACAGAGAGAGCCGGGTAGACCGGGTTGCTTTGCTGGCATAGATAAAAACTTGGCAGACAAAGAGGAAAGATCTAGAAAAAGGTTATTACTCGAAGAAACAAGAAAATTAAGGCAACAAGAATTTTCGGAAGTTGCATCGACTTCTACATCATATGCTGAATACAGACAAGTTTTAGACGTGGAAGAAATATTAAATTCTGATACCGAAGATTCACAATATTCCCACGACGACTAAATCCAGCCAGAGGCAAGCACAAGTTTGCAGAGCGACAGTTCAAAAAGAGGAAGAAAAAATCTGATAACACCAAAGGTAGTCGCAGTTTTAGACAGGTGCCAGCTAAGTATAAGAGATTCTGTCTATATTATTCAGGCTATCCTAGAGGCATTGGATCTGAAATGCGACGATTTTGCAATAAATAAATCTTCCATTCAGCGAATTCGTACACAAATGAGAAAATCACGTGCAGAAACTATAAAAAGTGACTTTAAGAACAACGTACCTGATATCATAACCGTCCATTGGGATGGCAAACTTTTACCCGGCTTAGACGTGAGAAGCTCCAAAGAGGAGAGGTTGCCAATTATAATTTCTTATAGCGACAAGGAACAACTTCTTGCAGTACCAAAATTGGAGAGTTCGTCTGGTAAACACCAAGAAACAGCTATTAGAACAGCTCTATATGACTGGAATCTCATTGACAAGGTGCAAATAATCTGTGATACAACATCAACGAACATTGGCCGTTTTAATGGCGCTTGTGCTCTTTTGGAGAAAAGTTTGGGCAGAGACCTGGTGCTTTTCGCTTGTCGTCATCATATTTATGAGTTAGTGCTTAAAAGTGTATTTGAAGCCAAAATTAAGCAAAATGTTCGATCTCCAGAAATACCACTTTTTAAAAAAACTAGAGACAATTGGAAAAATATAAATTCGAATAAGATTGAACCATGCATCGATTTCGTTAGAAAGCACATTCCTGATGAACAAATTTTATCCATCTTAAGGTATTACAAAGCGGCATTGGAAAAAACTTTTATAAGAGAAGATTATCGTGAATTAGTAGAACTCTGCGTTGTGTTTTTGAATGGCGATCCAGAAAAGAAAATAAAAATCAAGCCCCCCGGAGCCTTACACCAAGCACGATGGATGGCCAGAGCCATTTATTCATTAAAAATATGTTTGCTCCAGTCCCAGATCAACATAGATGCAAATGATAAAAGTGCTCTGCAGGACATTTGCTTATTTGTTGCGATAATTTACGTAAAGCCATGGCTCGAGTGTACAGAAGCTGTAAAAGCACCTAATCAGGATTTGGGTTTTTTGAAAGCTGTCAAAGGCTATAATGAAATAGACGAAACAATTTCGAATGCTGCTCTAAGTAAGTTTTGTAAGCACTTATGGTATTTAAGTGAAGAGGCAGTCATTTTATCACTTTTTGATGACGAAGTGGATGACAAAACAAAAACAAATATGGTTGTTAACTTAAACAGGGAGGAAATATCGGATTTTAACAAACGATATATTCCAAACAGCGATGAAATGTCAGGATCGTTGTTTGGTGAGTCAAATTTATTTTTTTTAATGTTATCTTTGTGTTAAATCATATTTTTTGAAAAATTAGTACTGAATGCTTTTATAACAACTTTTATTACAACCTTTCTTTATTTCAGCTAAAACACTTGATTGCTTTGTATCAGGTAAAAGCAAAGTATTTCTTGCAAGATTACAGATCGATGATAGTTTTCTTCGCACAAATGTGGCGTCTTGGATAAACAACGCTGCATTTCTGGAAGCCAAACGAAAAGTAAGTCTTTTACGAGTGGTAAACGATGCTGCTGAAAGAGCAGTCAAACTTGTGGAAGATTTTCACGGACTTATTACTGCTGATGAAGAGCAAAAACAGTTTTTGTTGCGCTGTGTTGAGGAACACAGAAACCTGTATCCAGACTGCAGAAAAAACACTTTAAAAAGAAGTTATCCCATATAATTTGGAATATTAAAATATTCTTAATGCATCTTTTCATTTTTTCATTGTTCTTTTTTTTTTTTACTGTATTATGTAAAACTTCTTGCCTTAGTCGCCACGGGTTACAATCATGATAGAAGAGTAAAATTTCATATTTAGGTATTATTTTCTATATATAAAAAAATTATAGGGTATGCGTTTCGAAATTCGAAAAAAAAAAATTTTTTGTCTTATAAGGGACACCCTAGTGTATATACAACGGTTTATGTCCTAAAAGCTATCTAAGTAGTTACGTTGTCTACATAAAACTTCAGAATTGTTAAAATTAAAGATTTATTAGAATTAAAAAAAATATCAATTCACTTACTGACAGTATTGAACGTTTTATATTTTTTTTGACAAATTTCAATTTTTTTTTACGGTAATTATTCATTTGGCGATTTTTAATTTTTGTTTTGAGGCGATTTTTCATAAGGTCAATTAGCATGCAGCTTAAATAAGATTGAAATATAATTTTTTTTCTCAATATAAAAGTATACCTATAAAAGATTAAGGAAATCATAATCTACAACAAGATTTATTCCTCATAAGTTTCATTATTAAACCAAAAACGTTTTTATTTTATGTTATTTGTGTAAATTACACACTTTTTTAAAATAATTTCCAAAATATTGTTTTTTTCGTTTCTACTTGTGGCAACACTTTTTTTGCTGTTTACATAAAAACATACTTCAATAATTCCGGCAAACTTCAAACATTTTTGAAATGGAACTACCTTGTATTATTATATCATGATCAAGACTGTAAAATAAAACAAATGAGCATTATTTCATGTGGAATTTTTTTGTAAAATTTTTGTGGAAAATTTTTTAAAACAATGTGATATATTAAAAGCAATAAAATCATAAAATTCTTCCAAATCGTGAGATAGACAACACTTTTTAAATGTCAAATTTTCGTTGCGAAATAATAGATGTTGCCTAACATTTTCCACAAATTCGAACAGAGTAATAGGCTTAAGAAACAAATTATAACTTCAAAACGAATTCAAGAGAGTAATTCATAGAGTGAATTAAGTAAGTTGTAGTGGAAACGTGTTCTAGCTCAAGGCAAGCCTCACTACGAAGAGGAAATTGTGGAACAAGATTAACGTGAGTACCTGCCAACTCGGCCTAACCTCACGGTGGTCTTACCACCGAGTGAAACTTAGTGTCAAGTGAAACTTATACAGTCACAATGAGTAGCAATTTATATAATATGGCAAGCCTTTCCAAGGCAAGCCTAGATCCATATTATAACCTCTTGCTTAGGGGTTTGGAGAGTATCCAAACTCCGTCTGTTGAGAGTGCAACAGCACACTTGATCGACCTTGCACCTTACCTACATAAATCGATCTTAAACCACAACCACCACGTGTACCCCCGAAGGGGACCTCACCAATAACCGGTCACAGAGATGATAGACTCTCTATGGGGCCACCGATTCCCGTGGTACCAGTCCTTTGGGCACTGGTCGGGCCTCGAAGAGAACACGTGATTTTACTCACAGACCTTGTCTTCCAGATTTAGGCTCTAGGAACCCTAGCGTCTGGTGCCCCTATTTTCCCCGAGTGGACCGCGTCAAAGCATTTTCCATATTCCTGCAGTGACATTTGGAACCCCCGGGGGTACTACGAAGAGGAAATATAATTTTGACACTTAAACTTACAATTTTTTCCTTTAACTGGAACTTTAACTGTCAAACTCCATATAAAAAAACTTAAAAATTTTCGCCTTAATATTTCCCCTTCGTTGTGAGGCTACCTGATAAATGTGCCTTGGTATAGCTTATAGCTTTATTTTCGCAAACTATAAAAACTGTTATAGGCAACGAAAATCCTAAAAAATGCTACTCTGTTACACTTTCATAAACATTTGTAAAATATTTAAAAATTTCTGACAGTGCTAAACATAATTCCTAAATTCTTGTTATAAATTTAAAAACAAAAATAAATTAGAGCCAAAACAGAAATGGCAGATCGATCAAAAAAATTGTGGCAATTAAATAAATCAGCATCAGAGGACAACGCAAATGGCACCGAAACTAATGGTACAAAAACCATAGCTAGAAAGCAGTCCCAAGAAAGTAGAAAAGAGGAGTTACAGCAAACAAATAACAAGGCGAAAGGAGTGCTGAAGCCTAAAACTAATAACAATGTGTTGCCACAAAAATCAAACAATAATCTCTTAATAACTCATACAACTGAATCTGCCATTTCAGGGGCATCTTACGCAGAATCTTCTTTTACGTCACTAAAGTTATCTCCTGTAAAAAAACTCTATATGAACAAAGAAAAACGAAAAATGATGGAAATAAAATGGGCGAAATTACACAACTCTTCAACACTTTCATCAGATTCCAGCTTGGATGAAAGTCGTTCGGAAAAAACTAGAGGTCGTTGTTTGAGACGAAAATCTAAAAAGGAAAAAGAAATATTTTGGAAAAAATACAACGATTTCTTAACGCGATCATTGGATTGCGGAGAGAGCAGTATACCTACTAGTAGTGATTCTGATAAACACAAATATTTATAATGATGGTTGGAAAGCTTAATTTACACGCCAGATACTATTTGATTAAAACAAGATTAACTACCAAGATAGAGCTTTGAGATTACAATAAACCGACAACAGGCCTTACAATATGTGTTTATTGCTTAACAGTTGTCAGTTACGTATTGTGCGGCCCTTAAATCTGGGCTTAACGTTGAAGAAAATTCAAATTGCTTTGCTATTTCCTGCTTTATATTTCAATTTTTAGTTAATGGCCAATTATGTTTATTTAAAGATATAAAAATTCCGGATAATATTGCGAATCAAGAAGCCTATATGCCTTACAGTCGAGCAAACAAGAATACAAATTGCGAAGGTTATTTTCTTAATTTACCAAACTACTCTTACATTGGCTTTTTGTTATAAAGACTTTTGTCTCACGAAATAATTCTCCATGGCACTTAGCTTCTTCAGAGATTACAGACAATAAAAATTTTGCTTTTTCTATTATTAGTTTTTATTTTTCCCCTAACTGGACCTATCTGATAGCTTTTATTAAATCAACACCGGTATACACGAACGTATTCTTAACAAATTGACGAACCTACTTTCCTTAATACTAGATTCCTTAATTAACGCTGCTCTTTTTTTAGGGTCCGTACACAAAGTGTAAAAACGTGACCCTATTGTTTTCGCTACAATGTCTGTCCGTCTGTCAGTGCCTTTTATCTCTGGAACCGCAATAGGTAGACTCTTGAAATGTTCACAGATGATGTATAGCTGTTGCCGCTATAGCAACAAATACTAAAACTTATAGGGTGTTCCAATAGAGAGGTGTTATCTACGAAAATGTGTTTATTTCTTGAACTGTAGGAGGGATACACTTGAAATTTACAAACAGTTATTAAAACTTAGTTCACTATATAAACAACTATAAAAAAATAAAACTAAAAATTAAAGGGTGTTCCGATAGTGGTGTGATTTGCATGTATAAAGCCTAAGTTTTGAACCATAATAGGTAGACTCTTGAAATTTTCACAGAAGGTGTATAGCTGTGGCTGCTATAGAAACAAAAATTAAAATTTATAGGGTGTTCCGATATAGAGGTGTTATTCACGAATATGTGTTTATATCTTGAACTGTAGGAGGCATACACTCAAAACCTAGTTCGCTTTATAAACAAGTCTAAAAAAATAAACCTAAATATTAAAGGGTGTTCCGATAGTGGTGTGATTTGCATGTATAAGGGCTAAGTTTTGAACCATAATAGGTAGACTCTTGAAATTTTCACAAAAGGTGTATAACTGTGGCCACTATAGCAACAAATACTAAAACTTATAGGGTGTTCCGAAAGTGAGGTGTTATTTATGTCTTGAGCTATAGGAGGCAACCACTTAAAATTTGCAGACAGTAATTCAAACTATGTTCGCGTTATAAGCAAGTATACAATTTTAAACCTAAAAATTAGAGGGTGTTCCGATAGGACGTGATTTGCATGTATATGGCATACGTTTTAAACGATAATAGGTA
This sequence comes from Phasia obesa, assembly GCA_949628195.1. Taxonomy (NCBI): domain Eukaryota; kingdom Metazoa; phylum Arthropoda; class Insecta; order Diptera; family Tachinidae; genus Phasia; species Phasia obesa. The sequence goes on along the minus strand of OX451219.1, from coordinate 85,205,201 downwards.
GACTCTTAAAGTTTTTATACGAGGTGTATTACTATAACCACTTTAACAAAAAGTAAAAATTAAAGGGTGTGCCGACAGTGACGTAATTTACATGCACAATTTTTTAACCATAATAGATAGACTTTTGAAATTTTCACAAATGGCGTATTACTATGACCCCTATAAAAAGAATACAAATTTAAAGGGTTTTCCGACAGTGACGTCTTTTGCATGTATAACGTCATATTTTTTGAACCGTAATAAGTAGACTCTTCCAATTTGTGTAGAAGATGTGTTGCCATGGCCGTTATGACAATTACTAAAAATGAAAGGGTGTTCTAACAGTGACATGTTTTTCACGTATAGTAACTTATTTTTTTTAATAGTAATATGTAGACTCTTGATATATTCATAGAAAGAGAATTGCCATGGCCGCCATAGCAAATAACAAAATTAAAGGATGTTCCGACAGAGACATGATTTTTACTTAAATAGCCTTACTTTTTGAACCGTAATAGGTAGCCTCTTTAAATGTTTACAGTAGATGTTGTACTTCGGCCGCTGTAACAATTACTAATATCTGAAGCGTGTTCCATCAATGACATGTTTTTCACGTATATTACCTTATTTTTTGAACCGCAATAGGTAGGCTCATGTATATTTCTATAGATAGTGTATTACCATGGCCGCTATAACAAAAATTGCTAAAATTTAAAGGGTGTTCCAACAGTGATGCAATTATGACTTTAATTTTAAAATTAAAGGGTGACCCATAAGACATAAAAAAATTAACAACTTGAATTTTTAAAGTTCTACTAAACATAGTACGGAACCCTAAGTGTGTGAGTCTAACTCGCACTTGACTAATTTTTTTTTTTGTTGCCTCTTTTAAAAATAAGAGGACCAATAGGTAAAAACATGATATAATAATACAAGGTAGTTCCATTTCAAAAATGTTTGAAGTTTGCCGGAATTATTGAAGTGTTGCCACTAATAGAAATAAGAAATATTTATTTTGGAAATTATTTTAAAAAAATGTGTATTTTATAAAAATAACATAAAATAAAAACGTGCTTTTGTTTAATAGTAAAACTTATGAGGAATAAATCTTGTTATAGATTATGATTTCCTTAAACTTTTATAGGTACACTTTTGTACTGAGAAAAAAAAAATTATATTTCAACCTTATTTAAACTGAATGCTAATTGACCCTATGAGAAATTGCCACAAAATAAAAAATCGCCAAATCAATAATTAACGTAAAAAATAAAAAATAGAAAAAATGGAAATTTTTGCAAAAAAAAATTTGTAAAAAAGTCAGTAGTGACATTAAGGGCATTGACTTTTTTATATATTTTTTAATTCTAATAAATCTTTAATGTTAACAATTCTGTAATTTAAAGTAAACAACGTAACTACTTAGCTAGTTTTTAGAACTTCAAACCGTTTTTACACTCTTATGGATGCATTTCCTGAGAATCACCCCTATTCCATTTGGCGTCGTCCACACAATATAGGTTGGTATTCTATTTGTCGACATAACATTGAACGATGAGTTTTTAATTTTATTTATTATTTGTAAGAATATGTGACGTTAAAATTTTGTTGTATCGACGACGATTTCATCGCCTTGGTTTATAAAATTCAAAATGGAAAAGATTTAAATACAAGTTTGACCCAATTCGGAAAATTAATTGAAGAAATAGAAAATTTCGATGTGATAGAAAAAACTTAGAACAGATTATTATTAAGCACTTTCATTCCACAATATAAAATTTTTTTAAAAGAATATTTTTCTACAGAACAGTGTTATGGATAAGCCGTCGAAATCGTCATAAGAGCTTTAGGGAATGCAAAATTATAATGAAATTGATGTTGACGTCATTATAAAATGATGTCGGCTCGTCAAAGTGGTGACGAAGTTTATGGTGATAGTTATTAAAACATTTTGGATAATTGTCCATTTCTAAATTTTTCCAAAACGACAAAATATTACCAAATTTCGGATTTCTTAGGTTATTTTTCATTTTTGCTTTTGAGCAATTTTGCATAGAGTTATTTTGCATACAGCCTCCTTATTCACAATAAAATTAACCAAAACTTTTAATTTTAAGTTCCTATAATTGTGCAACTTTCAATTTTTCTTGATACTCCTGGCAGATTAGCTTTCCATCTAAGTTAAAAAAAATAATTTCTTAAATGAACATACCTTGCCTTGGGTAACTTGTACTTAATAAGAAAATGGGAACTTAGACACATTTGTCAGATATAGGGATATTAAAAATCTTATTTGTGAAATTATGCAAAACTGTATTACTATTAATTTAAACTAAAACAATTTTCGTTTGTTTACTTACATACATAAACTTAAGGATTGTTTCTGTTTCTAATTGTTAAAATTTCGAATAAAGGGAAAAGAAACGCAAAATGGGATTTCACAAAGTATGGGATATGGTAGCACAAATTTGAATAATTCCTGCAAATGTCAGAACGTTAATATGGCGACAAAAAGAGAGAATGGAATTACCTTCTATTATTATATCATGGGTAAGAATGTGATTTCGGTTTTTTGCTATCACATCAAGACTTTTTAAGGGGCATGGCAAATGTTAGTCACTTAGTCAAGCGTTTACATTAGTATATTTCATCATAACTCAAGAATTGTTCATGAAATTTAGACACAAGAAAACTGAGGAAAAAATTATCTAAGTTATTAGATCATAATTTTTAGGGTTCCATACCCAAGGGGTAAAAACGTAAACCTATTGATTTAGCTACAATGTTTGTCCGTCTGTCAGCGCCTTCTATCTCTGGCACCATAATAGGTATACTTTTGAAATTTTCACAGTAGGTGTATAACTGGCAGCTATAGCAACAAATACTTAAATTTATACAGCCCAATTATAAATATTCTCGGTGAAATTTTTCCCCTTCCAATGGTTGGTTCCCTAATCTCCCTGGGAATAGCAATAAAAGGGAGTGAAAAAAATCAGAAACATCTGTTTTGCTTTCGACATTTTATTTAGAATTTAATAATAAAAATCTTTAATAAAACAAAAACTTATGTGAATAAATTAATTTGTACCCGTAGTTTAAGCTTATAAGTTTGCTTCTGTTCAATAATGTTCAGTATAACTTTTCACATGGTTGTAGAAGAATATACTGTTGAGGAAGAGAGGCGAAAAATCAGTCAGAAAACCAAATCCGCTGGAATTCCCCCAATCATTGTCAGTACAAAATAAATTCCTTTGCTTTAAAGTATAAGATATTTTCTTGGCTTAAGTTTAAAAAATATTAACGTGTCAACAAACCTGCTTTCTTATATTTGCTCAATGTGGTTACATCTATCTCTCAGCCGATCAATAAGAAATTCGGAGTAGTCGTGTAATCAAACTTAGTGGCTGTTCGCTCTATTTTGCAGACTGATATCAGAAAAGATTGGCTCCTTGGTTTCCTTGGCTCAGTCACTTTTAGAAAAAATTCCCGAGAAATTTTAATTCATAATAGCAGAAATGGGAGAAGGACAAATTGTTATTTATAATTGAGCTGATAGGGTGTTCCGAAAGTGAGGTGTTATTCGTTTATATGTATTTATTTCTTGAACAGTAGGAAGCGTACATTTAAAATTTACACACAGCAATTAAAACTATGTTCGCTATATAAAGAAGTATAAAAAATACCCGATAGTGCAGTGATTTACATGTAAGTGGCTGAAGTTTTGAACCATAATAGGTAGACTCTTGAAATTTTCTGAGAATGCGAATTACTATAGCCGCTATAGCTACAAATATTAAAACTTATAGGGTATTCCGAAAGTGACGTGTTATTTGAGTTTATGTCTTTATTTTTAACATTTGCAGACAGTAATTAAAACTATGTTCGCTGTATAAACAAGGTATACAAAATAAGTCTAAAAATTAAAGGGTGTTCCGATTGTGAAGTGATTTGGATGTATATGGCCTAAGTTTTAACCATAATAGGTAGATTCTTGAAATTTTTACAGAAGATATATTACTATGGCCACTATAACAAATCTTAAAAATTAAAGGGTTTTCCGACAGTGACGTGATAAATAGACTCTTGAAATTTCACAAAATGTGTATTACTTTGGCACTATAACAAATATTATAAATTAAAGGGTGTTCCGACAGTGACATAGTATGCACGTGTACGGTCTTGATTTTTGAACCCTAATAATTTTTACATAGGATGTTATTGTCTAATGACATACTTTTTAAACCGAAATAGATAGACTCTTGATATTTTCATAGAAAGTGTATTACCATGTTTTTTTTTTGTTTTCATATTATTTATTGTAGCTTCAAAATATATAAACTAACAATAAGTGCTCAAATCTATATATTTTACTATATCTTTAACAATATCTGCTATAACAACAAGAAAGAAAATAGGTTATGGACAGATATTTGATACTTACACAGGGTATTAAGTACCATGCCCCATAAAACTTTAAAAAATTAACAACTTATAATTTTAAAGTTGTATTGAACGGTACCCTACGTGTGTGAGTCTGACTCGCACTTGTTATTTGAACAGATTAGGAATCATTCGGAAATTGTGACAGAAAAAAAATTTTTCATGGAAATTAAAAAAAGTTTGCTCTTTAAATTAATTTAGGCCGGCATTTAAAAAGACATGTTTTAAGATCCCTCCTAAATTTTACGAGAGTAAAATTTTTTTAGTTTTCCATGAAAAAAATTTTTTTAGGAAATTTGTATTTGTATTTTTGATAAAAAAATGTATCCTGTACCGCGGGAACTATAATAGGTAAAGTTGTTGTAACTTACTTGTTAATATGCATAGTCTTGCAAAAGTTGCTGGATTGTATCAGTGGGCGTGTTACTTCACATACAAAATTAATAATTGCTATCGTGTACTTAAGAGTGTTGAAATACTGTATGAATAACATCCTTGTTAATCTGTAGTCTAGCAAAAAACAGGATAGATTGCTCAATGGATATGGTACCTTCCACACAAAGCGTATAATTGTTATCGTGTACCTATGGACTATAATGAGGGTGCCTCTATGGACCAATAGGTAGAGTGCTGGTCTATCAGTCGACTTTTACCAAATACTCTGGAATTTTTCACTACATGTTGACAGGAAGCTCCTTGGTCAGGACAGGAAGCTTCTTGGATGTAATCTGGGTGCCTAGAAATGGTTAACTGCGTTAGTGAAAGATTCCGGGCTCTCAAGTATTATCTGGCCAAGTTAAAAATCGAGGATACACGATACTTGCAGACTGTGCCTGTAAAAATGTTAACATAAAAAAGGGTTTGCTCTCTATGATGTGGAAGAATGTCAGTTTCCAGTATGAAATCGCTACAGTCGAGAGTAAAAAGGCTAGTGACAGCACCAGAATCAAAAAAAGTAAAGTGTTCATAGATTTACAAACGGATACCAGAAATCATTGAGGAACGAAGGGGATCGAAAAGAGACCCAGGAAGTTAGAGGTCTGCTCCGGTATCTCCCCCAAAAATAACAATAATTATATTAAGGACTATAATAACGGATATCTTGAAATGTACATAGTCGACTATGAAACTGGTTATATTGAAACAGTGGCTGTGGTGCCTCCAAAATAAGTAAGTAAATATGGATCATAGTGTGACTTTGAAACTATACCAGATAGTCTTGAAATATTGTGTGAATAACCATCTTTTTAAAAAATTGACTGGATTGGAACATAATTTTGTATTGTACCTTCTATATAAAGTAAGTATTTATTATAATGAGACATGGGAACTGTATGTATACAAGTAACATCCGTATAGTCCAGAAAAAAAACTACTGAGTTGAAACAGTGCGTGTGGTATGTCGGAGTCAAAGAGACAAAAATTGTGTGGTGAATATAGGGAACCATAGATGGTAGGTGTTTAGAATTAGGCTGGCTACCCCAATAGGAAGTAATTATTACATGTGTATCTAAAGAACTGCATTCATCTCTGAATTTTACATAGGCTTCTATGAAAAACAGCGTGCAAATCAAAGCTTGAACATAATTTCACTATTAATTCACTTTTTCATGATGGGGGTAGCGAGCATACCGGGTATCGCTTGTAAACTCATAAAAAGTAGTAATTAATAATCAAAATGAGTTAAACTTGAGTCAAAAATAATCAATTTAAAAAAATATTTTTGACATAATTCATTAATTTTATAAGCGTTATACAACATACATTTCCACATGCAATTTATTTTATATTTTTTACATTAAAATATATAAATAATTCTGTGAATTTATTAATAAAAATACAACCAACAATTAGTGATTATTTATTAATTTTGTGCATTAATATTTTCTCTTCAAATAACACTAATAATAAAAATTTTTCAAAATGACAAAAGGCATCCTAAGAGCACCGAAAGAAAGGAAAGTGGATGTGAAAAAGAAAGTGAAGCAAAAAGAAAAGGAGAAAAAAGAAGTTTATTTAGTTTCTCCAAGTTCGTCCCTATCAACAACAACCTATTCGACCACCTCATCTGAATCTCAACAGAGCGAGGAAGAGTACAAATCGATGCATGTATTGTCAGAAATTTTTTTCTCAGATGAATCTTTTTCGGAGGAAGGATCAGAGTATGAATTACCTAGTGAACCATTTACAGACCATATAAAATCCTTAGAAGATCTCATTTCTATACCAGATATTGATGTTATTTCGGAAAATGTAAGCGTTGCATCGATAAAACCGGTAATCCCTGTAACTGTCGAAGACAAGGGACAATTTGTAGATCCCGTGACTGGTATGCAAATACAAGAAGAAACCAAACCCGCTTCCTTTGTAAGTGAGCCCTCAGTGAAAGAAACTTCCAGTGAGGAAGAAGAATTTGATATGGATTTTCAAATGTCTGACCTCAGTTTTGGAGTACCAAAGGAAAAAAGCAGTGAATCTGAAGACCTTGAAGTTATTTCCGATGATATATTTGAAGCCTTGTTAAAATTGGAGGAAACAGAAGTTGTCGTAGAAGCAGAAGACAATTATTTTGATATCTTAGCTAGAGAGCAAGAAGCTAGAGAATTACGCCAACAAACATTGAAATTCTTAGATGATCTTGTCCATAACGTGATCACGAATTCAGAAATTCGTGGCGCGGAAATTGCTTTAAGAGAAAATCTAGACAAACACAAACTTATATCACACCTTTTTGAAGCAAACGTACAATACGTGGATGAAAAGTCTAAATGTATATTTCTTAATCGTAAAGTAGTAGACTATCATAAACGTAAAAAATTATTTCGAGACATTACCGAAGAGAATCAAAAGGATATGTTAGATCAAAAGAATAAATATTTCAGAGCTTTAAAAAATTTGGATGAGCAAATGGTTAAGCTGGAAAATATAAAAAATTCCCATGAAAACTCTGTCACAAAACTTCTTAGCGAATTAAAAATTAGTCAAACAAAAACTAAAAATCAACAGCTACAGCTTGAGGACGTGGTTAAGAAGACTATATGTAGAGATGAATGGCCCCAATTAAACCAAGTAAGTTTAAAATAACATATTTTTTTATATCCCATACCAAAAGTGGAAAATTCACAAAAATTTATTAATTACTTTATAAGTATATTTACGGCCCTGTGGTGTCTTCCCTTTTATCCATTTGTATATCTATTCGTGTTTGGGGTTGCAATGGATTTTACAGATATTCTACTTATATATGAGATGTTACGAATAACTTTTCGAAAATTCTGTCTATAATTAGCTGATGTGTATATGTGCTAAGTAAACAATCGCAACTCGAATTTCACATGTGTATGTAGATACATATTTTCAGGAGAGACAAAAACTGTTTTCTAAGTTGCAATCAAATTGAGTTTTATAGTAACGGTGCTTTTGTAGTTAAAGAAACAGTAAAGCAAACGAAAATTTCATAGTGAACTAAAGTTGGATTCATCCATTTTTTCCGGACAAAATTTTTCTTCAGACAAATATTTTTTTACTGAGAGTTTTCTGCAGCACAATTCACTCATTTCGAAAACGTTGTCCGAACAAACAAAGCTGCCATATGAAATACATAAGTAAACAAGTCACATTAATTTTACAACGTGGCAGCATAGCAACAACTGGTTATAAATAAATTGATGTAAAATTACATATTTTTTTTTAATTATTTAACATTTTCTTTACTAAAATATGTTAAAACAATTTTTTTTATTTAATTTCTAATTGCGTACTAAGCTAACACTATATGATGTGGCAACTCTATTCAGCTTTTTATTAAATGACTATAATTGGTGGCAACTCAGTTATATTGTGTCCGGACAAAAATTCAAATTAAACCAAATAAAGCTGAGAATTGTCTGGACAAACTAACTTATCTCAGACTTCTCACACTCTCTGAAAGAAATCTAAAACTACATATGAAAAAATTTGTACAAACAAAAATGTTATCCGAACAAAACGGGTGAATCCAGCTTAACTACTTTATGCTTATGATTTATGGTTCGATAAATAAATTTCGCAACACAAAATCTGAATTTAACAAAAAAAATCGAAATTTTTTTATAAAAAAATCGCAATTCGCAACAAATGCAAAAAGTAGAATTTTCAGTATAAAATCGAAATATCAAAAAATCTAAATTTTTCAAGAAATCAAAATTTTATCTAAAAATTTAAATTTTGAAACTTTGGTCGAGGATTTTCAGCTTCTCTTCGAGATTCCAATATATCTCTTAGCCGTTTTATGCATCCTTTAATTCTGCTTTTGGGTGAAGGAGATCTTATTCTATGGATGTCACTTAGAAAAAATTTTATTGTATCTAACAAGTTGTCGGCCTACTGTTGCTTGTTGGGCAGCTAGTTTGAGATTTGTATCCAAATCAAAGAGACACAGATCTACGTCGTAGAGGAATATTTTTAGAGGTCTGCTTAGAGGAATATTTTCAGAAGTGAAGTGAAGTTTTTTCTATATTTCAACCAATTTATGCGTGTCCTTGTCGTTGCTGACCCGATATTTTTTTGGTTCATATATAGGCACTAGTGGTGAGTGAGTGATATGAGGATAGTGGCGCTTTAACTTTCTCTTGAAATGCACTTAATTATACCAAAATCTATAGCATCTGCCTGATTTTTTGCCGATCCATAGTTCAATAGTTGATTTGTCTGCTCGATATTACATTTAAACGCGTTTTTGAAATAAATCGTGATCCCCTGCTACGAAAGAGGGAAATAGTGATATGTATTAGTCGCAAATACAGGCTCTCTGATACCTAAAATCTAGCTGTTGAATGGATCTAAGAAATAACTAAGTTTGCATGAAACTCTTCTTCTCTTGCTTAAAGGTAATCCTCACAAAAATGTTTGATTCTTTGAGCCTTTATAAGGATTGGTTCCGTGGGGGTCCTTAGTACAAAGAAGAATTTTTATGATGAATTAACGGTAATATATTAACTAAATTACGTTCAAAACAACTTAAAAACTGATCGATTAATCGAATATTTTTAAGTTTAATCGATTAATCAAATAATTAATTACTGTCAAACACGTAACGTACTTTCTAGAGTTTCGGTATTAAAATTACTCAGTTTTTGGTCATTAAGTCATAAAATGAACGGAATTAAGAAAACTTTATTCACATACTAAATGAGCGCCAAATGTTCTATCTCATGATGATGAGAATTCTTACATATTTATACATTTATCCACGCGCAATATCATTCTTCGTTGCCATTCAATTCGCAAGTTTTTCATAATGCTTAAGTGCTGCGGCTTTCCACTAAGAAGTTATTATTAATGTAGGGGTAATAACGAAGCAGACCACTACTAAATGGGTCCCTTTTCGACCCCCTTCCGTCCTCAATAACTATAGACAACCGACACAACTTGCGGCTATCATTGAGTCTCGTGCTACAACCAGCCTTTAATCTAGACTCTAGTGATTTCAGAGTGTCGACTGGGAAAAATCGGCATTCTTTCTCATCACGGTGTCTTTAGTGATTGCTAGCATTTGTCTAAGGCTTAGTTCCCCCATGGCATCCACATTTAAAAACTTCTGCCCGTGGTCCTAAGTCTTACGCTAGCCAGTGCTGGACATTCACACACAATGTGCGCTACCGCCTCAGCGTCTTCCAGGCATAGTCTGCAAGTATCATCTTCTTCGATTGATATCATCTTGTATCATCTTGGCTAGATGATACTTGAAGTTTCCATGATCTGCCAAGGGGCTCTTTGAGCACCATTCGAGCCTGTCTACATGTAGTAGCCTCCCTCCACCTTTTCAGGTTTAGTGAGTTCAGTCATTGTAGGACTTTTGCTCGTATTAGGCCATTACCCAGTGATACTCTGGGTTCTGGTCCACAGAAATTCTCAGCAGATTCCCTTTTTGCTAGTTGATCAGCTGCTTCATTCCCAGCAGTGCCAATGTGTCCTTTAACCCACATCAATGTTACCTCGTTAACCGAGGAACATCTGTTAAGCTTTAAAACAGATTCCAATACTAGTTTGGAGTACGCGTCCACCTGCTTCATGCGTTTTATAACCGATTGGTTGTCAAGTGCAATAAGAATCTTTCTTCCCTGCACCCGACATTCCAACAGGTGATCCAACGCATGTAGCAGCCCAAGCAATTCTGCCTAGTAAACGGAGACGTACTCTCCCAAACTGAGACTACAGGACAAGTTTAGCTCAACTGAGTGTACACCTGCTCCGCTCTACCGTTCATAAGAGAACCATCAGTGAAAATGCTGATGTCATTCTCCATGGACTCATTGTGTATAACGCTGTCCGCAGTGTCCGATGCAGTCTTTCGACTACCTTTCTTCTACTGATGCGTTCCATCGGCATTTGAGCTTCCCTAACCTCCTTACTAATAAGGTCCAGGATTCTATTATGACCGATGTTCAGCGCAAAGCGATGCCAAATGTCATCACTCTTCATACGCAAAGCAGACATCGCAGCCGTTGATCTAATAAATAAGTCCAGCGGCACCAATCCCAGCATTGCCTCAATTGCCTGTGTTGGAGCAGTGCGCATTGCGCCATATATGCTCATACAAGCAATTCTTTGAACCCCATCCAACTTACGCTTTATTGTTGTCTGAGTGGCTTTAGGCCACCAAACCACTGAAGCATAAGTTATTATGGATCGCACCATCATTGTGTAAATCCAGTATGCAGCCTTTGGCGAGACTCCCCACTTACGGCCACAAACTAGTTTACACTAATGCATGATCCTTTTTGCCTTCCGTGTCTTCATCTCAATATGTTCGTTCCAGGTAAGTTTCTTATCCAGAATAACGCCTAGATAATTAACCTTCCTTGATAAACTGATTTCCGACCCGAAAAGCATTAGGGACCCAACCTCTATGCCCTTCCTCTTGCGAGTGAAGAGCATAGCATCTGATTTACTGGCATTTATGGCTAGCCTTTGTTCCCTACACCATGCCTCGGTTGTTATGAGAGCCTGTCTCATACATCCTTGGATGGTATCGATGAACTTTTCACCACCCATAAGTGCCAGATCGTCGGCATACGCAAAAGAGGTGATAAAACTCCTCCCTGTGGGCAACCCCTGACTACCCTTTCCCGGATTCTAGAACTCCCACACTAAGAAGTTAAATAAAACTGATAAATTTCAGGACAAAATCAATAAATGGTTAAAAAATATTTATTGTATTTAATATTTATATCGTTTTTAATTATCGTAATGCAGAATACATAGAATCGTAAAAAAACAAACGGATCGGAACACCGAATACCAATGTTGACAAACGGAGCATATTTCGATTTGAATCGAAACGCAGAATAGGGGTGATTGATTAATAAAGCCTCGTATCTTTTTTACAGCTTTTTAAGGCCATTATTACCATTTAAATGCGAGTGGCCTGGCCGGTTTATGGTTTAGAAGCAACATTTTTATGCACAACGTACTGTTTACTCCCTATATAACCGAAAATGCTCGGGGAGCGAAAAAATAACACATTTGCATATATGGGTGGTCCAATACATACATTCGAGCAATATTTTTATAAATTTTATCGGTTTTTTTATTTAAGAATCTATTTCAATTAAAAAACTAAACAAAAATATCTTTTTAACTTTTTTAAGGACGCGTTTTATAACTTTCTAAAAGTAAAAGTTAGGATGTGCGATGGTGTTGATGGGTTTGCTTTGCTACTGTAAAAAAATAGTACATATGTATGTAATCTTTGTAAAACATTAATTTATTAGCATAAGAAACAAATGTTTCACAATTTTTTTAAAGAGTTTTTACTGAAAGCTTGAAAAGACCATCCTCGTAAAATGTATTGATTGGCACTTGAAAATTTAACTGCAGACAAATAAGTTGCATATCTTTAGGATGTGGTTTCTGGATTATTTTCCTCCTATATGTTTTTTAGGTTTGTTGTTTTGTTTTTTTTTTACCCTTAAGAGTACGAAAATATATGTTTCTTGCCACCTTGAAACCAATAGAAAATGTTAACAGATGATGGTACTTTTAAGTTTAATATATTACGCGGATACAGAGGAAACAATCGTGCGAATCGTGTGTGAGTCCGACTTGAAAGCTTTTTTAATTAAATTATTATAACCATTTTCTTAATTAAACGAGATTATTTATTTTTGGTTATTTTCATTTCAGCTAGTTGAAGGTCTGCTAAATACAATCGAGAAGGAACATAAAGATATAAGTGATGTTCGCTATCAAATGATTATACATCAACATACACACGGAGAGCTTTTAAAGGTACGTTAAAGTCATTTAAGAAGAGATTTTGATTTCAACAGATATACAATTATTTTAATCCCAGAAACACGCTCGCATTGAAGATATAGGCGAAGGTTTAACAATAAAGTTATACAATCACATCGCAACCGAAAATCTAGCTTTAGACAAGAAAATTTATGGTAAAAATTATATTTATGTATATTTTGCGTACCTACAAACATAATTGTGATAAATTTCTATTATTTTTGTTTTCCATTCGCCTAGAACGCAGTGTTGAGTTTAGAAAACTACATGTACATATGGAAAGCGACCTGCATTTGTTGGCTCATTATAGAGAAAAGCAAAGCATACTTCGTGATCTGGTTACAAGCAAAACTTCTATTTTAAACGAACTTAAGGAAGAGTTGACATGCAGACGTAAATATCTTTATAGATTGAAATTAAAACATAACGCAATTCGCCAAGAAATCAAGAAATTAAATGTTGACGGAAGTCTAATAAACAAACCCGCTCTCTTATACGACTATGACAAGACGATGGAGTATATTAATGAAAAGCGCGAAATCGTTAACATTTTAAGACTCACTTTCGATACAACTTCCAAAAGACTCAGTAGACTAGAACAACGTCTATCTAATAATAATAATAATAATTATTTATCTTCGGTAGCCTAAGTTGTATTAATGCATTGTAACAATGTTTGTTTTTTTCTTTCTTCAAATAAAAAGCAAAAATGTAAAACTAATATTATTTCGCTATTTAATACCCCTTATTGGTTGCAGATGTGTAGTTTACATAGTGAAGTGAGTGAAGTAAGCCGATCAATGTACCAAGCGTTTTCACAGCTTTAGCTCATGTTTCCTATTAGTTCATTTGTTTGTTATAAAGCTGATTGTAGATTTCGGTCGATATTTAACAGGTAGATTTTTAGAAATCTGTTTACCTGTCACTACTTATATGTACCCAAAATTTAATTATGTCTGACTTGTCGAGGTAGGTGTTGAATATAAGATGCCTATTTAATGGTTTTTATCAAAATCATTAGGCGAGAGCCCTACATCCTCTGGCATTCTTAGCCATATGTTTTGCAAACAATAAGTAATGAGATTATTATTATTAATGTAGGGGGAATAACGAAGCAGACCACTACTAAATCGGTCCCTTTTCGATCCCCCTTCCGTCCTCAATAACTATAGACAATCGACATAACTTGCGGCAATCTTACTATCATTGAGTCTCGTGCTAAACCAGCCTTTAATCTAGACTTTAGTGATTGCAGAGTGTCGACTGGGAATTATCGGCATTCTTTCTCATCACGGTGTCTTTAGTGATTGCTAGCATTTGTCTAAGGCTTAGTTCCCCCATGGCATTCACATTTAACAAGCTTCTGCCCGTGGTCCCAAGTCTTACGCTAGTCAGTGCTGGACATTCACACACAATGTGCGTTACCGTCTCAGCGTCTTCCAGGCATATTCTGCAAGTATCATCTTCTTCGATTTTCATCTTGGCTAGATGATACTTGAAGTTTCCATGACCTGTCATTAACGCTGTTATCCAGCTTAAGATACTTCTATTGTATCTAAGAACCTTGCTGGCTCTCCTGCCAAGGGGCTCCTTGAGCACCATTCGAGCCTGTCTACATGTAGTAGCCCACCACCACCTTTTCAGGTTTAGTGAGTTCAGCCATTGTAGGACTTTTGCTCGTATTAGGCCATTACCCAGTAATACTCTGGGTTCTGCTCCACAGAAATTCTCAGCAGATCCCCTTTTTTTCTAGTTGATCTGCTGCTTCATTCCCAGCAGTGCCAATGTGTCCTTTAACCCACATCAATGTTACCTCGTTAACCGAGGAACATCTGTTAAGCTTTAAAACACATTCCAGTACTAGTTTGGAGTACGTGTCCACCTGCTTCATGCGTTTTATAACCGATTGGTTGTCAAGTGCAATAAGAATCTTTCTTCCCTGCACCCGACATTCCAACAGGTGATCCAACGCATGTAGCAGCCCAAGCAATTCTGCCTAGTAAACGGAGACGTACTCCCCCAAACGGAGACTACAGGACAAGTTTAGCTCAACTGAGTGTACACCTGCTCCGCTCTACCGTTCATAAGAGAACCATCAGTGAAAATGCTGATGTCATTCTCCATGCACTCATTGTGTATAACGCCTCCGCAATTAGTGTCCGAGATGCAGTATTTCGACTACCTTTCTTCTACTGATGCGTTCCATCGGCATTTGAGCTTCCCTAACCTCCTTACTAATAAGGTCCAGGATTCTATTATGACCGATGTTCGGCCCAAAGCGATGCCAAATGTCATCACTCTTCATACGCAAAGCAGATATCGCAGCCGTTGATCTAATAAATAAGTTCAGCGGCAGCAATCCCAGCATTGCCTCAATTGCCTGTGTTGGAGCAGTGCGCATTGCGCCACATATGCTCATACAAGCAATTCTTTGAACTCCATCCAACTTACACTTTATTGTTGTCTGATAGGCTTTAGGCCACCAAACCACTGAAGCATAAGTTATTATGGGTGGCACCATCATTGTGTAAATCCAGTATATAGCCTTTGGCGAGACTCCCCACTTACGGCCACAAACTCGTTTACACTGATGCATGATCCTTTTTGCCTTCCGTGTCTTCATCTCAATATTTTCGTTCCAGGTAAGTTCCTTATCCAGAATAACGCCTAAATAATTCACCTTCCTTGACAAACTGATTTCCGACCCGAAAAGCATTAGAAATCCAAGCTCTATGCCCTTCCTCTTGCGAGTGAAGAGCATAGCATCTGATCTGCTGAAGTAATGAGATAATCAGATATGTTATGAAAATTGATTTTAGAATCGTACCCAGTTGGTTTAGGCAGAATTTTAATTACTGGCAACTTTTAATCTCCAATTCAATACTTATAGCAATAAATTTCCGCTTATTTTTTTTCAGTGAGCAATCTCATTTAAAATAAATGACCAAGAAACTATAAGCTTTTTTTTTAAATCACAAAAACTTCTTTCAGATATAAGATGTTTTTTTTTTCAAAACTTACGTTCGGCTCCCATGTGTAAAGTTTGAAAACAAGCTATTTTTCCAAAACAGTCTTCTTTATTAATCCTCATATGGCATAAGCAATTTTTCCAAATAAACACATGGGTAAGTACCGTTACTAGTTTGATAGAAGCAATTTTTCACTCAGGACATGAGTTATTATTTTGTCATAGTTTAGAAAATAGTTGTGTAATATAAGACGCATTTTTCAAATTAATACATTACTGAAATAATTCAATACAATTTTGTTGTGAGTACTGTTCAATAATTTCAAGTCCCATTTTATATTCACCCCTATTCTGCATTTCGATTACGTTACCGCATTCAGTTACGCAGAAATTGAAAAAAGGTATTCCAACAAAAAAGATAATCGAAAGAAAAAGAAGAAGACAAGAGTGTGTACAAATCAACCTTTTTTTTCTATGAAAAGAATGAATTGGAATAGAAAAATTTAACAATTATTTGCCATTTTAATAAAAATAAAATTTATAAGACTTAGGACCACTGGTGAATGCCATGGGGGACCTGAGCCTTGAACAAATTCTAGCAATTACTAGAGACTGCGTGATGAGAAAGCAGGCCGACAGTTACCAGTCGACAGTCTGAAATCACTAAAGTCAAGATTAAGGGCTGTTTGTAGCACATGACTCAATGTAAGTAGGTTGTCGTAAATTACATTTCGTTTGCCTGTAATCATAGAGGACGGAAGGGGATCGAAAAGGGATCTATGCTTCAAAATTCCCCCTACATTAAATACATACAAAATATTAATTTAACTATTTTATTTAAGCTTTAGGTCTTTAAATAATTTTAATTTTTATTTTTTCGATATTTCGCTACTCCTTTGTGTAGCATCATCAGGAAAAATTAACAAATTAACGTTATGAAAAATTACAATTAAAAAAGTATTGAAAAAATTTTTCTTCAAAGTAACATATTTCAAAAAAATTTTTGTCATAAACTTATTAAAAAGTTTTTAAACAAGTACAAACAATAATTAAATTATTTCTTATTTACTTTAAAATGAGCTATTACTCAACTTTCTAGGACTTATAGAACTGGATTTAGAATATATTTAATGCTCGAGCGCATATGCAAAAAAGCGACATTTTTCAATTTTGATAACTGTGTAGCGGAAAAACTGTAAGAGATAAAATTTTGGATTCAGGGAGTCAACGAATATAAATAAAAAAAGTTTCAATAAAATCGGGTAAATATGAAAACATTTTTTTTTTTTTTTGGTTTATTTAACTTGGAATTACCCAGGTATTGAATCGTTATTTATATTAAATTAATAATAAGTCAACAAGTGAACAAGAAAACTCGGTTTAGAAATATTTCCTTTCGAATGAAATTACGATACGTTTTATTCGATATTGAGTGCCATGATACAAAAATTAAAAATTACGAGAGATTTTACTCGATATCGAATGCGGCGATTAGACCCCAGGTTTTTTGTTTGAGTCCATTTTAAAGGAAATTCCTGTACGACAGAGTTCGTTCACCATACATTGTATATAAGCACTCCTTAAAGCTATTATTCACGGATGGCTGTGACAAAGGACTTGTTCAGAAATGCATCACTGCGCTGCACCTGATGCTTAGTGCATTCGAAAATGCATGAGTTGGGGCATCAATGCAAATGTCGTATTTTCTAAAATGCATCACTGAAATAGATGATGCGCAAACAAACGTCAAACACGCATCACAATCATGGCTGATGCAATGTATGTGTGAGTCAACTATTCGAGTGTGAAAAATCCTGTATCGCAGGAGGTGATATTTAATGATATGTATTTAAAATTTTAATGCATCATTGTAGCACAAAAATAAAGTTTTAATTTATGAATAAACCCGTTAATTTATGAAACTTTTGTTGCCATTTAATTTGCCAACTTTTCGTAATACTCATGTGCAGTTGTTTTCCACCAAGAAATTAAAAAAAACTTTTAAATTTCAGTACAAAAGTAGTTAATATTTAATATAATTTGGAGTGGCCTACACCCAATTTTACTATACCTGATGAAAACGGATATTTTTATGTATATATTATATATAGAATAAAAGTTCAAAGTATATTCGAATCAAAAAATAATTATTTTTGGTTTGGGATTGTAAACTACCCCTTGCACCCTCCCGATTATGCCCAAAAACTATACAGCTTTTCACCTCCATATACGAAAGGTACTTTCTGAATTTCATTTCCATATATCAAACGGTATGACCTGTAGAGCGTTCTCAAAATTGGGGTGACAAGTAAACTACCCCTTGCATCCTCCGGATTATAGACAAAAAACTATACAGCTCTTCATCTCCATATACCAAAGACACAAATTGGCATACACACACACCCACCCACCCAACCACAAACATCATCGCGAAAATAGTTAAAATGCATTCAGGAGACCTCAAAACGCATAACTCCGTTGAAATCCCGACATCTTTTTCTTATTATCTTAGTTATGCAAAGGCAATTATGTTGAACGTGTTGGTGACGGTACTCCCGTATATGTATCTGTCGTTCTGGAATATATGGCTGCTAAAGTTCTTGAATTGACTGGTATTGCTGCTCGTGACAACAAAAAGAGCAGAATCATTCGTCGCCATTTGCAATTCGCTATTAGTAATGATGAAGAGTTAAACAAATTATTGTCTAGAGTAACAATTGCCCACGGTGGTGATTTGCCAAAGATCTAAGCTATACTTTTTCCCCAGAAAAAGGCTTAAAATTGCAATCGATTATAAACAAATGACATACCGTCATCAAGTCTCCGTCAGAAAGTCTTAAGCGGTAATCAGCGTCAATTAAAGTGCCGTTTCTTTTTCATCAGCTGTAGGAGTTTGTACAATATTTGGACTCCCGAAAACGAAGTGGTACAAAATCTGTGTAAGTAATTTGAGCTGTCAATGGATAAATGTGTTAATGGACGGGAATTAAACAAATTTTCTACCTCAATAAAACGGCGTATTGACTTGAGGCGATTTGTCTTTGGTACGGGTACTTGCGAAAGAATAAGCTGCCTTTTATGCCTCGTTACGTATACACATCGGTAAATTTAAATTTTTACAATGTCTTCTTTGCTGGTTCCAAACAAATGGTACCTTCTTATCCGCGATAAAGGTAGCATTGTAATCAATATTATCGGCATAATATTGATTACTTTGCAAAAGGTGGTTTAATTTTAAGGGCCGATATTGATTTTGAATAAAACACAAATTATTTAGGAAATTATTGTCATTTCTTTTTATTTTGATAATGTTGGTGCCGTTCAGTTATGTAGAAAGTTTCATGAAAATCTGCTACGCCCAACACCCAACGCACATGTAATTGGAAAATATATTTTCTCCCAAAATTTTTATTTCTTCACCAAAAGTCATGAAACTTGCCACAAATGATCAGTGTTTTAAATCTGATATATATACAAAGATTCGAGAAACTCTACCACGCCCATCGCCCCTTAATGTTCTCCAGAGCATCGAAATAAATAACTATCAAAATGAATAACAAATATAGACATCAAAATTTCATCAACTTCCAAAACATGTTGATAGGGTTGACGTCTTATGCTGGTAACGTAAGGATCTGACGATACAAGAAGGCGATGGAAAACATCTGTGTTTGTTGCCATCCTGCTGTACTTTCTGGCGAACATTAGTCTATACCTTCTATAGTCTTTATTTCGAGCTTCTTCGCCTCTTCTGAAAAAGCAGGCCTATTGGAAGTTAAGCCGCATCCATAATGTCTTCCATGAATAAGTACTTGTGAACCGTAACTGGCATGTAAAACTACCTATATTTTTCTACAAATAGTTCCGCCGTATCCCATGCGAAATTTTTAAACTTAGATGAATTTATTTTCTGGCCGCACGTTATTATTTGCAGTATAATTCGAAATCGATCAATAAGTTCTTGAGGGTTCGAAAATAAACGTCTTGACATGTTGTCATCGTTTGAAGATCTAGTTCCCTGTTGAACAGCATCTACTTTTATACCCATCCGCTCTTTTAAGGCTACCTGAATGCGATGCTTATTTTCCTGTTTAAGAATCTTGTGCTCGTACTTCAACGCCGACCACTTTTGAAATGGTAAATTTTAAGCAACATGAATCCATTACATAAACTTAATTCGTGCGTGCAAGGAGTAAATGTCTAACTTACAAGCTTCATTATCAATAGCTTTTCTTGAAACTTATTCTAAATAACTAATTCATTTCAATGGGCTTCGCTTTACAAATGGAACAAACAGCTGTGCATGTAACTGTTTGAGCCGTCTTACCATCTAACATTGTAAATACTAAATTGTTAATAATGGATGGTGAAGGTCATTTAAGATCGGCAAATATTGCGGTCCGATTTGTAAGTTTTGTTTTTCTTATTCATCACTTCTTTTAAATACCTGTTAAATAATCTTTAACTATTGTTGCTATTATTCATAACATGAAAATAATTAGGCCTAAAAGTATGCACTACATTTTATGTATGATGTTTCTTTGAAATATTAAAGTGAAATTTCATGTGACTTTTTTTATAAAATTTATAACTTTGTTCAACAGTATGGAATATTATGGGAATTTTATTTATTAAATCGAAAGAATACACTCCCACCTTTCATTTGATTATAACCAGGACACAAAGGTAGATAAAGCTAACTTTTTCTTTCCAAGAAAAACTGAGAACACTGCATTTTTAAGTGCCATCATTAAAACCTGAATATCTTGTAAACTATTATCGTTTTCCAATATATTTTTTTATTTAGTTTATATGGAGGAACTATATTTTCAAAATATACTTACAGTAAACATGTAGCGCAAAAAGAAATTATGTAAACGAACGACTGAAATTCATGAACATCTGAGGCAGTTTCTGCAGAGTTTCATTTAGGTGACTTTGCAGCGTTATTTTGGAACAAAAATTAAAAAATAAAAAAACTAATGATGCATTTCCCTAAACTAAACAGTTCTCTATAAAACTGCATCATTACACTTTTGATATTGTACACTCGAAAATTATTAAAAAAGCTTGTGATGGTAGAACATTTTAAATATCTTCGGACTCGACTTCAAAAGGCCATCAAAAAAGCAAAGGAGAACATTTTAAACGACTCTGCAATGAGGCTGACAAAAATTCTTGGGGTTCTGCCTACAGAGTCGTAACGAAGAAGCTCAAGAGCAAATTGAATCCGAAGATAACATGCCCGACGCTTTTTTTAAAGATCGTATCCCACTTATTCCCGCAAAAAATCAACAATTGGGGGGAGCAAAATAGCGACCAACTAGAAGGTGTAATTCCAGAGGTGACAGACGAGGAGATTTTAAACATAGGTAGTGAAATTGGTAATAAAAAAGCGCCTGGACCAGATGGTATTCCAAACTGTGCAATCAAAGCAGCTATCAAAAAACGACCTGGGGCTTTTAAAAGCGTCCTGCTTCCAAAAGGAGATAAACCAGCTGGTGAACCATCATCGTATCGCCCTATCTGCCTTTTGGATACGATGGGCAAGATACTAGAAAAAGTAGTATATAAAAGGCTCCTAATGATGACAGAGGAAAGAGGTGGACTCTCGGACACTCAATTTGGCTTCAGAAACTCTCGCTCTACGATAGATACTGTAAAAACGGTTGTAGAAATCGCTGCTGATGCAATATCTGGAGAACGTTGGAAATGGGGAACCAAAGAGTATTGTGCTGTTGTCACTCTAGATGTGCGAAATGCATTCAACTCCCCAAAATGGGATCGTATTATGGATGCATTAAATATAATGAATATGCCAAGATATCTGATAAATATTATACGGAGTTATTTCACAAATAGAAAATTGCTTTATGATACCGATGAAGAAACCAAGGTATACGAAGTTTCAGCAGGAGTGCCATAGTTGCTGTAGCCAAGTATATCCCTGAGTTAGAAAGAAAGCTAAATCAGGCCATATCAACGATTCAGGAGTGGCTTAAATACTCAAACCTCGAGCTTGCTGAACAAAAGACTAAAGCGGTGTTAATTACCAGTAGGAAAAAACTTGAATACCTGACGGTTAAAGTGGGTGACCAAAAAATAGGCTCTAAGGCAGCAATCAAATATTTAGGAGTCATGATAGACAACAAATTAAATTTTAAGGTGCACATCGACTACCCTTGTTCTAAAGCACTAAATATACAAATATGTATCGCTAGGATTCTACCAAATATAGGTGGACCAAAAGGAGAAAAAAGAAAATTACTAGCAACAGTCACCAACTCATCTTTGTTGTATGCGGCCCCTATATGGGCACAGACATTAAGGATTGAGGCCTACAGGAAGAAAGTAGCTACAGTACACAGAGCCATATGCGCTTTCAGGACAGTATCGGATGAAGCAGCTTGCGGATGAAGCAGCTTGCGGAATGATTTCAATTGACCTACTTGCGAATGAAATACAACGAGTATATAAATCGAGAAGAAAGGCACAAAACAATAGTGGAATGGCAAAGAATGTGGGACTTATCCTCAAAGGGGAGGTGGACACACTTATTGATACCCAACATTGTAACATGGCTCAGTAGAAAGACTGGAAACCTTAACTTCTACCTAACCCAGTTTTTAATAGGACACGGTGTGTTTAAGGAATACTTACATAGGTTCGGGCATAAAATGTCGCCGTACTGTCCAAACTGTCAAAACTCGGTGGAATATGCAGCTCACATAATGTTTGAATGCCAAAGATACGCTGGGTGGAGTGAACATGCCAACCGCCCTGAAGATTTTATCGGGAAAGTTACTACGGATCCCGAAATCTGGGACATCATCAGCAGTGCATGTTGTTATATAATCAAAGACCTCAGGCGATTGGAGCGAAGCAGAAGAATCCAGGAAGAAAATAATAGATAAGGTAAAATACCAACGATCCCCGCGAAGTAATACCTAGCGGCAGTCCAGCGGGGATGACAGTTGATGACACAAGGGGGTGTGGTTTAGTACGTAGGTGTATTTTGGTGAATCCTGCATGCCAGTGGTACGGGCCTCTGGTATCTATGATAGATTCCACACCTCCGGTTCGATACAAAAAAAAAAAAAACACTCGAAAAATGTGTTTTTTGCCAGCAAAATCCTACGGTGCCACATGAAATTACACGCCATTCAATTTGTCGCGCAAAAGGGCCATTGTTTCGTTAGCAGTGTGGTAAGTGTGACCGGTCTTATTTTGGAAAAAATACGGCCCGATGATTCCGAGAGCCGATAAACCGCACCAAACAGTCAATCTTTGTGGGTGCATTAGTTTTTCGACAATCACTTGGATGCGGCAATCTGCTTATTGACGAAATCACTGAGGTGAAAATGTGCCGTGAAAAAATCACGAAGTGCACGATATACATTTTGATTTGCTCGATTGTGTATCTTTTCATGGTTCAAATTGAGTTAGTCTGAAATTGAGAAATGTCAAATTAAATGCAGAAAAAAACTTGACGTTTAAGTGTGGTTCACATTCAACATCGGCCCTTAAAATTTAACCACCCCATATACAGATAGCTTTAGTCGACACGAGTTTAATCTATAATACTGTTCCATTTCTACACTGGCTGGCCAAATTTCAAAAAATAATTTTCTTTTTCAAATCTTTCTCGCTGAATGCAAACATTGCCATGCAAACATTGACATTTATGAGGTTTAACATAAAAGAAACATTTATCATAGTGCGACGGCTTTTTAGCGTAGGTAGTCTTATTAACGCAAGTCTGCTAGAATATGAAGGGAGATTTATTGCAGGATTCCAATGAAGATTACGTAAACAGAATAACAAAAACTCTTTTTGCACTGACTCAATATATTGGCAATAAATATTGTAATAAGGATCCCATACGATTCCAAAACAGCTTTGACCAGTGAAACGTAAAGTTGCTTGGTAATATAAGGATCAGGGAATTCCTTTGCTTACCATTTTAAAAATGCAGAAACACCTCTAGCCTTATTGACAGTCATATTAATGTTTAATTTAGAATCTAATAAAATTCCAAGTTCCAAGAAAGTGTCGACTAAATCCAGCTATACAACTATTTCTAAAAAATCGCATACATCTACATTTTCTTAGATTTAGCTCCATTAAATTATTTTTGCACGATAAAAAGAAGTTGTTAAGATCACTTTGAAGAAAAGCATGATCAACATATTGCTTGAAGCTATAAAAATTTTTGACATCGTCAGCATACATCAAAATGTGGGAAAAGTTGATAACTTTCGGAAGGTCATTTATAAACAGCAAAAAAGAAGAGGTCCGAGATGAACAACAATGTTCTTAGACGTACTCCTATTGTTTTCTACAAATTAAATAAGACATTAGCCAGTTTAAACTTCTACGGGATACACCTAATAAATCCAATTTTGTTAATAGTAATTTATGATTGACTTTATCAAAAGCTTTACTAAAATCAGTATATAGAGCATCAGTTTGTTTTCTTTTCTTGGTTTTGTCGAGCATCCTTTTCTAAAACCATGTTGGCTAAGTGATATAATTGTTGAAATCTGATTACAAAGAGTATCCGCAACTAGTTTTTCAAACATTTTCGCACTTAATTTGGCAATTCCTCTGTAGTTTGTAATGTCAGACTTATTCCCAGATTTATGTAGAGGGATGATATTCTAGTCTCGCCAAACCAAAGAAAAGTATCCATGTCTAATCGAAGAATTAAACAATAATGTTAGAGGAGCAACTAATGACTCTGAACAATGATTTAAAATGCAACTTGGCACACCATCAGGACCATGATTAAATGACATTTTCAGAGCCTTCAAGCCATTAAATATATCCTTACTATTTAAAGTAGGAAAAGAAATAACACGATTTGAGGCTAGTGGATAGGGATACAAATTAGTTTCATCATATTGCCTACTACCATAAGCACTGGCGAAGAAATCAGCAAACATATTACAAATAACATCATTATTATTATTCTTTATTATACAATTTCATTATTATCGGATAACCATTGGATTTTCTTTTTGAGTTGACGAAGGCATAGAAAGATTTTGGATCATGAAGGAAATTAAGTTTCATTTTATTTATGTAATTATTATAAAACGAACGGTTTAGTATGTTGTATTCTGCACGTCTTATAGAGAAAGTACTTTTCATAGTCTGTCATAGAACTAGAGATTTTGTAATTTTTATAATATTTGTCTTTCAAGTTTTTAAGTTTTGAAAGCTGCTTAGAATTCCAAGGTGGACCACTTCGGGTGTGAACGATTCTTTTAGGAACACAAGTTTCAAAAAACGAATAAATAGTTTAGTGATCATCAAATTTAAATCTGAATTACTATTTATAGATTTAGATAAAAGATTATTCCAGCAAGTTTTTTTTATATGCTCATTTAATGCGTAAAAATTTGTTCGTTTGAAGCAGAAAACTCTTTCTGCTTTGCAAGATGTAGGGTTCGATACTAACGGCATAAATGAAGTAATCAGAAAATTAGGACGATATCGATCTTCAAGTAAACTAACAGGATCCAAGCGTGTTATTGAGCAATCATCGGAACAGTTAACAAACACCAAGTCTAGCAATTTTCCAAAATATCCTTTATAAATTCATCACAGCGAAAAAATATCCTTTATAAATTCATCATAGCAGTTTTTATTATGTACTGGAATCAAATATGCACAATCAGTCAAATGTTTCCAAAAAATAGACGGTTAATTAAAATCACCAAGAACATAAATAGAATCAGCGGATTGTAGACGTAAAGTCACAGATTCAATGGCTTGAATGTGTTTGACATATATTGAAGCATCAGATTCAGGAGGAATTTATGAACAGGTAAAGTAAATTTTTTTATTTTTCAGCTTTACGACGATAGCAACTAACTATGTTAAATGTTAAAAAATTCAACCGGTATTAGTTCAGATGACAAAAGACAAGATACAGCAATCAATACACCACCACCTATTCCTCCATTTTGATTGTATCTATAAGTCTGTTACTTATCAAAAAGTATCTCAGAATTAAAAACATTATCGTTTAGCCAGGTTTAACAATACAAGAACAACATGTCATTTTGTTGTTGCTTTGTAGTTCGAAGTGTCAAAAAACATAGAAGAAAATTGAGAAGGCGTATATGCAAGGCATATTAATCAGGTAGCCTCACTACTGAGGGGAAATATTAAGGCGAAAATAATCAATTTTTTTATATGGATTTTGACAATTAAACTTACAATGTTTCCCCTTAAATGGAAGTTGAACTATCAAACTACATATAAAAAAAATTTAAAAATTTTCGCCTTAATATTTCCCCTTCCTAGTGAGGTTACCTGATGAATGTGCCTTGCGTATATGTGTTTTATTGCTTTCTCACTTCTGCAGTATACAATTTTGAAACACATACAACTTTTGACATGTCGAACTACTACTAAATCAGCTGGGCGGACGACACTACCTAGTAAGATAAATATACCTTGGCCAGGTTTCAGTAAATACAATAACGTGATAAGGAAAATCATAGTTGCTAACAAGCAAAGTAGACAATTTTGTATTTAATGCGCGTACATTTTGGTATATTATATTAAGTTGACTATTAAAGCAATTCAGATTTTTGATTGAGGTAAATTTCGTGAAGGCGGTTGGGCGACATTATTAATTCTAGTATTCTCCTTAAATATATATTCACGGACAAATATTGGGATCAACAATATCATAGAGATCAAAAGATACACCAAGCTTAAACGAAGTTATGCTCCTGGGCTGAGAATATAAACATTTTTGTATGGAAAAATTATGTACAAGTAACCCTCATATTAAAAATGAAGTATAGCAAAACATAGGCTGGATTGGAACAATGGGTGTGTAATTTACTTAGGAAACTATAACAATCACACCAATCACTTCGTTTTCGGGTATCCAAATAGTATACAAACTCCTGCTGTGGATGAAAAGGTTCTTCTCCGAAAGCAATGACACATTTTGCAGCACCGTAAGCCGATATTTTGGAAAATGTAGGTTTTAGAATTCCCGCCAGAGCTAACAAGCCATACAAAATAGTATTAGCAAAGCCATCACGACTAGTGAGTGGGCAGGTTTGTTTGGCAGTAAAAACTGTACAATGTCCTGCATGAAAACTAGCATTTCGCGATTTGAATAGTAATCGACTCACGGGGTTTATCCTCCGATATAATTTTATGTTTATACTAGCTGTGCCCGCTACACCAAAGACCCTTAATTTTTTAGTGCCTCAGTTATGGTTTATGCGTTTACTTTATGTAAAGGTTCTTAGCCCTACTATAATATGCCACATTAAATTATGCATATTGTTTATGAATTTACTTTATATAAAGGATCTTATCCCTACTAAAATAACTGCTTGCTTTTACTGCTTTTTCTCCACTTCCTTATGGAAATAAAATATTTTTGCGGAAATAAAGTATCCTACATTGGAATCAGGATACTAAGGTACCTCCTCACAAAATTGTATTATTGTTTTTAGTTTTTACGTGCCGCGAACACACAGACAGGAAATGAGTTACTGCTTTATTATATGTAAGTATGTATGTATGTACAGATTTGTTCGAAAACCAACAAAATTTCAACATTTTAGTACCATGTAACCAAGGTGAATCCTCTTGCCAGATGGTGACAATGCGAATTTATTAAATAGCTCCATCGCTCTAAACGTCAAAATGCATATACAGAAAATTGTTTAAGATGAATCTATTTACCGCGTGGTGGCAACGGCGAATACATAAATTTGCACCATTGCTCGAAATGTCAAAATTGAGTTTGACATTCTACAACGGAGAAAATTAGCGAATTAGGCATTAATACCACTTGGTATATGGATTCGGCTTGAATTCATCTTACTCGGATTTTTATATAATTTTTTAATTCTTCAGACGGGATTCAGAAAAAAGTACGACTTGTGTTTTGATTTTGGAAAACAAAAGCTGATATTCAAAACTCAAATACGAAAAATGGCTAAAATTACTTTCAGTATTTTTAACAAGCAACTTATGAAATTAACAGAACATTTTTATATATTTTTCACATTTTTTGCTGTATTTCATTTATTGAGTAATCGTTTTAATAACTGCAGTTTCTACCACCTCACACTTTCGAATCAAAATTATAAGCAATGCTTTCAACAAGAAAAAGCAACGAAAGTCCTTCAAACAAATCACAGAAAATCAAACCTAAACCTGTGACATCACCTAATATTGATAGAGACACGTGCAAGAAATTTTCCAAAACATCACAAAACAAAATAAAAATCTCTTCAAAGCCTTCTGGAAGTGGCAGTAGAGTATCTATACAATCGAAAAAAATTAATGAAATAACAAAACACCGTTTACTGGAATCTTTAAAAGATCAGTTAACCAAGACATCCCAAAAAGAAATTAAATTATCTACGAAGTCTGTTGTAAATACCGTTAGACCATTAACTAGATTACAACAAATTAATAAAACAAAAAACCACCAGTCTGTGGAAATGAAACACAAGTTGTCCAAAACTGTGCAAAGCGAAACTAAGGGGTCTTCGAAGTCTATTTTAGATGCTGCTAGAACATCAGCTAAGTCACAAAAAATTGAGGAACCGAAACAACGTCAGTTACTTAAAAGTTTCACAGACGATCCTTTCTTGCAAATAGTAAAAAATGAACTTGCCTCTAAAGGATCATCCTCGGAGTCAGAAGAGGTACAAGAAATAGTAACAGAGGAGCATAAAGAGGAAATGGATCACTTAATGTTAGAACCAGAAATAATTTTAGATCTAGATATATATTCCGATGAAATGTCCTCCAGCGATGATGAGTTGGAATATATTAAGCAGAATAAACTTGAAAAAAAATTGGATTTTCTTGAAAATTTTGGAAAAGTACCTCAAGTTGATCAAATTTCTCTGGACCATACCGATATATTTACAGAAGTGAAACCAAGAGCTTTAAATTAAAAGAAAATGTTAATTTTTTATCGGTGAATGTAACAATTTTAAAAGGACTTTTTGGAAAAATTTTTGAGTACCATTTCATAATCGCTGAAAGAGTTATTAACTATTGAAGGTATTTTTGCATATAAATTAACTCTTTTTGTTTATTATTTATTGACATATTTTTTGTTAATATTTAAGGTAACAAATTGCTGGGTATACACGACAAATTTCCTATATTATTCATAATAGTAAATATAATCTTTTACCAAGATTTATATGGTTGTATCTATCGAGGACGTAGATAAGAAAATGGTTTAGCATCTAAATGAAAGCATTGCCTACATGTAGTAATCATAACAGTATTTTTTATTTGCTATTATTTTTTAATTTGCTGTTAAAATAATAACAATTGAGTATACGTTTAGGCAAATAAAATTATCAAATAGGAACTACAAATTTGCGATTGCCTACTATCTATGTATCTATATATTAAAGCACTGCATGAACACAAAACACGACGCTCATAAGAATCTCGTGATAATATTTCAATTCATATCTATTCATTGCACACGAGTAAACATAAGTGGACAATAATAAACAGCGAAGACCAGCGAGCTAAATGCGAAGAGCTTGCAGAGTTTCTATAAGCAAGTTTCAATAAGTATGAGTAAATGTTGAACATAATAACATAAAACCTTGTGCAAGATGAAGTTGTTTTATGCTTTGAGTGAAACACGGAAACAGTTCGAGTGAACAAACAAAAAAAAAAAAGTATTTTAACAAAAACAATTTCTTAAGAATTACTACAAAAAAAAAAAAAAACGATTAGTTCACTAAACCTTATAAAAAAGTTCCAAACAACTACTAAAAAACACATTGAGTGTTTCGAGCATGAGACGCTCACTCTTGTAGGAGAAAGTTCGTGCTTTATTCTTTATGTTTTTCCCTTGCGTAATTAGGTAGTGTTTTAAAATTATCACAATAGATGTATTACTATGTCCCCTATAACACCAAATACTTAAAATTAAAGGGTGTTTCGATAGTGTCGTGATTTCCAGTTATATTTTTCTTCATAATTTATTTATTGTGTCTTCAATATTTTTGAACTAACAATTATTACTCATATCTTAAGTCTAAAATAAAAATATAGTTTTAAATATACTAAGTCCAGCCAGTGCTAGACAAATGTAATGTTTGTTTCACGGATTTTGCAATCATTTGCGGGTCATCCAGTATCTCTTCGTTTTAGTCGAATGAAAACAGGTGCATTCAGCATATTACGCGCCAAAGGGATTGGATGAGAATCAAGTCTCTTTAGATATGTGATTGCATGTTTCGCTATTTCTGCTGATGGCATGTTTAGGTCTTTGTGGATGTTCGAATTTTTTTAAATACCATGGATTAGATGTAATCATACGTAGTATCTTATTTTGGCGCCTTTGAATTTTTTTTACATTGCTAGTTGAGGCAGTACCTCATAATTGATTGCCATAACACCAAATTGGTTTAAGGATCGACTTGTACAGTTATACAGCTTTATTTTTTGAGCCGCAATAGGCTGGCACTTTAAATTTATACAGGGTATCTAGAATTATATCTGCTATAACAACAAAAATATAAAGTAAAAAGTATCAGTGACGTAGTTTTACATATGATATAAAAGTAGAAGGTAATTCCATTCTCTCTTTTTGTTGCCATATTAACGTTCTGCTCATTAATTTAATTTAATTAATTAATTAATTAATTAATTTTTTTTAACTTAGATGTAAAGCTAGTCTGTCAGGAGTATCAAGAAAAATTGAAAGTTGCACAAACATAGGAACTTAAAATTAAAAAGTTTGGTTAATTTAAAGAAATCCGCATACCAGATTTGTTAACATTATATGTATATGAAAAGTAACGCCAAAATATTGAGTGCTTTTTGTCATTTTTGAAAATTTTTCTAATCGACAATTATCCAAAATGTTTTAATGAACTACTATCACCATATCTGAGCAATTTTATATTCACCCTTTTTCTATTTGGCGACGGCGACATCGTTACCACTTTTGAGCCGACATCTTTTTATATTGACGTCAACATCAATTTGATTACAATTTTGTATTTCCTAGTGCTCTTATGACGATGTCGACGACTTATCGATAACATAAAAATATTCTTTTAAAAAATAATATTCTGGAACAGTGCCGCCCCTAGGGCAAGGCAACCGGGGCGATCGCCCCGGGCGCTACGGTGAAGGAGGCGCAAATTTATGTAAGGGAGTAAGAAATATCGCTGTCGGCGTTATGGATAGGAGCACAAATATTGAATATTTGACGAAAAATTCGAATGCAATCAATGACTATTAAAACAAATAACGAAAAATTGTAGAAGAACACCTACGTATGCTCCACTCGTGGCTCAATGGTTGCCAGGAGTAAACACCGTTTTTTAAATGTACGATGAACCGTGACATTGACGCCAGCGGATGAGCGAATTAAAAGCAGCTAGCTATTGAAAAGTAAGTATTGGTTCTTTCATTGCCCACAAAAAAGTAAAAAAGAAGTAAAACACGAAAACAATAATATTATATTTGAAATTACCAATTGCCATACCATAAAAATTCAGTAGGATTATTACGAACTGAATAATTTTCTACCATCATGTTTAAAAACTGTGTGGAGCACAAAGACTCAATTAGTAAGAGAAGAGGAGGCAACGACTGAAGTGCTTCTTAAGAAGGTCCCAGTGCTCGCTTCATAGTTTGCTCTTTCTAGTTTTTCAGCTGTCATCAGTGAACGTGAGTACACTTAATGAAGTTGAAATACTAGTAATACCAGATTCAGATTCTAATGACGAAGATATTAATGAGAATGAAGAAGAAACGATATTAATTTCTTCTCCTAAAACTATTGGCTTGATAAATACGGAACCATCTTCTTGGCCAGAATTAAAAAAAGAGTTAATTTTTAAAGGTACCTTGCGATTAAAGGCTGATAACTATTATCCAAAAATTACCCAAAAAAGATATTTTTGTAATCAACATTAGCTTCATTGTGCAGCAAATGGGGACAAAATAAAACGTTAATGTTTACCATTCCAGATTTCATTGCACTTTTTTTATTTACATTCCTTGACTCAATAAATCGAAACAAAATTAAAAAAAACAACTCTTAATTTTTTTATTTTTAGTACATAATATGTAACCCTTTTGTAAATAAAAGTAAAAATAAAAAAAAAATTTATGAGAAATATAAATTTATTGTCAGATCGCAATCTAAACTAACCTCGGGGCGGCCCTGTTCTGGAATGGTTTAAAGTGTTTAATAAGAATCTGTTTTAAGTTTTTTCTATTACGTCGAAATTTTGCATTTCTTCAACTAATTTTCCGAATTGGGTCAAACTTGTCATTTAGATCTTCACCATTTTGAATTTTGTTGGCACTTCATTCGTTTATAAAAACCAAGGCGATGAAATCGTCGTCGATACAACATGATTTCAACGTCACATATTCTTACAAAATACCAAATATAATTAAAAAGGCTTCGTTAAATGTTGCTGTCAACAAAGGGAATACCATACCAATTTAATTAAGTGAAACGTCTTCGTATTGTGTCGCCGATGCCAAATGGAATAGGTGTGATTATCAAGAATTTCATCAATAAGACTGTAAAAAACAACGGTTTAAGTCATAGAAACTAGCTAAGTTGTTACATTGTTTACCTTAAACTATAGAATTTTTAACATTAAAAATTTATTAGAATTAAAAATATAAAAAAAATATCAATGCCCCTACTGTCACTATTGACCTTTTTATATTTTTTTTTTTTGCCATTTTATTATTTATTTTTTACGCTAAGTATTAATTTGGCGATTTTTTATTTTGTGACGATTTTTCATAAGGTCAATTAGCATTAAACAAGGTTGTAATATAATATTTTTTTCTCAATACAAAAGTGTACCTATAAAAGTTTAAGGAAATCATAATCTATAACAAGATTTATGGCTCATAAGTTTCATTATTAAACTAAAGTACGTTTTTATTTTATATTATTTATATAAATCACACATTTTTTTTAAATAATTCCCAAAATAATTATTTTTCGTTTCTATTAGTGGCAACGCTTTTTTTTTGCTGTTTACATAAAAACATACTTCAATAATTCCGGTAAACTTCAAACATTTTGAAATGGAATTACCTTGTATTATTATCAAATAGAAAAGTTCTAACTCAAATAATTGTAAATTTATAGGAGAAGGTAATCACCATAGATAACATATAGATAGTCAACTGAAACGTCAAAAACCCATAGTTGTATAAAATATTTTGTAAAAACAGAATATTTTTCTACATTCATTTTTAGATGTTAAAATTAAATAATTATTTTGCTTTTTAATAAAAATATGAATTTCGTATTTTTCTAATATATTTATGTGCGAAAAACGTTAGATTGAATGCTAATTTTAAATATTTATTATATTGATTTGAAAATTATTATCCCCTAAAAGACAAAAAAATGCAATACTGTGTAGAAATAAATTTCACCAAAGAAATGTCAACAAAATTAAATTCATTTTGTATTAAAAAATTTAAAATACAATAAATTGTTAAATAATTGTGCAAAAATTCAAAATTGTTTAAATATTTGGAAAGTGCAATGGAATATCGCGTAATAGTAAATGTGAATAAAAATTTTACTCCCCTAAGTGTGTTGAATTCACACCGTACCCGTATGTGTGAAGACATTTGTAGCCACGTTTTTGACATTTGTAGAGTTGGCCATCTATGTGTTATCTATGGTAATCACACTTTCATGTCGAAAGTAAGGAGTTTTTTGAAAATAGTATCGTGGTTGGCAAAAACGCTAAAATGTACAACACTGTTTTCAAATCTGTATTTGCCTGTCAAATTAGATAAAATTTGTCGCTAAGAATTTTTTAAACGCGATACTTAAATTTAGTTTAAAATTGTTGACAGGGAAGGAAGTAAAACGTACGTTATCCAAAAATTTATTATTGCATTGAAAACGCTATATCTGAGGTGTTAAGAAAAAACTGTCACACAATAAAGCTGAAAGTTATGCATCAGGTGGAACTTTCAAACAATTTAGTTATCGAGCACAAAGATCCGTTTGGAATGAAGACACCGCGAAATTGTTCTCCTGAGCCAATATGCAATAAAAAGACCACGTTCAATAATATTGACGACGTGGAAGAACCATATGTACTTTATCAGCACCTAAAAAAATTACAACAAATAAAGGCCGAAAAAATTAAATTTTAGGAATTTTGAAATTATCGATAAATGTTTAGTTTTAGTTGTCTTTTTTGAAAGTTTTCAAACAGACTGTTTCATAATAATTTAATATGTTGTAACCTTTTACATTATTAATCATTTACAAAATTGTCGTAGGCGATAATTTTACATGATACCATAATATTTTTTATTCGACTTCACCTACGCCAATCTATGAAATACGCCAATCCTACGCCAATTGCGATAAGGCTGAATAGCTTCTAATAAAAGCATTATTTTTTACACTATTTCAATGAATTTTTGTGGCGAGGTATATTTGTGTGAATTGTATTGGAATCACTGAAAAATTATATTTCGTAAAAAAAGCGAATTAGGGCATCTCCACTTGAGACCGTCGTGCTCGAATTATTTTCTTAGCTCTTTCATCCTTACCTCACTAGGAAGGGGAAATATTAAGGCGAAAATTTTTAAATTTTTTTTATATGGAGTTTGATAGTTCAATTTCCATTTAAGGGGAAAAATTGTAAGTTGAACTTTCAAAATCCATATAAAAAAAATTGATTATTTTCGCCTTAATATTTCCACTCCGTAGTGAGGCTACCTGTTTAATATGCCTTGGTTTTGAATTTTCGTTGTCAACTTTGTTTACGTTTGAGTCAGTTTGAACCATTTTTGGTACATTTTGTTGTACAATTATACTATTTTTTAACAATTTGAACCTAAAAAGTACAATGGTACACCAATCCCAAGATGCAGACTATTTTAGATACTAACTGTTACTCTTATTTAAAAAAATGTTTTGGCAATCCATTTCATTCTTTATTTCTCAATATAGGAAAGGTTAGTTGCAATAGCTAATTTATAATTCCAGAGTGGGTCTGCACAGCGGTCGTCTTATGTTAACTACAAAAATTTAAAAAAAAAAAAAAACATGTAAACACTTGCAATTTTTGTTTCTGAAACATTTTGTCCATACTTTAAAAATTGTGTTTCTGACGACTGTATTCTTTTATACAGCCATTTTCATGTCGAAGGGAACAAACAACAACAAAAATAGAGAGTCACAGCAGAGTTTCATGTACATTTTATTTAATCTCCCAACAACAAATGCATGTGTTGCAGAAACAAAAATTGCAAGTGTGGAAGGGGACATAGGGTATATTTGGGATAGTTAAGTAAATGAAAGTAACTAATAAAGTAAAATAGAGGTTTAATATCATGTGGAAGGTTTTTTCGACAAAAGTATGCGTTATTTACTACAACAAGGAGAAACTCCTGATAAGTAGCAAGCATTTTTTTTTTTTGTTTTTACCATTTTCTTAAAATCATTGCCAAGATAACATAGATTAGTGTTATTCTAAAATGTTTGCTATCTGGTTTATAGGTCTAAGATATTCCTGGACTATATGAATTTTGTAGAAATTACCATAGAAATAGCAATATACCATTCTAGTAGCAACACTTTTTTGCATTGTAATTACTTTTTAGCACAGAAAATACTGAAAATTGTATTTTAAAAATATTATAAGGTTTTGGGCTTATATTTAATTTAGATTACATCACATCTGCTCAACAAAAATGTATTAGCTGAATCTTTAAATGGTTTCACTTTTTGCGAAGAATCGACACAGCTCATACTATTCAGCACAAAAACCAACATTGGTTTGACTATTCCTATTATTTTGAAAAAAATATGCGTTAAATATAAAATGAACATTTTACAATTTATGAATTTAAACTTTAATTGAAAAAGTTGGACATGCTTGTGACAAAATTTATTGTTTTTTTAAGTTTATTTTACTATGACTAAAAAATTAAATTAATATACAAAATGATTTAAAACAATCTGAGCCCAAAAAGTACAATTTTAGAAGCAGGTTAGTAAATTTAAAAATTTCATTTACCATCCCTAGTTTGAGTTTGTTTTTTTTTTTTTTTTGTATTAAATTCTTTAAAATTGTTTTTATTTTCTTTATAATTTGTTTCTGACAAAAGGCCTGTTCAGTAACTAAAACGAAATATAATTAAAATATTTAAAAATAAATGCAATTGAATATTTGAAATTTTATTAGTCGAACTATTTAGTTTACATGCAGATGAAATATGAAGTCAAGCTTAAGTTGGTTTTATTTTCTATGAGAAAGAATAAATTAAATTACAAATTAGGTGATAATATTAAAGAAAAATTGGGAAAATTTAATTTTTAGACACCACCAGAGCGGAGACAGCTACGTCTGTCATCAGCAATCTTCAATCATCAATATTAAAGTAAAAATATTAAACAAGAGGGAAGCTTTAGGTAGTGGTAGACTTCGTTTTCTCGTTTTCCTTTATCTGAGTTTGGTTGGTTAAATAGATGATGCTTACAACTAAACACTACCCAAAGTAGATAGATACGAAGAGTGCTGATGACGGACGTACATAGCTGTCTAGAAAATGTGCATTCCGCTCGTGCTGGTGTCTAAAAATTAAATTTTCCCAATTTTTCTTTAATATTGTCACTTAATTTATTCTTTTTTATAGAAAATAAAACGAACTTAAGCTTGACTTCAAATTTCATCTGTATGTAAAATAAATTCCCAGTGGTAAAATTAAAGAGGCCATCTCACTTCAGGCCTTCTATAAGGCATGCTTAGACCTTCTCTCGGATACAATCTCTTAGTAGCGAAGTAGGAATGTGTATTCATTTTGTATGGGAAAAACATAATTTTCTATTTTTATATTTCTCATTTATAAAACACAAAAGTACATTGAAATGCCCTTTATCTACTTCATTGCTGATTGCGATTGAGATACTTCGATAGACCGATTGATAGTGCGCTATTCTATCATACTGGAGGTTGACGGTTCGAATCCCAAAAATTTTAATATTTCAATTAAAAATAAAAATAAATTAATAATAAAATTAGAACAACAATAAAAAAAAAAAACTTGTCCCAGATATTTTTTTTAGCTTTTTCTACGAAAAGGCTTGAAATTAAAGGCCTTCTAGCAGACAATTTTCGGAAGACCTTCTGGAACGCTTGCCGGCAGAAGCGACAGTGGAAGGCCTGCTCCTCAATGACAACCTGTGTAAAAAAGACATGAGATTGGAATGCGAACGGTGAAGACCTTCTGCCTCCAAAAGCAGGAATAAATAGGCCTTCTAGAAAGTCTCTTTACTCCTTCTTTTTACCACTGGGTTGATAATCGAAACTAACACATAAACCAAAATAAAACTTAAGTATCTTATTTCACTTTTTCACATATGTAAGAATAATGTTAATACTTTGGAGGGAGATGAAAAACTCACACGTACACAAACTTTTTTTTGCAATTTCCTCTCAACTAGTGTCTATACCGGATGAAGAGATTACTTTTAATACTGGGTTTTTTATATGAAATTTGACTTTTATCAAGACAAATTTTATTAGGTATAGACACTAGGCAAACACGTGATGGAAAGTTTGTCATACGCAACCAAATGATCGGTCAAATGACTTTCAATGGCTTTTGTAGGGTTTATTTTAAATTACTGTTCTTTTGGGTTTATTTTTTGGTTATTTAAAGATTTATTTTTTATAGAAAACTGATGAAGTTCTAATAATTAGGTTAGATTGAAATGAACTTGTTTAAATTATCGCTATTTCTCTAATAGTAACTATATTCAACTATATTCTTTTATTTTCAATTAATATTCTTGAGACATTAATATATAAAATTTACAGTTCTAATTCAGTTCGAAATTTTACAGTAATTGCATAAGGGGGGCAAGTTATCCACAAGTAATTAATACAAATATATACATATTAAATTCAGTTTACATTAGAATATGTTTATATGTTAAGTTTACATTGCTATGTTATGAAAGCTTTTAATTAAACAATGATGCTAAAAACCTGAACGTTGGCTGGTGACCCAACATATGGTTTATGGTTAGAGATATTCCTGGATAACAAGGTTGTTTTATGTATTTCATTTTATAACAGCAAGGTTCAAAGAAGTATTATTTAATCTTTAATTAGTACAATTTTTAAGTCATTCATGACAGCACCTAAATTTATCTGTTTATTTATGCTAATTTTTACCTTATCATATGTGATAATAAATAATTTTGCATTACTCTATTGTTTGTAGTTTCTGCCAGGAAAGTATTTGAACAGACCTACTAAATTTCGTTATTTTAGTCAGCTGCTTTTGACATCGAAAATATAATTTTCTAGCAACAAAATACATGTTGTCTTTGTTGTTGTAGAACTGATCGTACCTGATATTATTCTACCGTGGACGGAAATGAGTTACTATTTTATTATGATGTATACATATAGACAAGACGCATTTAACCAGGTGGCATCACTATGGCAGCTGACTATTTTTTGCTCGAATTATATTTGCGCCAGAGCATGTCAACTTCTATAAAATGAAGCCCCTATTATGAATTCATTTAAAAAATGCAGCTTTTGCGTTTCAATGTTAGTGTATTTTCATTTCTTTATAGTGAATTTTCATAGAATGAATTTTTCTAAACAAAGAAACAAGTTTGCAAACTTAAATTTTCTATACAATGAAACGATTTTCTCTCCCCATGCAGATTCATTATAAGGAAGTTCGACTGTATTTACAATTTTATGTTTTTTGTTTGTTTTAAAAAAAATATTTTTTTGTTTTGAAAACTTCTAAAAAATTATTGTTTTTAATGTGTTTAAATAATAGTTTCAAAATGAGATTTTAGCTGTGTCCGCTGCAACAACAGTTTTTTTATACGTATTGTGAGTTTGTTTGTGTTTTTATCCTAAAAAAAAGTGTAATTTTAATTGTGCTAAAATTTCAAAACTTTTTATTTTGTATTTTTGTTTTCTGTTTCTATGACATTCTCTAGCTCATTACACAAACAAAACTGCCTGTTGTTGTAACGTAAATGCGCCTTGGATAGAGATTTATTTATTTCTTTACAATTTATAAACTACATATGTATGTATGTATGTAATTATAACCCAGTAAAAAATAGGATCATCCAAAGAGTAATCTTGGAGCGCTCCTTTGCGAGTAATGGATTACTCCATAAAACTCCGGACCTCATTGGATTTTTAACACAGCATGTCCGCAGACACGAGTACTCCTTTTAAGCTCCTTATGGAGTACTCCCTTTGATCTTCAAAATGACGACAGAGGGAGTAATCGTTTTTGTCTTCTAAAAGAGCATAATAAAATACAAATTTGGTTATTTTTCAAAAACAAGAAAATATTCATTTATTTTTTAAAATTTTTTCAAAAATGTTACTTTTTTTTTTGGATTCGACGAGGTCGTAGTTGCTGACGAGTAGGTCTGTCGGTAAACAGTTGCCTTACATTTACGAAATGCCACCTTGAACGATTTTTCATACTCCCATTTAAGGGGAAAGATTGTAAATGGAACTGTCAAAATGCA
Organism: Phasia obesa; assembly: GCA_949628195.1. Classification (NCBI taxonomy): domain Eukaryota; kingdom Metazoa; phylum Arthropoda; class Insecta; order Diptera; family Tachinidae; genus Phasia; species Phasia obesa. Next base: position 85,165,965 of record OX451219.1, on the reverse strand, counting down.
TATAAAAAAATTGATTATTTTCGCCTTAATGTTTCCCCTCAGTAGCAAGGCATATTAATCAGGTAGCCTCACTACTGAGGGGAAATATTAAGGCGAAAATAATCAATTTTTTCTATATGGATTTTGACAGTTAAACTTACAACTTTTCCCCTTAAATAGAAGTTGAACTATCAAACTCCATATAAAAAAAATTTAAAAATTTTCGCCTTAATATTTCCCCTTCTTAGTGAGGTTACCTGATGAATGTGCCTTGCCTCAGTAGTGAGGCTACCTGATTAATATGCCTTGATATATGCTAAGTCGCATGCAAGGCGAATTCATACCGGGTGTAAGCAGTACGACAACAACTGCAACAAAACAACAACTTTGACATTAGACTAGCAGATATAAAACAATGTATTTTTGACAAGACAAGCAAAAATACGAGAGCAAAAAATAGTCAACTGGGCTATCGCCTCCACCTGGAATGAATTCGCCTTGGTCGCACGTTGTATTGTAGTTTGATTGCTAGCTGGTATGTTGGGTAAATTAGCGAGCCAAAAAGTGAAAGTGAATTTTTTTTTGACAATTCTTGCAAGTTAAATGTCAAAAAATAAATAGAGTTGCCAGAACAGTTTTATGTAAAAAGCATAATTAAATGGATGAAAACAACTGTAATAAGAATTATTCACTAATAAAACAGTTGGTGTTATTTAAGAACTTATATTTTATAAAAAAAAATCAATTAATATTTATTGATGTCTACTGTTTTCATAAAAATTTACAAATGTAATGCTGTTGGTAACTTTGACTTATAAATAAATAAAGCTAACAGATAAGCAATTTTTGAAACCTTTCGCTTCGAAAATGTGCATTTTAATTGCGTGTGTAAACATGCATACAACATGCAAGATTATATATGTATATCGTATATGCACAACTTGTATGCAATTAATTGCATGTGTAAAGGCATTGTAATAACTTGACAAAAATCCCCAATTTGGGAATAAATTGCGTAATCCGACAACACTGCTTGACTCAAATAGCAAAAAAAATTTCGAAAATTATTTTTAGTATTTTTATCAGACAACAAATGAAAGCATCAGAAATATTTTAAATAATTTTTTATATTTTTTTATATAATTTTTTATAACTTTTTTTATACATTTTTATATATTTTTTTTTTTTTGTGTTCTGTATGCTGTATATTTTTTGTATTGATTGCAATTTTGACTAAGTCGCGTTTAGACCAAAATTATACAAGATGCCTCCATTAAGAAATAAGAGCAGAATTTCCTTAACTACTTCTAGGCTGAGCAAAACTAAATCTTCCATAAGCAGATCTAATTTTAAATTCTCTAGAAGATCTAGTACTAGACAGTCGGCTAGTAGACCAAAAAAAAACAATGTTGGAAAAACTTTGAAGTTATTTAAAAGTCTTGCCTTTCAAATGGCAATTGCAGAACTGGAGGATAAAGAATCATCTACGGAGTCAGAAGAAGAAGAAGAAGAAGAGGAACCTGACACAATGAAAATGGGGGAAGAAGAAGTGGAAGAGGAAGAGAAACAAAATGATCTGGTGGAAACATTGGAAGCAGTGTTAGCAGAGCACGAAGAGGACGAAGGGTGGTATCAAATCGAACACTATTCTTTAGGAGTACAAAAAAGCATATATCAAATAAATTTAAATACCGACGATACATCCTCTAGTGAAGACGATTATGAATATGAATATGTTAAACAAAATGACCTAAATGAAGGAGAGGACTTCTTAGAAACTTTTAAAGCAGCACCTAAAGTTGACGAAATTTCGCTGGACTTGATAGATGTTTTAAAAGTAAAGCAACCAACAGTTTTAAAAAAGCAAACTGCTACTTCCGAAGATATAGGAAAATTTGTACATCCTCTAACAGGATTACCAATCACAGATTCAAACGATAGCTTAACGTTCATGTTCAACGACCTGGAAGATGAGATAAAAGAAGCCGATATAGAGATGGAACTACCGCAAAACTCATCAGATGACACTTCTGAAGAGTTTGTGAAAAAAGATTTTGAAGAATTAACGGATGAGTTTAAAGATGAGAGAGATTCAGCCACATTGGAAGATACAGCATTGCATCTATTTTTCACAACAGCAGAAAAAGAAGTTCAATTCGATGTAAAAAGTGCTGCGGCATATTTAAGTGAACAACAAATGCTTGACGACCAGAGAGTTGTCAGGGAATTTATTTTTAAGTTAATAGACAGATGTGTTAATAAAGCTGAATATTCAGACGAAGAAGCAGTATTGCGAATTTCATTGGATAAAAGAAAATTAATGACAAAAATAAATTCCCAATATGCTGCACTGGAGGTGGAGAGAAACATATCTTCATTTCTTAACCACAAGACGGCAGAACATTTTAAACGCAAAAAATCATTTCGTTGGATTACTCCTGATGATCCCACAACATTGCCATTCTATCGTAAAAGATTTGGTGAGGCTCTCAGCGATTTGGATAAAAATCTAATTAGAGAAAAAAAGGCAAAAATTATATGCTCAGATCGAACTTCTGAATTGAGAAGTCAATTTGAAGAGACCCAACAAAAGGCTGACAAAGAAGTAGCCTTTTTGGAACAAATGATGATGAGAACGTTACAAAGTAAAAATTTTCAAAATTTTGAGACTTGTATTCGGAAATCGTTGAACAGAATGTCTACAGTAAGAAATGAGATTTCAGAAGTTCGTTTAAGGCTGTTGCTGAAACAACATCAATATTCTGCTTTGAAAAAGGTAATTCTTTTATTTTTTGTTTGTCGGTTTTTATTTGGGAAAGTTTTAAACCTTATGAAATTTCGTTTTAAGCAAATAGAAAAGCTGGAAGATCTGGGCAATGGTCTAAATATACACCATTTTGAATCACTAGAAACCGAAACTACTGATATGAGTAAAAAAGTTGAGGGTAAGTAGTTTTTAGGGTTCCGTACCCAAAAAGTAAAAACTAACCCTATTGTCCCTACAATGTCTGTCCGTCCGTCCGTTTGTCAGCGCCTTTTATCCTTGGAACCGTAATAGTAGGCTCCTGAAATTTTCACAGAAGATGTATAACTATTGCTGCTATAGCGACAAATACTAAAACTTATAGGGTGGTCCAATAGATACGTGCCATAAACGTATACATATGTGAACTTTAGGAGGCATATACTTAAAAATTACAAAGAGTAAGGCGAAGATATAAGCGGAGGTATTGGACGTCGAAAGCTGAGGTATCATTTTGTTATTTATGCGAATAGGAAGAGAGGAGCACATTGTTGTTTATTTACCTTTATTCTCCATTTCTTCAACATACATAAAAGGCGAATATAGTCTTATTCTTTCTTACAACATAATTCAATCGTGGGAAAATATGGCTTATTCAGCAAATTCGGGCGCAAATTAAAATTTACACTAATTAAACTTAAATTTGTTAACGGAAAGTATTTCGATTTTTGTTTGTTTAGTTTAAAAGAGCGTGTAATTGAAAAAGATGTACATAAATATTGCCCTTTTAAGGACTGATGCTTGATGACGGTATGTAATTTTTTTCTTATCGATTGAAATTGTAAGCATTCTTTTCTGTTTCTGGCGCAAAATGGCATGGAATAATTCTGGTCTCTTGTCGTCACGAGCAGCATTACCAGCCAATTCGAGAATTTCAGAGGCTGAATTTTCCTTAATGACAGCTAAATGTACTGGAGCACCGGCACCAACACGAGCATAATTGCCTTTATGTAACAAAGAGCAAACGTTTTGCGCACTTAATTCAACTTTTTTTTTTCAATGACAAACAGAATTGTTTATTAATAATTTTATTTTAATTTTATTTTGTGTTCCTATTTCATTCGGTTCATAGAAAAACAGTTGTATTAAACATGCTCTTCTCTTCTTCTTTTTCTTTCGATTCAGTTTTTAGTTGGAATACCTTTTTACGATGCGTGCGTAACTGAATGCGGGAACATAATCGAAATGCAGAATAGGGGTGAATATGTATTGAATATTTGAAATTTAATAAGTCGAACTATTTATTTTACATACAGCTGAAATTTGAAGTTAAGCTTAATAAAATTTCAAATATTCAATATTAAAATCGCAAAGCACTGCGCAATCATGTTTACCCAACAAAGTTAAGTTTGGTACTAGATTAGTATTAACTAAAAGCGAATGTTTCTAAGAAAACAAACAAAAAGTAGCTTTCTTTGCTAACCGAAGGTTGGCTGAAGCAACAACAAATATAAGGTGGTAAAAATATTAAAGTAAAAATATTTTTGAAAATTTAAATTTTATTAATCGAACTATTTATATTACATACATATGAACCCCCGGGGGTTCCAATTGTCACTGCAGGAATATGGCAAATGCTTTGACGTGGTTCACTCGGGGAAAATAGGGGCACCAGACGCTAGGGTTCCTAGAGCCTAAATCTGGAAGAAAAGGTCTGCGATAAACATTGCGGGTCCTCTTCGAGGCCCGACCAGTGCCCAAAGGACTGGTACCACGGGAATCGGTGGCCCCACAGAGAGCCTATCCTCTCTGTGACCGGTTATTGGTGAGGTCCCCTTCGGGGGTACACGTGGTGGTTGTGGTTTAAGATCGATTTATGTAGGTAAGGTGCAAAGTCGACCAAGTGTGCTGTTACACTCTCAACAGACGGAGTTTGGATAGCCTCCAAACCCCTAAGCAAGAGGTTATAATGTGGATCTAGGCTTGCCTTGGAAAGGCTTGCCATATTATATAAATTGCTACTCATTGTGATTGTATCACACACAAAAGGCGATTGGTGGCAATCGTAAAGTGTTGTTATACTACACAATGGGGGCGCTAGTCTACGCCTAAGTTTCACTCGGTGGTAAGACCACCGTGAGGTTAGGCCGAGTAGACAGGTACTCACGTTAATCTTGTTCCACAATTACATACATATGTAATTTTGTAGTCAGGCTTAAGTTCGTCAATTTTTATTTTGTAGATGTCTAGAAAATGTGCACTCCGCTCTGCTGGTGTCTAAAAATTTAATTTTTCCAATTTTTCTTTAATATTATTGAATTTATAATTTAAATTATTATTTCTTAGAGAGAATAAAACAAACTTAAGCTTGACTGCAATAATTCATATATTTGTAAAGATATTAAACAAGAGAGAAGCTTTATGTCAAGGCATATTTAATCAGGCAGCAGCGCAAGCCGGAGCTAATATTAAAAATTATTTTTTTCATTTTTTTTTTATATATTGAGTTTGACATTAATAAGAGAGAATAAAATAATTATTGCTATCAAAATTCAAATAAAAGCTCAAAAAAAATTTTGCTGATATTTCATCTCCCTTACACTATCAACTTGTTAGATATGCCTTGCTTTAGGTAGTGGTAGACTTCGTTCTCACTAAATGATGATTGATTGATTGAATACAGTTTTCTCGTATTCCTTTATCTGAGTTTGGTTGGTTAAATAGATGATGCTTAGATACGAAGAGTGCTGATGACGGACGTAGGTCTAGAAAATGTGCATTCAGGTCTGCTGAATAATATAAAATATAAAATTAATAGCTTTACTTAACACCATATAATTAGTGTAGTGGTAGAAATGCTTGCTAATCTTTGATATCTACTTTTTCCCAGCGGCTGCCTTTCCTTTTCTGCCATGTTTATTAATAATTTTTTCCAGGGTTTTTAAGCTTTTTTAATGGATTTTCTAAAGGGGGTTGAAGCTACTTAATTTTTCAAAACTCGAAAAAACCATGTTGAAAATTTTTCGTCCTCTGCCAGAAACGGTACCTTTGGGCGGTTTTGTAGTGGTTAATAGACCACGCCGCCATTCAAGTTGAGCATGTGGTCATCAGAAAATGTCGATATATATTCTCGTTTGATGGTTGACAACAAGTATAGATAGGGTCCCAATATACTACCAGGGGGAACTCCGGCTTCAATGGGCTGAGGCAAGCTTAAAGAATCTCCTTTTAGTATGAACTTCCGATAAAAGGCTGTAGGATTTTATTTTAAAATTTTTTTTTAATATGTTCGTGAGTGGCAGTAAGTACCCAGCCAACAAAATGTTTACAAAATATCAGAATCGTATACGAATTGTGACCCAAAATCTGACAGATATTTGTTGGAAATTTTGAGTTTCTTACCGATGTTTCTGACAGAAATCTAGTAGAATTCTAAATAAGAAGACATGTAAATTCCTGTTATATTTTCGTCATTCGTATTAATTTCTAAAAGACATTTGAAAGAATGTCTGATGGTCTTTTTGTGCTTGAATTTCCCCATTATAATTTTGAGGTCATTGTCCCGCGGTATTATTAATTAGATCTTGTGTTATCTAAAATGTAATATAATATAAAGCAGGAAACCCAAAAATGTATAGAATCCAGGTTTGAGCATTTTTTACATGTACCAATATTTTCCGTCCAAATATAGCAATATCCTTTATAGTGGGAAGCTTCAAAGGAGGTTGAAATCAAAGAAAAAGTTTTGTACATGCCGTAAATCAAAATTACGTCCCACAGAAATTCGTACGAAATATCTAAAAATAAAATCAAAAATTTTTCAGAATGTGTGATTCAGGCAATGTCGGAATGTTCTGTTGGCTGGGTATAATTTTAAATTCGCCTAGGTAAATTTAACAATGTGTGTGTCTGTTTTGCATGTTTCTTTATGTCGATGTTTCATTTACGGAGGACATCAAAAAATTGAGGTCGTATGTACACCGATCCACGTTAGAGTTTATAAATATTTAGCTATGGACAAACTGAGATTAAGCCAAAAAATTAATACTGTCTCCTTTGATTTATTGAGCTCTAATGCGTAAAATTATAAATAAAAAATGTTATTTTATTTCTTTCAGAACAGAATCTTGCCCTTAAAGGACTTCACATTAAATGCAATGCAAATATTCATCAAATCTCCCATACGAGAGAGAAACAGGGCATGATGAAAAATATAATATCAGCACAAAAATCATATTTAGAAGAATTATTGAAACAAAAGAAGGATTTGCGCCAATATGTTACTCAGCTCAGACTCAAACACAATAGTGTTCACTACAAACTATACAATCTGATGTATCAGAGTGGTGTCCTCTTTAAACCGGAACTAATGGAAGACTACGATAAAACAGCGCAAAAAGCAAATAAACTACGACAAACAAATGATGATTTGAGAAGAAAGATTGAGGAAATAAATACAAAAATTGCTATTTTGGAGGGAACTTGCATGGTGTAAATATTTTTATTTATTTGGTTTTATAAGTGTTAAAATTTATAAATTAGAATACGACTAAATTTAAAATGTTTTCGAAAAAAATATTGTTTTTTTTTCCTTTAATTTAATGTCGACTAGGCCATGTTACACTTTTAATATTAACACCTTCGCTAGAGCGACAAGGGCGTGTGGGCATTTGCATAACCCTTAAATTATACAAAAAGTATTTTACTGCAAAAATTATTGAATTATAACTAACTTTAATACTTCTAGTTCACTATTAAAACTTTTGATCTGCAACATCGTCTTGATGATGACTATATAAAAACACACCCGTCCAACATAGGGGTATTTTGGCAATCTAGCCGCACATTACTTTTCTTAGCTTATATTGCCTCTGAAAATTTACTGAGTGCCCCTAGATTAATGAAACTTGCCAGAAAAATCTGTTATTGTCATAGGCTGTTAAAACTAGAAAAAATCTACCCAAGGAGAAAAAAGTTACCCTTAGAAGAACTAATCCTACCTTTTAAAATTAAACTTTCTGAAATTTTCCCCTACTTTTGTTTAGCAAATGCAACTTTTATGGTCAGCGAATTTTCAAAAACATAAACTTTGATCCAGGAGATTCTAAAAATACATTTTTGGCCCGCCGTAACATAAAATATTAATTGCAAAAACAATTTAGTTATTAAATAAAACTGGAGTGGCCTACACTCAACTTTACCATACACAATGGAAACAGATATTTTTATAGATATATTCCATAAAGAATAAAAGATCAAAGTAAATTTGAATCATAAAAATAATTATTTTCGGTTTGGGGTGTTAAGTGAACTACCCCTTGCCCCTTCCCGATTATGCCCAAAATTTATACAGCTCTTCATCTCCATATACCAAAGGCACATACTATATTTCATTATAATATGTCAAACAGTATGACCTGTACAAACTCCACAAAAATAGTGGCATACACAACAGACATCATCGCGAAAATAGTCAATGGAATCAGGAGACCTCAATACGTATAAATCCGTCAAAATCTCGACCTCTATTTTTTTCATGATTACTATACATTACCTTATACTACGTATGGTAAAGTAAAAAATGGGTTACATATTCCTTAATACCATAAAAATAAAATTTTTATTTAGGTATCCCTCCGATCACATTCCCAAAACTTATATGTGAATTAAAAAAAATTTTTTTTTTCCTAATTTCCAAAAATATTAATTTTTAAGCTTTTATGTCAAAGAGATGGTAGCTCTATTCAGTAACTGAAAGTTAGGGCCTGTTTTTATAAAACAAAACCTTCTCACATGTAGGTTTCGTTTTCAAACGATAAAGCTTTAAATTTAATATTTATATCAAGGCGAATTTATATAAGGTGGAATCGCCGCGACAACAAATACAACACCAAAAAACACCCACATGCATTTTGTTGTTGGTTACATGTACGACAGACGCCAAAAGCACTAATTAAAATATCACATCCAACAACTAAAAACACTTCTTCCTTACCTTATCTGGTAGTTTTTTTGTATTTTTTTAATATTGAAACATTTTTTTTTAAATAATTACAATGTTATTTCTAATTTTTTTCAAATTTTAAAAAAATAAATAAATTTTTGACAGCTGCCATGCACAAAAAAGGTAAAGCGAAAATAATTAAATTTGCCGTGCTGCCACCTAGTAATATAGATTCGCCTTGATTTATATAATTTTCGTTTTTTTTTTTCATTCTGAAGTATAGAAAGCTTTTGATACACTCAAGAAAAGATGAGCGTAAAAAAAACTAAAAAAAATAATATAATTCAAAATTCAGTTAATCCAGGATAATTTTTATTTTTTTCTAAATGTTAAAAAACCAGTCTAATAAAAGTAATAACAAATACCATTAACAACGAAATATCGAATGAAATTTCTGTCGTTTTTGCAAAATTTTCTTTATTTTTAGTTAGATATATTTCAAGTAATAAAGAAAATAACCGAAAAAGGTAAATGCAACGCAAGTCGGTTTGAAAATAATCATTAAAATCAGTTAAATATTTTCTTCTCTTCATTTTTAACGTTTATTTATTTAGAAATAATTTTACGAAATACTTTATTGATAAACTACAATCAGTTATTGTAAAAATATTTTGAGTGTAGCAACAAAACATAAATTAAAAAATGTAAAGCTCTTTTTTGTCACTCAATGAAAAATACTAAAACGTAAATGTGTTTTAAAAATTACATTTGGAATTTTCTAAATAATATTATTTATTTCTCATTACGCATAATTTCTTTTTTTTTTAATTTATTATCATATAGTAATCCAAACAGATTACTAATGGAAAGCATATCCATATAGCATATGGATAAAAAATGTGTTTTCTTTCGCTTTTTTTACGGAAGAACATAATATTTCATTTTATAAAAACAGGCTCTTAGTACTAATTTTTACTAAATGTTACTGGAAAAGTTTTCATTAACTCGGAAAACTAGCACCGAGAGAGTAAAACAAGAGAACAAAAAGGTGAGAGAAAAAAAAAATTACTTGCAAGTTTTTGCTAGTAAAATTTTTACTAGCAAGAATTTGTCAATCAGCTATTCGGAATTTTGTGATCAAAATATTTTTTTGGGAAAAAATGTATGAAATAAATCAGTTAAGTACGAATTAGACTCACACATGTAGGGTTTCTTACTATGTTTAGTACAATTTTAAGTTCAAGTTGTTAATTTTTTCATGTCTTATGGGGCAACCTTTACTTTTAAAATTAAAGTCGTATTCACGCATCACTATTGGAACACCCTTAAATTTTAGTAATTGTTGTCATAGTGGTCATGGTAATACACTTTCTATAAAAATATCAGACATCTACCTATTGCGGTTCAAAAAACAAAGTAATATACGTGAAAAATATGTCACTGATGGACCACCCTTTAGTCATTAGTAATTGTTGTAGCGGCCGAAGAATAATATCTACTGTAAACATCTTAAGAATCTACCTATTACGTTTCAAAAAATAAGGCTATTTACGTCATCTCTCTGTCGGAACAGCCTTTAATTTTGTTATTTTTTATAGCGGCCATGGCATTTATCTTTCTATGAATACATCAAGAGTCTGTCTATCTTTTACGATAAAAAAAAGTCACTATACGTGAAAAACATGTCACTGTCGGAAAAGCCTTTAATTTTCAGTAATCGTCATAGCGGCCGTGGCAACACATCTCATCTTCTGTGCAAATTATAAGAGTCTGTCTATTACGGTTTAAAAAATAAGGCGTTATACATGCAAATTACGTCACTGTCGGAAAACCCTTTAATTTTTACTGTTTTTATAGGGGTCATAGTAATACACAATTTGTGAAAATTTCAGGAGTCTATCTATTATGGTTAAAAAATTAGGCCAATATGCAAATCACACCACTATCGGAACACCCTTTAATTTTTAGGTTTATTTGTTTTATACTTGTTTATAAAGCGAACTAAGTTTTAATTACTGTTTGTAAATTTTTAGTTTATACCTTCTACAGTTCAAGAAATAAACACATATTCGTGAATAACACCTCTTTATCGGAACACCCTATAAGTTTTAATAATTGTTGCTATAGCGGCCATAGTTATACACTTTCTGTGAAAATTTCAAGAGTCTACCTATTATGGTTCAAAACTTAGGCCTTATACATTTAAATCACGCCATTATCGGAACACCCTTTAATTTTAAGGTATATATTTTTTGGACTTAATTATATAGCGAACTAAGTTTTTATTACTGCTTGCATATTTTTAGTGTGTTCCTTCTACAGTTTAAGAAATAAGCAACTGTTCGTGAATAAGACCTCTCTATCAGAACACCCTTTAAGTTTTAGTATGTCCTACTATAGTGATCACTGTCATACACCTTCTGTGAAAATTTCGAGCGTCTACCTATTATGGTTCAAAACTTAGGTCTTATACATACAAATCACACCACTATCGGAACACCCTTTAATTTTTAGGTTCATTTTTAGGGTTCCGTTCCCAAAGGGTAAAAACGTAACCCTATTGTTTTCGCTACAATGTCTGTCCGTCTGTCAGCGCCTTTTATCTCTGGAACCGTAATAGGTAGACTCTTGAAATTTTCACAGATGATGTATGGCTGTTACCGTTGTAGCAAAAAATACTAAAACTTATAGGGTGTTCCGACAGAGAGGTGTTATTCTCGAATATGTGCTTATTTCTTTAACTGTAGGAGGCATAGACTAAAGATTTACAAACAGTAATTAAAACTTAGTTCGCTATAAAAACAAGTATAAAAAATAAACCTAATAATTAAAGGGTGTTCGGATGGTGGTTTGATTAGCATGTATAAGGCCTAATATTTTAACCACAATAGGTAGACTCTTGATATTTTCACTGTGACCACTATAGCAACAAATAATAAAACGTATAGGGTGTTCCGAAAGTGACGTGTTATTTGTCTTTATATCTTTATTTCTTGAGCTATAGGAGGTAACCACTTAAAATTTGCAGACAGTAATTAACTCTATGTTTGCTTTATAAACAAGTATATAAAATTAAACCTTAAAATTAAAGGGTGTTTCGATAGTGGCGTGGTTTGGGTGTATATGGGCTAAATTTTGAACTATAAGAGGTAGACACTTGAAATTTTCACAGAATGTGTATTGCTATGGCCACTATAACAAATAGTTAAAATTAAAGGGTGTTCCAACAGTGACGTGATTTTCATGAATATGTCCTAAAATTTGAACCATAATAGATAGGCTTTTGAAATTTTCATAGATGTTATATTACTACGGCCTCTGCAGAAAATAGCAAAAATTAAGGGGTGTTCCGACAGTGAAGTGATTTGCATTTATATGGCCTAATTTTTGAACTATAATGGGTAGACTCTTGAAGTTTTTACAGAAGGTGTATTAATATGGCCTTTATAACAAAAAGTAAAAATTAAAATAAAAATAAAAATGATTTCCACGTATATAGCCTTATTTTTTAACTATAATAAGTAGACTCTTGAAATTTGTACAAAAGCTATATTGTCACCGCCACTATGAAAATTTCTAAAAATAAAAGGGTGTTCCGAAAGTGACATGATTTGTACGTATATGGCATTCCTTTTTAAACGGCAATAGGTGTACTCTTTAAATTATTACAGGAGATGTTTTTTTCACTTATATTGCTCCTGATATTTTTATAAAAAATTCTTAAATAATTAAAAATTAAAGGGTGTCCTATAAGACGTGCAAATATAACAACTTGTATTTTTAAAGTTATACCGAACATAGTACGGAACCCTACGTCTGTGAGTCTGACTCTCACTTGACTAATTTATTTTATAGTTGTTTATATAGTGAACTAAGTTTTAATTAATGTCTGTAAATCTTTAATCTATGCCTCCTACAGTTCAAGAAATAAACACATATTCGTGAATAACACCTCTCTATCGGAACACCCTATAAGTTTTAGTATTTGTTGCTATAGCGGCAACAGCTATATATCATCTGTGTTTCAAAATTCTACCTATTACGGTTCCACAGATAAAAGGTGCTGACAGACGGGCAGACATTGTAGCGAAAACAATAGGGTTACGTTTTTACCCTTTGGGAACGGAACCCTAAAAAGAAAATTTTGCTATATTAAGGAAAATATCAGTAATTAGTAGTTTTAATAATATAAAAGTGAATAAAATGTTGTTGGTGTATTGCTTAAATTTAATTTAGCGAGGGTATCATCAAAATTTAGTTTTTCCATTTTAAATCTACCCCCCGTCACCCTTAGACATTAACATGCATTAACAAAAGTCAAACTTCACAAAAAAATCATTATTTTTAGTACTGGTTTTTTTTATATGAAGTTTGACTTTTGTTAAGACATGTTGATAGCAAATGAAGGCGGGGGTTTAGGTTTTCATTTTACGTCTTTTTTTTAACCCAATTCAATGTATCTGAAAATAATTCATTTATTCATAACTAGTTGTTTTCGCCTCTTCGTCGGCGTCCTTATTTTGCATTGAAAGTAATCCGCTTACTTTTATAAGCCCCCGTCTTCATTTGCTATCAACATGTCTTAACAAAAGTCAAACTTCACATTAAAAAAAAATAGTATTAAAAATAATGTTTTTTTTCATATGAAGTTTGACTTTTGTTAACGCTTGTTAATGTCTAATGGAGATGGGGGTAATGGGTAATTCCAGTAGAGATACTTTTTTCAATAGGCTTTTTTGAGAGATCACGTGTTAGTCGTGTCATGCTGTCATGTTATTTTTGTTTAGTATTGTTTGGCATTTCATAATGGAAAGACTTACGCCTGAACAACGTTTACAAATCGTTAAACTTTATTACGAAAATTCACGATCTGCGAGGAATGTGTTTAGTGCACTTCGCTCAACTTATGGTCAACATAATCTGAGACTACTGAGCGTACTATTCGCAACACCATCACCCATTTCGAGACCCAGCATTCGTTATTGGATAATATTCGACCGAATAGACAACGTCCAGCACGCTGTGAAGAAAATATAGCTGCCGTAGCTAAAACTGTACACAAAGACCGTGGAGAGTCGATTAAGCGCCGTTCGCTCTATGGGCTCTTGAAAAGTTCCAAGAAGATCCGACGTTTTCGAAGAAAATTTGGTTTAGCAATGAGGCCCATTTCTGGCTCAATGGTAAAAGTAACAAAATTCTCAATTTAATAAAATTCTCAAAAGAAAACCCAACAAAGTCCTTTACAAAGGGAGACACATGATCAGTTTGTAAACGTATCTAATAATACGGTTAAAAGTAAGATGCAGCCTTCTTAGAACAACGCTGTTGGTACCATAAATAATTTGCGACATGAGTAGTGAACTGGCAACATGCTTTCTCTCTCTCTTAAGCAAAAGCCTCGAAAATTCTCCATACGATGCTAAATTTTGTTGTCTGTCGAGTTGCGTTGTTAAAGTTTTACATTTCTTAAATTTAATTTTTGGCCTTATGTCCAGCTAGATTGGCAAAATACCCCTCTGTGCGTCGTCAGAAAAAAAATTTTGAAGTATATACACGAATGCAATTTCAAAAGTCTCATATACAAAAATTGCAGGTGTAGGCAATGTCTTAGCTGCTATAATTTTAGTTGAGTGTCATTTAGAACATGAGTCTAAACATTTTCGTTCACTTCTCACACTAACACCATAATTATTTTACTAACTACTACGAGGCTTTTTAAACTGATGTCATACTAGAAAAATAAAATAAAACATACACATCGGAATATTCTGTTGCTCCTATAAAAAAAATGTCATGAGAAAAACCCAATTGCTTTTTGCACTTTAAAATAAGTGCAATGTAAAGCACATTAAATTTAAATTTATTGTATTTACATACATACATACATACATACATACATACATACATACATACATACATACATACATACATACATACATACAGACATACATACATACATACATACATACATACATACATACATACATACATACATACATACATACATACATACATACATACATACATACATACATACATACATACATACATACATACATACATACATACATACATACATACATACATACATACATACATACATACATACATACATACATACATACATACTTACATACATACATACATACATACATACATACATACATACATACATACATACATACATACATACATACATACATACATACATACATACATACATACATACATACATACATACATATATTGTTTCACAGGTGTTTTTTCCGTAGTTTCAAGGCCTGATTTACATTTATATACAAAACATTTTACAAATAATTAAGTTAATCAAATAAGACAATTTTGCCAAATTGTCATATAAAAGATAAACTATTAGATAAAATTATATATATGTATATATAAATATTGCTATCCCCGGTGCGCTTCGCTGCTATCCACAAATATAATAAACACTTGGATGAAGTGTAGAATGCTAGTTTATCAGTCTACGGGTTGTGGGTTCGATTTCCACCAAAGTCTGGGGCCCAATCACCGCATTCGATATCGAGTAAACGTATCGTATCGAATAACATATTCGACACGATTCGAGTAAGCTAATTATGCCATTTGACAGGTATCGAATCGTTATTTATATCAAATTGTAATAGGTTAATAATAAGTCAACAAGTGAGCAAGAATTTCGAATGAAATAATGATTTGAGGATTATAATCGCTCCAAATGTGGTAATTCTGTTTAACCAAAGTTTGCTTTATTACTGTAAAAAATTTAAAATGAAAATGCGAGTCGGTCAAAAGCGTTGTTTCCATCTACCCATTCACCAAAAGTACGGCGCGAACGATGATCGGAGCTTCAATTCTTCTACGAGGTGAATCTTGTAGGCAGGCAAGCCAAGATCATTATGCAAATGTTCCACTTCCAGTGGATAAACACCAGTTTATTTCTTAAGCACGATCTTATCAAAATATATACATAGATATACACCTTAACATTTTAATTCTTCATCCCTGTTGTTGGAACCTTCTGTTATCATTTTAAGTTCAGCCTTTTTACGTTTAGGCTTGACCACAATGTGATAACGATACGCTCTCATGCCTAGCAGAAAAGTGCCATATAAAGTAACACCGACGCAGACCTAGACAGCGCTGCGATGCAACTCGTCCAGCAAAGTACTGCCTCGCAAACGGTGCTTTTGCATTTTATTTAGTTTTAATAGATATTCAAGCAATTACTAAATTCTGCTTCAGGCCGACGAATTTACAAATTTGAATCATCATCAACACTACGCAGCACAACATCAATCGCTTGATCTTTGGGCAATGTAAAAAGTTTTTCGTTAAGAAAAAACCAAAGCTCTGATTGACGATTATGAGTATGATAACGATTTTCAAAATAAAATCGAACAATTTGCAAACGTTGCTCTCACATGTGTCTCTATATGATAAATTGTTAACCTAACTTACATCAAAACAAGCGAAAAATGTCTAAACAGATGTCGCGGTGTAACAGTGCCGCCAATTTATATTTGTCCGCCTCTAAAAAACATGATTTATATGTACAATATATATCGCACACTAAAACCTTAACAGTCGCAACTCGGTATTTACCAAAGTAATTTTCCTTTTCACAAACCAGTTCACAGATCAAATCTCATAACGACCACGAAAATTTAGTTGGCACCAGTGTCTTCTTTAAATGTAAAATTACCGTCTCCTTTAATGTTTCTTTCAACCATTACACTATAGGATATTTTCCCCTTTTTTGACCAAAATTAATTACAGCCAAACGGCAGGACCAATTTGAATGATTTTTTTTGACAGGATTTTTGGAAGACTACTAAGAGGGAGGGAGGGATCCTTAAAGTTTTACATACACTAAAAAAAACGTTATTAAGTTAACTGAAAAATTATCTAAGAATTAGTTCCAAAGGGGTTTCCTAGGTTATAGGATTTCGTTTCCAAGATTTTTTAGATCTTTGATAGATTCTCTGGTGTTCTAAAATGTTTTTTTACAAAATTTTTTTTTTCGAGTGTACTCTAACTTTCAAGGATAGCCGTAGAAATTTAGCTTACCAATTTAAAGAAGTGACAAACAAAGTTATTTTTTAAAGGGATTTTATTCAAAAATTTGATTTTCGATTCAATTTTCGATTTCAATTTTCCACAAAATTTTGCTCCTTTATCTCAGTATTTGTATCACTTCTGTGGAAACTTTAATTTCTTCTGGTGCTGGATGCGTTTCTTCAACGAAAGGGTGGAAATATAAGGATCTGATATGTTGCTCGATTAAAAACGTCTGTCAAGTTATTCACACCGCTACTTTATGCAGCAAGAACTAGGGGTTCAACTTCATTATTGAGATCTTTAGAGATTTCATATTTGAACAAACAAACAATTTGACCGCTCCTTTATATATTGTTTAAAGTTATCGGAACAATCACTCTCACCAATGTATGAAAGGAAATGGGCACAAATAGCGGCTCTTTTGTTATATTCGTTGTGTTGCTCTCGCCATGTATTGAATAACTCTGAATTTGACACGCAGTAGTCACCTGGAAAAATGCATTTTTTTAAAAATTTTGCAGATATCCGCAGTTGAGACTTATTAAATCCGGAAGGTTATTGTTTGTCCTAAAGAAATATTATGGTTTTATGGCTAGCATGTGCTAGCATTTTTTCGGAAGTCTAAATAAAACTCCAATTCATAATTCCATAAGTTCATCTTAAGGTCCCTTTTAATTTTTCCAATTTAATCGATCTATTAGATGAGTTTACCAACATTTCACTATATATCATTAAAGTACTCACCTTCGACATTATTTTTCATTATTTAGTTTTGGCAAATTAAAAATTATTATTTTGAAAACTTTTATTACAAACTATCACAAAATTCACTGCACTCAATCGTTTTTTGATAACTAAATTACAAATCGCAAGCAAAACATGTGATAAAGTAGTAGTCAGTCAATTCTTTCGAAAAATTTAAACAGAGATGTTTACTTTATTATTCTTTTTTTTATATTAACGCAAAATAAAAATACTTAGCAAAAATTTTGATTTTATCTTTTGGCCAAAAAAATGGGTAAAATTTCCTATAGTGCATTACAACAATGTTTTTAAAAACAGTTTTTTGCCTTTTCTGAACATACATACATATGTGAATTTTGAGCTATGACTGTTTATGATTTAGTGTGCTATATGTATTCGAGTATGTATGTATATACATACATATCTTAATTAATTTAGATGTGTGTGCTTCCAAAAAAATTTTTTGTCTACACATCATTTTCTTGTAGTTTTTAACATCAAACGTTTGAAAGTTTTCCATTTTTATTTTTACATGACGAATATTTATTTTTATAGATAATTTTTGTTTTTTATTTTTATTTATTTATTTTCTTTTTTCAATGGTTGAAATTAATAGTCATCACTATAAAGAAAACAAAAATATGGTGTAATCAAAGAACGCAAACTTTTGGCGATCCCATAAATAAAACTTTTTAAAATTGTTATTCTACTTTAAATATTTTTTTAATTTACTAGTTGTTGGTGTTATACGAGTACTTATATAAAGGGTACACTGAAACAAAAATGTACCTAAATACTGGCAAATGGGGTGTAGAATTAAAGGGAAAAACTTTTAAGCATAGATAACATATAGATGGCCAACTCTCCAAATGTCAAAAATGAGGCTACAAATGTCTTCACACATACGGGTATGGTGTGAATTCAACACACTTAGGGGAGTAAAATTTTTATTCACATTTAGACACTATTGCGCGATATTCCATTGCACTTTTCAAATATGTAAACAATTTTGAATTTTTGCACAAAAAATTATTTAACAATTTATTGTATTCTAAATTTTTTAATACAAAATAAATTTAATTTTATTGACATTTGTTTAATGAAATTTATTTCTACACAGTATTGTATTTTTTTGTCTCTTAGGGGATGAAAATTTTCAAATCAATATACTAAATATTTAAAATTAGCATTCAATCTAACTTTTTTCGCAAATAAATATATTAGAAAAATATAAAATTGATATTTTTATTAAAAAAGCAAATGAATTGTTTAATTTTAACATCTAAAATTGCATGTAAAAAAATATTCTGTTTTTACAAAATATTTTACACAACTATGTGCTGTGGGGAATTCTTTTTAAAAACCAACACTTATACAATTTTGCCAACCAATACATTCTTAGACTTAGTTTTTTTGACAAGAGACTTAGGTTTTTGACGTTTCAGTTGACTATCTATGTGTTATCTATGCTTTTAAGTTTTTCAAATAAAGTATTTATTATTTGTTTATTTGAATTCATTCCTTTTCGTTAAGGTAAATTTACTAAAATTATTAGTTAATTTTTTTAAATCTTTATCTTTACAAGATCTTTATCGTTATTAGATAAAAATCTTCAACATAACCTGAAAAGAAAACTACAAAACATTAATTTTCAAAAAGCAATAAAATTAACCCTTTGACGCGTGGCGTACATTATAATGTACGACGCTTTTATCAACCAAATACTGATTTGTATTTTAGTATAAATGAACTTTTTTTACAGTTATCTGTTTGTTGTGTTGTTATTATTTTAATTCTTAAAAGGCAGAAATATTAGAAAACAACTTGAGATCAATTTTGCATATTTTGTGTCGTCATTATCGACGCAGCGTATAATGTGTTAAGATTTAGTTGCAAATTAAAAACAAAAAAATATTTAATTCAGTGTTTTTCATTACAAAAGTTAGATTTTTTGTATGTTTTATAATTATGTAAACCAAAAAAACTTTAAATCAATAAAAAAATAAGATAAAGTGAAAAGGTTTACACATTGTAGCGGTTTTTACTTTAAAATGTATATCCCTAAAACCCACTTTAGAATAAAAAATTAGTCCACATAATTTTTTACTCATGTTTTTTGAAGCCCTTTTAAGCAATTAAAACTATATATAACATTTTTCAATGGCCAGAATTAATTCCCACGTCAAAGGGTTAATGTCTTTTTTTATTTCTAGATTTTCAAGAGTTATTTTTAACACGGAATATTTGCGGCTTTAAACTTACTGCATGTATTTATTTGCAACTTTGTCATCAATATTTTGAAGGTTACTTTCATACTTATTTATTCCAGACGTCTTTTACCTTTCACTGTAGAGGTTGTCTGCAAAGGTTTTGCCAACACTCTCTGACCAGGGCCTTAGTTTTATATATTCTAGAATCTATTCCTTTACACTCGAAAATAGCTGTCATTGTCATATCAAGCCATATAGTTCGTCTTCACTCTCTAGTACGCGAGCCTGCTGGTCTTAATTCAAATGCTTGTTTTGGTATACGAATATCGGGTATCCTGCAAGTGTGACCGTACCATCTCATTTTGCTTCTATAGATTCTACTTGCTAGGGATATAAAATTTCAACTTATTATTTTGCAGGGGGTCCATGGGGCTAATGGGTCCCTTTGCGAACCCCTTCGTTCTTCAATGATTTCTGCGACTAGAAATTTACGAATATTTACTTTCATTAAGTCTCGTGCTATAACTAGCCTTTAACTCTCGTCTGTAGTGATTTTAGATTGGCGACTAATACATGTCGACATTCTTCTTCATCATAGAGTCTATGGTAATTGCTAACATTTGCTTAAGGCTAATGTCTCCACAGCATTTCCATTTAATATGTGTCTGCTCGTGTTCCAAAGACTTTTTTATGTTAGCCTTTTTGCAGACACACTCTGCAAGTATCATCTTACCTCGATGTTTAACTTGGTCAGATAATACTTGACAGTCC
Organism: Phasia obesa; assembly: GCA_949628195.1. NCBI lineage: Eukaryota > Metazoa > Arthropoda > Insecta > Diptera > Tachinidae > Phasia > Phasia obesa. Next base: position 85,145,513 of record OX451219.1, on the reverse strand, counting down.
GTGACCTGTCATTAACGCAGTTAACTATTTGTAGGCACCCAGATTATATCTAAGCACTTCTTGATCTTTCAGCAAACTTTAAGTGAAAAATTTCAGAGTCTTTGGTGGGAATCGAACCAACAACGCCAACACTACCTACTAGCCCACCGAGGCATCCTTAATTTAGGCTAGTTCAGTGTAATTTTTAACTCTATCACGGCGGTTTTTTCCTGCCGCACCCTGTTTTTTAATCCTGTTTAATGCCCACGATTCATATCCGTAGGCTAGGCTTGCGACATAACATGTCGCGTTTATTCTTAAACCACGTAAGCGCCAAGAATTCGTTTTTCAGAAAACGAAAAAAACTTACTAACTTCTTTAATATGGGTTTCAAAATAATTTTTTTTTTGCAAAACATGGCTGTGCGACGTTCTGAAGGGTATAGAAACTTTTTTTTTTAATTTGTTACTTCCAATTAATTGTAGCCAAATATGTCGCTTACGTGGTATTGGAGCAAACAGCAAATTGCAAATTTCTGTGTGTAAATAAATATTTATTTTTGTATTTATCAAAAAAAAATTTTTAGCTTTACTAAAAATGCTCCAATTGGTCTGAGACTTTCATGATTTTTTTAATCTTAAATGCAAAAAACTTAGTGGTTGAGAATTTAACATTTTCAACTTGAAATATAAAAACCATTATATTTTGCATGCAAATGTCCTTTGTATGGTGCTTACGAGGTTTTGAAATGGATTTATTTATTTTTCATACAAACTTGTTAAGATTAGAATGGAGTCTGGTGGAAAATGTTATTTTCTACAATAAAAACCAAAAATGTCAATTTCGAAAAAATGTCGCTTACGTGGTTTAAGAAGAAACGCGACGATATGTTGAGTTGAAAACAGCTTATTTGGTATTAGTTGAGACTTCTCACTAGAAAGATTTTGTTCATAGAGAAATCATATTTTGCACTTACCGATATTTCAACATTGAGGTCTTTATATATTTTTCCATTTTTGCTTAGCTCCACTCCTAGATATCGAAACTGGTCAACTTGTTTTAATTTTTGGTAGTAAATAAATACATATATTGTGAATGGACTTCTAGCGAGTTCTGACCATCGCACAGTGAACGGTCCCCATAGTAAAACTGGAAAAAAATCGAAGAAGTTATGGTAGCCTAAAGAAATTTTTGGCAAATATCTCTCTTGGCCTACTATTTTCAAAACCGAATTAACATTTGTAGAATTCCTTTTATTTTTCCGGTGCGGGGACATTTAAACAACCAAAATTCCCCCATTTCAGTAATTATTATTTTTTTGAATTTTAATCTATCATTTCACATACAAAATGATAAAGCGTGATAGTTTTTTTTTTATAAAATTATTTAGGGTTGCCGTATACCTTTTTTGAATATAACATTATTTTAAACTTTTTAGTATTTTTATTTTTTAAAGTTTTGAAAATACTCATAACCATTGGTATTCAAATAACATTACATGAATAGGGTTTCCAAATTGACAACACTAAATATTTTCAAATTAAATTATTATTTACGTTAAAAAACATATTTATATAAAGATTAATAATAAAGTTACAAACAAATTCAAATAACATAACAATTGTAAACAATTTCTTAATCACTAAAATAAGTTTCTGAGTCGGAATCAGTGTTAAGAGAATCATCTACTATGTAATTACTAATTTCTTGATTATTGTTGAAAGAGCTACTTGTATTTATTGTATTTCTATTGGATGAAATTAATGGATCAGAAGAAATTAGGAGTTTATTCATTAAATCTTGATTACAATTTTCTCTGCTATTTTTTCGAGTGTGCTCAAGTCTGTTCTGTCTTAATTGTTTTGTGAAGGCATTCTAAAGCATTCTGCCGTGCACTCACCTTGTATTAGTTCGCCCTGGTTTAAAGCATAGCCTAGTATTATCATACATTTTTAAATATTAAAAATATTATCTGATAATTTTAATAAAAATATCAAATATGGATGATTATTAAAATCATTATATTTCAAAAGTTGAGAGAAAATAAGATTATTGATTCATAAAAGTAGTTTTTTGATGTGCCTATTTTTTCGGGTTTATCGAAGCTGACTATTTTTTTTTACAAGTACATATTTTGGCTAAAAACTACACAATTTTTTTACAGTGTTGTTATAAATATTTGAATTTTAGGATTTTTTCATTGTTTCTGCTACATTTCTGAATAAAACAAATAAATTTGCATGCATTTTTATTGAAAAATGATTAGATCTCTTAAAATGAAAATTTAAATTATTGTAAAAATGTAAATGTTACTGCAACAATAAAAATTGAGAAAAAAAAAATTATTTTTTCAAACCCATTTTTTGTTACTTAAAAATTATGACAAAATTATCAAAATAATTCGACTTTAAAGACGTGTAACTTTTTATAGGTGTAACGCACATGAAAAACCAAACCACCTCTGGAATCGTGAGAGTCTCAGCTTTCATCCCATATTTATTTTTTTTTTCACTAAATAATATTAATTCTGAAATCACTTTTTCCATCTTATCAGTTGTAGCTAGAGCTATATCGGTCACATTCTTCAGTTTCCTACTAGCATTAGTATCATTACCGCTTCATTAATACAATGAACAGGTAAGGGCTTAGGATATCGCCCTGACGAATCTAAAGATTCGTTACCCATTCTCGAGTAATTTTGACATGTCTTAAAAAAGCTTAAGATTCTTCTAACAAGTACCCGTTGCACCTTCTTTCATTGGAGGTCTTTCCACATTACAGTTTAAAAAGATTTTTTTCAACTGTATCGGATAGTTGACGCATTGTAAATATTAGAACTTGGATTAAACCGTTTGGCTTAAGTCAATTGTTCCTCTTCCAGCTGATGTTCTACTTCTTTCGTAAGTCGTTCGGTTAGATTTCTTGAATAAATAAATAAAGCATGACTGAAACTTTAGGTGGTTGTAGACTTCGTTCTCACCAACTGTGCCAACTGTGGATGTTGCGATCCTTAAATGATAGTGTGTAATATTTTTATTAGATCTAAGCTCATTTATTAATGTTGGGTAGTTTATGAACGACTTAGTTCAGTTGAACTAACGTCTCAACTGACCTAAGTGAGCTAATCAGCACACTGAGCTTTTATCAGTCCTTTAGTTCAGATCAGCTCGTTAGTTCAATTCAACTCCTTAGTTCAGTTCAGTTCAGCTCTTAATTCAGATCAGCTCATTAGTTCACTGCAGGTCACTAGTTCAGTCAGGTCCTGAATTCATTAGTTCACTTCAGCTCACTAGTTGAGTCAGCTCCTGAGTTCACTTCAGCTCATTAATTCATATTCCTTTTATATACGAAATTTGACAGTAAGCGTAGATGACCTTAAAATACAATTTTTAATTAAAAAATTTCTAAATATAAAAATTTTATTGTACCACCTTTTGATTGATAATGATTAAACGATTTCATGAATCTGTCAAAATTAAAATCTTAGAAATGTGTTTGTAAAATTACTTTTAATATTACTCTTAGGGTTCCGTTGCCATAACTCTTGAAATTCTCACAGAAGGTGTATTACTATGGCAACTATAACAATTACTAAAAATTAAAGGGTGTTCCGATAGTGAAGTGATTTGCAAGTATGTGGCCTTATTTTCGAACCATAAGACTCGTGCAATTTTAATTTTTATCAGAAATTGTATTACTATGGTAACTATAACCAAAGACATCTAACAAGAGAATTTTTTAATCTGAGTATGTATTGTTGCTTTTGCACTGAAAAAAATCTATGCATTGTATATGGCCAAATTACTTGTTTTATAACTTAATTATATTTAAAAATAAATGTGTGGCAATTAAATGAATAAATATGTTAACGACTAAATGTAAATTAATACGTAAAGAATTGTTTAAAATTTATCCTTTTTAATTAAAATTTATTTTTTACTCTAATTTTAACAAATATTCTTTTTAGAGTGTAATAATAATAAATGTATATATTTAATCCTTTAATCCCCTGTGGAACATAGGGCAGTTATGGTAAAAATAAGCAAAACTAGTTTCCTATTTCAATTTCTTAATTTGTTGCTACATATTTATAGTATACCATTTTCATAAAACAAAGCGACACAAACCTTCTTTCTTCAGCATGCTGCTGATCAGAGTGACCAGGTCTAAAAATATTTTGCAGATAAATCTAGTTTAAAATGGTACTAAAAATGCTAAAAAAAGATTCCAGAGCGCTAAAAAATAACGCTAAAATTTATATTTTTGATAAATTTAACCCTTATAAAATATTTACTTTTCATACACTTGCTTTATACGTACACAATTGGGGGATTCACAAGGTGTAATAAAGTCATATTTTTTTAATTAATAACATGGAAAAATATGATTGTTGTGAACAACCCCTCATATTTTATTGTACTATTTTAAGGCCCATTATTATAACTTGCCTTTAGCTAAAGTTAGGATTTTGTTGGAGCGATAAGTAGATTTTCGTTATAATAATGAGGATAATGCTCATTGCTATAACTTGTCCTTATAGTGAGTGATAGTTAAAAGTGGTTTTTAGATTACTTTTAATAACGAAAACCTATTTATCGCTCCAATAAAATCCTAACTTTAGCTAAAGGCAAGTTATAAAAAAATTGATAAAAAGAAAATTATACAAATAAGGCGCTACTCGGCACCTTGTTAGCCGAATTACATGCGGCTGGAAAAAGACGACTTAGCCATGCGGCTCAGATTTCTACTGAATTATATGACAAAACAATAAATATAGAAAAAAAATATTATTTTAAAACGTTTTTTGTTTGAAACACAACTACAATATTTTTTAAAATATTAGAACATTATGACGATATGAAATGTTAGCATACCTTGTGAGTCCCCCAAATATGTCAATTGGATAAAACAAAACTGATTAAAAGACAATGAATTGTAAAGAAGGGCCCTAAAATGTTGAACAAACGATATGTGGTTTTATACATATATGAAGAATTGTTAACAACTAAAAATTATTTTAGGATTTGGCAATTTTTTTTTTTGTTATAGAAGGTCAAATATTTTGTTCATATAAACTATCCATCCACAATAAAGCGTTCGAAGTTATTTCTAAATACTTTACCTTAAAACTGTACTTTGAGTGGCTCTTTTTGATTTCTGAAGGCTTTTAATTCCATATATTCATCATCATGTGATGGAAAATTTAACGCTGGTTTTATTTAATACTATCTGTGCCCGTCACTTCGTCAGCGTCCTTCAATATTTTGTGCGATTTTGCTTTGAAAGCAATCCACACCAAAGACCCTTACGATTTTAATTTTTTTTTTAAAGAGAAGTACCACTCAGGCAGTTAACTGTGTTACTTCCTTTAGAAAGGGATAGTAGTAGATAAGACAGATGGTTAGTGGGACAGTAAAGCTTCGCAAGCGCTTCTGGTGTTCTTTATGTAAATTCTTTAGGCGGTTAGTTCAACTGCGTTCTTTCACTGCTTTTTCTCCACTTTCTAAGATATTTTTGCAGAAAAAAAGCATCCTATGTTGGGACCAGGATACTTAGGTACCTCCTGACAAAATTTTGTTAAAATCCATCCAGTAGTTATTACGTGATGCGTACGTCAATGAAAAGCAGATATCTTATTTCCAAGAGAAAATGGACAAAATACAGGGAAAGTACGATTTCTGGTATAAAAGTACTGCTTAGTACAGCTCGGAACCTTTAATTTTTAAAAGTTGTATATTTTTAAACACAGATCGTTTTAACTACTTAGTACGGTACGGCACTTTTTTGATATTTAAACACAGATGGCGCTAATATGAATTACTTACTGCCAAATAGACAATTTAATAAAAATTTTATTTTTTTTAAATCGTGTGCATGTTGTATAATTTGGTTTTTTTGTGAAATACATACTTAGGTAATTATGTGATTACATTATTTTTGTTATTTAGCGTTAATTTTTAAAATTTGGTAGGAATACTACGACTTTAGTGTGGCTATAAAATACTGTCATTGTTAGTTTCTTCTTAGTTTATTTGCATTTTGTCTTATAGGTGATATTTCTATAAAAGTAAGTCGCAATAGGTGTGGAATACTTACAAAGCAAAATCGAGCAAAATTTTATCAGGACGCCCACGACGTGACGGGCACAGCTAGTTTTATTATATGTATAGATGTGAATAATTTTATTTTTATTTCTTCCTTTTTGTGGCATAATGGCCAAAAACTGACATAAAACCTAGAAAGTACGGAATTGGATTATTTGCGTTTTGCAAGTGTTAGTGAATCAGTTCGATAGGCAATAATAAACAGTTGCATGAGCAATGTGTTAGCTCATGAGCAAGTAGTCATATTCGAACACAAGCTAATATCATATAGGAAATTAACTTATCGACTAAAACGAATTTTCTATATTAGTTATCACAGTGTTTACTAGTCTTATGTTAAAAAAACACTCAGTGTGTTTTGTTTAAGGGATTTTCACACTATAATACAAGTATTAATACTTTTGAGAAAAATGCAACCGTGACATGATGAGTTGCTATTGTTTTTTCTTTTTTAATTTCAAACGGCGATTAAATCAGAGTTGCTTTTTATTCAAAAGTATTAATACTTGTATTATAGTGTGAAATGCCCTTAAAGCTGCATTTAGAATGTCAATCGCGGGTTGTCAGCGCGGGTTGATGGCAAGCCAACAATCTCGTGTAAACGACCAAAATTCGTGTTTTCAGCCGCGCTGGATGGAAATCAAAAATTTTTGATATTTTGTGTTTGCCGTCACGCCATCAAGCTTGTCTAAATGCATTTTTGTCAACCACAGTGTAAATTTCATTTGAATTTTTGTAAGCGAGCAGTAAAGATCTCTCGGCTAGAGCGCTTGTTTTTAAGAGAATTTATTGTTTTTGCATGTGGGTTAGTTTTTATGTATGGTATTGTATGTAAAGCGTTTTTATTAGAGTTTATTTTTAAAATATTTATTATATTTATTTAATTATTGTGTGTGTGTGTGTTTATATGGAAATATTAATTCCCAAAATTAAAGTTAAGAAAGGGTATGTAGAAGAGCTAGCAAAAATATTATTTAGTTGGTATTTTTCAATTATTATAAAGGAAACTCCCATAAAGAAGTTGGGGAAAGGTTTTCCTTCAACTTAGGACAGCTTCTGATATTATTACTTGTTCTAAAAATTAAGATAGATTTGATTAAACCTTAAACAGCACAATAAGAAAGGATTATCGGTGCATTAAAAGTAAAATACTGAAAACTATTCATGATAGAGAACATATAACTGAGGAGTATGTATAACACGGAACTGTTCGAAACTTTGAATTTTATTTCTGTATTAATAAAATATTACATACATTCTTACATTTTCCTATTCATTCTGTGTGAATGACTTAAAAAGATTTTAATTTGGCATAACTCTGACCAGATACTAAGAAATTCAATATTGCCAAAAGGTGTTCTTTTGAAAAATAATGTAAAAAATATTTGTATTTTTTCAATAAATTTTTTTAAATAATTGATTAGAAACTGAAGAATAAATAAAAAAATATAGTCATGATGTCGTTGTTTATAATTCTCTATAATTCCATTCTCTAATAATTCCATTGTCCAAATTCGTTTATTACTCTTTTTTGATTTTCGTCTTCCTATAATTCATCAATTAATAAAGCAGCCAAATCATGCGCCATCTTAAATAACAACCTCACTGCTCAGTGTCTGTTGTATAATGATGTTTCACAATCTTCGCTTAATCATGTAAATGCTAAACACTCTCTCTCATCAACCCCCGCTGACAAGCCGCGATTGACCATCTAAATGCCGCTTAAGTAGTAGTGTAGTGCTTGCACTAGTGTTTTTTTTTTTTTGTATTTCTTAAGAATGTTGTTAAAAAATTCTTTGTTTTTTGTTTGTACACCCCAACTCTGTTCGTGTTTCACTCAAAGCATAAAACTGCTTGAACTCGCGCAAGTTTATAGTTATTATGTTTAACATTTACTCATACTTATTCAATTTGCTTATAGAAACTCTTCAAAGCCATTGTATTTAGCTCGCTGGTCTTAGATGTTTTTAATTATCGTTTAATTATCTTGTCGTGTGTATTGAAAACAGACATGAATTCAATAAAATGTTATAATAATTAGAGTCTTACTCACTTCGTTTTTAGTGCTTATGCAATGCTTTAATAACTAAACATTATATTTATCGTATAAAACTTGAAAAAGTATTCGATTAAATGATTGGTTTCTTATATACCTTTTTGAAAATCCATTTATTTTGCGATTAATAAGGTTGCGATATAAGGTGTAAATTCCTTCGATTTTATAGCAATGCAGTATGTCATTATTGCAATAATTGGAAAGTCAAACACATGTCATAAGTTGTAGTAATTCCTCATAGTTGACAAGAAAAAATGGGATAGATTTTTTTAATATAAAATGATTGTATGAGTTTTCTAAAATAAAATAATGTTAAAAAATGCGAAATAAGTAATTGAATTGAAATAATGCTAACTGCTAAATGAAAAAGTTGGCGCTAAATTGACAAAATAATGTTAAATTTAGCTGCAAAAATGCTAAAATTGACACACTGCTACTGATTGAAAATTATATGTTTTGTTCTCTTTCCAATAACTGTCCTACTGAGCAAATGAACCTATAGACAGATCAAGATCAGTAAAGTGATCTAAAATAAAAAGATCACTTATTTTAAAGAACTAACAAGTAATTAATCAATTTTAATAAGAATCCCAAACGTATTCAATCACTATTTCTGGCACATTGCAACCCCATATTTACAAAGTTATAAACAAACTGACAAAAAGTACGGAAAACTAGTTGTTTATTGTTTTCAATTTCAAAAACATATTAAAATAAAATACCAAAACCAAAACATATTTAGACCCCAAATACAATCTGTACAAAATATTTATTTGGAACTTTGAATTTATTTAAAACTATGAAAACCATGTTTATGAGCAAGATTTTGCTTATTATAATTTAGAATTGACAGTGACTAAATATTTATGGCCTTAAATTGAAACTAAGCAAAAATATTTTCCATCTGTATTTTTCAGCCTTGATACATTTTGTGTGAAAAATAAATCTTTTTAAAAGAAAAATATGATATTTTTATACCATATATTTTCTATTTTAGAATACTATTCAATAGTTTTTTTTTTAATTTTAAATCTATTTTTTAAATTAAAACATTGTTTTCTATGGCTAGTCAGGAACTGAAATGAATTATTAAGGTGCTAAACTTACAAATTTTGAAGCTTAAATAGCGACAGGGTGTTTCTATAGACTTTTTGAGTTACAAATACTATGGTAAGAGTAAATATGGTACACGAATATCTTTTTTAAGACACTACCTGCGGGACAAAACACCCAGAGTGAATGACGGGAATCCAACAACATTCAATACCTATTCAATAGTATTTTTAAATCTACTGGGGTAACGCTAAGGACTTTAAAGGGTCACAGTAGTACAATGAAGCAATTGCAAAAGTGTTCCTAATCATGAGTTGATATTATTTATGCTGGAAACAGTTCATTGAAACGTCAAGAAAAAGATGTGCAAGTAATTTTTATTTATTAAGTAATTTTATATATTATTTTATATATTACTATTGTAAATATTAGGAGAGTGTTAAAAATTTAATCTACAGTACGGAAAAAAAGGGTTCATCTTAAAAAAAAAAACACAAAGGTACGCGAAATTAATTATGAACTGTACAAGTCATTATAAATTTTACAATACAGATATATATATAATAAAATAGTAACTCATTTCCGTCTGCCTGTTTATCTGTCTGCTTTTCGTTTGTGTTCGCATCACGTAAAAACTACTGAATGGATTTTAACAAAATTTTGTGAGGATATACCTTATTATCCGGGTCCCAATATAGGATACATTTTTTTTCGCAAAAATATTTTATTTCCAAAAGAAAGTGGAGAAAAGCAGTGAAAACGCAATTCCCGGTTTATAGGGAATTGCGGTTTAAAACTGGGACATTTTCAACACGTTTATATTTAACACGGTTATTTTTCAACTCACCTTTTTATTTTTGCAAAACTACTGCGAGATGGCGCCAGTTGAATAAAATTTGTATTTTTAATTTGTGGAATTACATTGTTGTTAAAATATTTTAAACACCTCTCGGAGGTTTACAATAATTCTTTGAATTTTAGAATTTTTTATAAATTTTAGAATTTTATCGAGGAATGGGTACCTTTATATAAGGTAAATACATAAACCATAACTGAAGCACTATAAAAGTAAGAGTCTTTCAATTGCTGTGGAATAGATTTAAAGCAAAATCGAGCAAACATTTCGTAGATGATAATAAAATAAATTATTTTTGAAAACTATCCCTTCTGCAATTATCAATCTATTTAAAAAAAATATCGCTAGATTATGTACATTTTATGAAAAATCAAAGTTAGTAATTACATTTTAGTAAAATACATAGATTAATTTGAAATACTTGTGAACTTTTCCGTAAGTAGGGCGCAAGTGCAAATCACCAAATAATGTAGAGTTCCGCCACATCTTTTACGACTTTTTGTGACGGAGTAAATAAAGGCAATATCTTTAGTAAGCAAAAAATCTTATGTAAACGAAGACGGTGTTGAACATAACATAGATGAGGAAATTCTTAAACGAAGCCGGTGTTGAACATAACATAGTTGAAGAAATCCTTAAGTCTGCCGGATGTGCAAAAAATCTTTTGCAAGCGACACAGTCATCTTGAAATACTTTTCGTGGTCCTGAAAAGGATCGATTGCTTTTTGAAATAATTTATCAGTACCAGTTCTAAACTAAAAATGTAAAATGTAATCTGTAAGAACTATATATAAACCAAATAAAATATAGACTAAATGTGCCAAAATTATCAGGAAAAGAATTAAAGGCTATGTGAAATTCAAGCATCTCCATATTACTGTTCAAAAGTTCAGCTATTTTTACCAACTTCTGTAATACACATTATGTGTAAATTTCTAAAACGCCTCAAAAGGGACACCCTTTCATTTCCAATTTTAAAATTCTTATAGCGGACATTATAATACACGCTCTGTGTAAATATCAAGTCTCTATCTATAACGCTTCAAAAGACTAGGCCATATATGTAAGTCAAATTACGTTAGCTATGAGCACACCCTTTAAGTTTTTTGTACTTTTTATTGTGGACATAGTAATATTAGCTTTGTTAAAATTTCAAATGTTTATCTATAAACGTTCAAAAGATATGGTCATATAGATAAAATATCATTAACTTTAGGTACGCCCTTTTTGCTATAGCGGACATAGTAATTGTAATATACGTTCTGTGTAAACATCAAATGTCTGTCTATAACGGTTTCAAAGATAGGGCAACATAAATCAAATAACATCATCCATTGGGACACCCTTTAATTTACAATTTTAAATTAAGGACATGTTGTTATAGAGGACTTGGCTACAAAGATTTTTTATAAATTTCAACTGTCTGGCTATGACGGTTCAAATGTTTGGCCATATACAGCATACAGAACTATTGGGATACCCTTTAATTCATAATTCTAAATATTTACACTTGTTAGTAGTGGAAATTCTGCCCAAAAAAAGTGTTTGTCTATAACTGCTCAAAAGACAGGTCCATATATGCGATATAACACCAATTATGGCGACACGCTTTAATTTCTAAATTCAAATTATATACCTGTTATAGCGGTTTAGCAATACAGGTTCCTTGTACATTTCAGCTGTCTGTCTATAACGGTTCAAAATTTTGGCTTTTTGGGATACCCTTTTATTTCCAAATTCATTTTATACTTTTTGTTATAAGGGACGTAGCAATACAGGTTCTTTGTAAATTTCAACGGTCGGTGTACAACTGTTCAAAAGTATGGACATATACATCAAAAATTAATGAACTATCGGAGCACCCTTTAATTTATAATTTTTAGTATTTATACTTTTTATTATAACGGTCATAGTAGTCGACATTCTGTCAAACGTTCAAGGTTTTGTCGATAACGGTTCAAAAGATAGACCCATAAAGGTCAAATTACCTCACCTATGGGGACACCCTCTAAATTTTAAATTTATTTTTTATTACTTTTTGTTGTTAGGAGCTATAGTGATACGCAATTTTATAAAATTTTAAATTGGTGCCCTCTACGGTTTTTAATACACGAAAGAACATGTATGTTGCATGGGGATAGACTTTAATTTTTAAAATAATGAACTGTTTTTAAAACGGGACCAATCTGTAAGCATAACCTTTCAAATAAAAATTTAAAATCGGCTCTGAAATGGCTGAGTTCTGCGGGCACAAACATAAAAAAGCAACATTTAGACGAATTGATAACTCATTTTTTCTAATTTCCGCCATATATTTTTTCCTCAGGCCGACCGAGCCTACACCTTCTTCCAGGAGGCAATAGAAAAACAATTTCAGTTGGACACTAACACCTATAATTCCATCATAAGTAACGTAAATTTCCTTAAGGAAAATATTGATCAACGTTGGGAAATGTGCAAGGAACTATTGCAACAAATGAATGAGCAACAGTTGAAACCAAATTTGGGCACAATGAATTCGTTGCTGGAGTGCATTAGCACTTTTGGCAATTACAAGCTGGCACGTAACTCTGCATTACAAGTTTTATCGGAGTTTAAAAAGTTGGGCATTAACCCAAGCTTTTTGATTATCTTTTACTATCTTTTGATTATCTTTTGTCGCGAAAGAGGCCCAGTGTCACATGTCATAGTGGACATTTTAAGTGAAATTAATGGTCAAGAATTTCAAATTCAACATCCAAAAGATACATATTTGTTCACCACTGCTATGGATGTGTGCCGCAACCATTTACACGATCTTTCTTTAGCTAAAAAAGTTAATGATTTGTTGCACACGGGCAATAACTACGAACTAATTGGTGATACGTATAAGGAATCTATATACTATAGGCATTACTTCGCTTTACTAAGTCAAAGCCCATAAAGGTCATCTTTAGATCTTAAAATAATGTACTGTTTTTAAAACGGCACAAATCAGTAGGCATAACCTTTCAAATAAAGAGAAAATTTTTAAAATCGGTGCAGAAATGGCTGAGTTCTGCGGGCACAAACATAAATAAATTAGTCAAATGCGAGTTAGAGTCACACACGTAGGGTTCCGTACTATGTTTAGTACAACTTTAAAAATTCAAGTTGTTAATTTCTTCATGTCTTATTAGTCACCCTTTAATTTTAAAATTAAAGTCATAATTGCTTCACTGTTGGAACACCCTTTAAATTTAAGCAATTTTTGTTATTGCGGCCATGATAATTCGCTATCTATAGAAATATACATTCGCCTACCTATTGCGGTTCAAAAAAAAAAGGTAATATACGTGAAAAACATGTCACTGATGGAACACCCTTTAGATATTAATAATTGTTACAGCGGCGACTGTAAACATTTAACGAGTCTAAATATTACGCTTCAAAAATAAGGCTATTTACATACAAGTCATGTCTCTGTCGGAACACCCTTTAATTGTGTTATTTGCTATGGCGGCCTATTACTATTAAAATTTTTATTTTTAAATTTTTATTTTTAAATTTTTATTTTTTTATAGGGGTCATAGTAATACACCATTTGTGAAAATTTCAAGAGTCTATCTATTATTGTTAAAAACTTAGTCAATGTTTATGCACATCACGTTACTTTCGGCTCACCCTTTATTTTTTACTATTTGCGATAGTGCCCATAGTAATACACCTCCTGTAAAAACTTCAAGAGTCTACCTATTATCGTTCAAAACTTAGGCCATATACATACATGCAAAACACGTCACTATCGGAACACCCTCTAATTTTTAGTTTTAATATTGTATAGTTGCTTATAACGCGAACATAGATTAAATTACTGTCTGCAAATTTTAAGTGGTTGCCTCCTATAGTTCAAAAAATAAAAACATAAAGGCAAATAACACGTCACTTTAGAAACACCCTATAAGTTTAGAAAAAAGCAAATATTCGTAAATAACACCTCTCTATCGAAACAGCGTATAAGATTAAGCATTTGCTACTATAGCGGCCACAGCTATACACCTTCTGTGAAACATTTCAAGCATCTACCTATTATGGTTCAAAACTTAGGCCACACCACTATTCGAACACCCTTTAATTTTTATTTTTATTTTTTTATAGTTGTTTATATAGAGAACTAAGTTTTAATTACTGTTTGTAAATTTCAAGTGTATCCCACCTAGAGTTCACGAAATAAGCACATATTCGTGAATAACACCTCTCTATCGGAACACCCTATAAGTTTTAGGTTTTTTTGCAATACGGCAAGAGCTATACACTATCTGTGAAAATTTCCAGAGATAAAAGACACTGACAGACGGACAGATGGACAGACATTGTAGCGAAAACAATAGGGTTACGTTTTTACACTTTGTGTACGGAACCCTAAAATAGCAACATTCAGACGAATTGATAACAACCTTGTTTTTTGAAGTCGGTTAAAAATATATAATTTTGTATATACATATCGGACTTGTTCCTCTAAAGACAGTCAACTGAAAATTTTTAAATTATGTAAAGGCAAAAAACTTTTTAGGGTTCCGTACCCAAAGAGTAAAAACGTATCCATATTGTTTTCAATTCAACGTCTGTCCGTCCGCCCGTCTGTCAGCGCCTTTTATTTCTGGAATCGTAATAGGTAGGCTCTTGAAATTTTTACAGATGATGTATAACCGTTGCCGCTATAGCAAGAAATACTAAAACTTATAGGATGTCCCGATTGAGTCGTTTTATTCACGTATATGCGTTTATTTCTTAAACTGTAGAAGGCATACACTTAAAATTTACAAACAGTAATTAGAACTTAGTTCTCTATATAGACAAGTATATAAAATAAAGTAATAGCGTGTTCCGAAAGTAACGTGTTATTTTCGTTTATGTCTTTATTTCTTGAGCTGTAGGAGGAAACCACTTAAAATTAGCAGACATTAAAGCTGTGGTCGCTTTTCAAACAAGTATACAAAATTAAACCTAAAAATTAAAGGGTGTTCCCATAGTGACGTAATTTGCATGTATATGGCCTAAGTTTTTAACGATAACAGGTAGACGGTTGAAATTTTTACAGGAGGTGTATTACTATGGCCACTATAACAAATATTAAAACTGAAAGGGGTTTTCGACAGTGCCGTAATTTGCATGAATATGGTCTAATTTTGGAACCATAATGGCTAGACACAGATGTTATATTACTACGGCCTCTATACCCAATAGTAAAAATTAAAGGCTATTCCGTGTTTTGTCGTGGCCGCTATAACAAATAATAAAGGTTAGGTGTGTTCTGACAGTGACATGATTTGGATGTATATGGCCTTATTTTTTGAACCATAATATATAGACTCCTAAAATTTTATTGAACATGATACGGAACCCTACCTGTGTGGGTCTGACTCGCACTTTAATGATTTATTTTTAATATACTTTCAAATCAAGAAGAGTGATAAAACTGTATTTTTTTGGAGAAAGAGTAGAGAAAATGATGTTAAAATTTTACAGTGCGTAGATATGTCCACTGTACATCGATTTCTGGTGAACTGTGAAAACTCAAAAATTTTGATTTATTATCAAAAATTATTTTTTTTTTTTTTTTGTTGAAAATCAAAAATTATTTAAGTTTATTCGAGTATAAAAAAATTATATTAAATTAGATATTATTCCCTCTTTTTTTGTTAGTTTAAACTCTTATTCAACAGTGTATTCAAAATGGAATGCCCATTTTTACTACAAATTCAAAAAAGTACGATTTTTATAATGCCTAAATTCATGATTTTTAAAATTTAAATGTTGTTTTTGTATTTTCCACATTAATAATCCGTTTCTACCCAAACTGGATAAAATATGTATATTATCTTACAGTATATATATGACAGGACCTTAAGTCCTTTCGATTTAAATAAAAGTTTACACATTCGTTGCTGTCTTGTTGTATGTGTATCAGCGTGACCCCTTTTTTAATTTTGCGGGTATTTTTAATGCTTAACTTACATTTTTTAGTTTCAGGCCACATGAAATCCAGATTTTTCAAAAATAAACCTTTTTATGCTAATGTACCAAATTTCAAAATTATCACACAACTCCGTCTATTTTTGTCCCTTTGTTTTATGGGATTGAAGCACCGTGCCTGTTTTATGTTTGCAACACATTAAAATAAAAAATGCCTGTAAATAGCCTCCAGAAACATAAATAAACAAATGATTTGATAAAGATTTTAAAAATATTTAAATGAATGCAAAAAAAAATAATTAAAAAGTTCATATATTCCTTATGATTAATGTCCAAATTCACAGTCCTCAGTTAAATTATGACTATGATTTAACCAATAATTTTGCCACAGCACTTTGTTAGTTAATAGTTAAAGCCTTAAATTCCATTAGTTAAAAGTTAATGATTTCAAAATAATTTTTTGCTGGGAAAACTCTTACAAATATCATTAGTAGACTAGACAAAAAATATTTCCAAAAATTTATTCATAAGAAAATATTTCAAAAGACTTCATTTTGTGTGTGATCAGTTCAATGGCAATTTTTTTTATTTGAAACGCGTTTCTTTATTTTTTTCTATTATTTTAACTAATTTTACATTTTTTTTTAAATATAAAATTAACCTAAACATAAACTAATGTTTACTTCATATAAAATATAAAAAAGTATTTTTCTTTCTCATTTAATTACAAATACAATTTTATTTAATTTTGCTTTGGGCCTTTTGGTTTTGGTTGTTTCTAATAAACTGAGAGTTTGTGTATGTGTGTGTGTCTGTGTGTTTCTAAGGAATTTTTTACTTAAACTAAAACCGTACAAAAATTTTTTTAACAGCAGTTAAATGGCGTCATGGTATGTTTACTTGCCGAGCAAGATTTTGCGGCCAGCGCCCATATTTTGGCCAGATTGAGTGGCACCCTTGTTGTTACCGGCTTGCAAGCCAATAACAGTTTGACCAGCTTTCAATTGTTCTTCTGTGAAATCACGCTTGCATTCATCAGCGGGCTTGGGACCCAAGAAAGGACCTTTGAATTCTGCATGTTTGTAGGTCTGTTGGGAATGAAAAATAAAATTAAAAAGTAAATAAGTTTTGTTTAGTTGTGCATAAAGGATTTTGTTAAACTTACAGCACGACCCAAAGCAAAGATAGTGTTGGTTACTTGGGCAATATCTTTCTTTTCCCACAAATCTACCGTCTGGAAAACATCAATATCGGGTACACCATATTCTTTTAAAGCCTTTTGGAAGTTGTTGATGTTTTCCATCATTTTGAATTGACCGCCGGAGGAGTTGACCTTGGGTATGGCATTGGGTGATAAGGTGTTGATCAATTTGCACAAAACTTGGCCGTCCTTGAGATGATCCTCGTAGCTAACACCACCGGGGAATTTTTCACCCAAAATAGATTCAATCCATTCTTGGGCTTCTTTGTCCATCTCGGGGTTACGCTTGCCAGCGATCTAGAAAATATGTAATGGTGTTTTTGATTATAAGTAAATTATTACAGTTCACGAAAAAATAGTACATAATGTAAATAGTATTTGTTTATTTATTTGTTTGCTTGTGCATCCATCGCGAGTAATTGGCTGAATGCCTAAACCGATTTTAAAAAATTTGATGTTAAATAATCCTTATCAGGAATTTTATACAGGATTTATCTCTCTAGAGGGGAGAAATGGGCAATTTTATGACAATTTTGAAAAAACAGCCACTTAAAATCTATCAAAACCGTATAAATTTTTACTCCCAAACCTGTTCGCAGATAAAATTTCTAACGATGATGAAAATTTCATTTGCATTACTGTCTTCTTTAGCTAAAAATCATTAAAAAATATCGTTACTGTGGCACTCAATTTGATTATAAAACTGCAATCATGACAATTTTTGACTGTCATGAAAATTTTTAAATTTTAAGTTGTGATTGTTTATAGTTTAGTGTGCGATATATGTGACCGAGTACAGCAAAAGGGACTTCAGGGGAGGTTAACAGAATTTTTTTGTAACTTAAGTAAAATGTACTGGAGAATTGAATGGGAGTAGTCCCGGACCCCGCTGAAGCCGTATTCATGTTGAAAATCTATTAGTGAACCGTTTTGAAGGGTTAACCATTTTATTTTAAGGAAAAATTTAGTGAGATCTGGAATGAAAGTGTTCCCATATCTACTGTTCTTAGTAACAAGAAATAAAAAAAAAGACAAATTTACAAATTTTATATAAAATCCAATAAAATGTTTTAAAATTCAACCCTGCACTATTATACGACTGCTGTATGATTTATTACTGTAATTTCATTTTTTTTTGCGATATAAATCCAGCTGTTGATGATAAAACTGCGAAATTATCTAATCATTGGTTAAAAATGATTTTTTTAATAAAATGTTTCATTAAAAATCATTATCGTTATGGAAAATAAAGGTAATGAAAAATATCATTAGCATTATTTACAAATCAGTGCTAAAAGAAAAGATAATTATTTAGTCAATATAATGCATTACTGCCACGTATGCCTTTATGAAGTTGTGTAATCGTTATTCCATGATAATGATTTTTATTTTTTGTAAATACTAATGAAAAAGTTTCCTTAAAAACTCATATCATTATTGAAAATATATCATTAGCTTTATTTAGAAGCCAATGCTAGTCAATATAATGCATAAATAGCATGTATGCCTTTATGTATTGCTGTAAAGTTTTAACTTAATCATTGGTCAATGATAATGATTTATTGTAATCATTATTAATAACAGCGTTTTATTAAAAATGCTTATCATTATTGAAAATAAAGGTAATGGAAAAAAATCTTTAGCATTATTTACTAGCCAATGCTTATGAAATAAGGAATTATTTCGTCAATACAATGCATTGCTGGCATATATGCTCAGAACTATAGCAAATTTAACAAAAAAATCGAATCAAAATTAAATGCTTTCCATACTATTTGCATGAAATATTGCTATACGTAATAGCTTTCATATAGCATATTTAGAAAGCTTAATTGCTATCTCTGCAAGGCTGTCAAAAAATTAAAAATTTCTTCTTAAATAAAAAACAGATTTAAAGGTTTAATTTAAGTTTCTAAAACTATTCAATTAACAGAACTACAAACTAGTGCTGGCAATTTCTACTACTTTCAATTACTCGATACAACTCAATACTTTTCATTTCCGGTACTCAATACTTCCGTTTACATACTAGCAGAGGAAATTTTTCGTCGTAGTTGTCAAATATTTTTATAAGTTAATTTCTAAAAATACTACCGTAAAAGTATCGATGAACTACTTTTGTGTATTGAGTACCCAAAAAAATGATCGAGTATCGAGTACTCGGTACCCACTACTCCATATTTTTCCAGCAGTACTACAAACTGCGCTAAGTCTTTAATTTTTTTTTTTTAGAATTATTTATAATTAAATGCTTAATTTTGTTAAAAGAAAATTTGCTAAATTTTAATTTTAATATTTTTGGTATTATTTTTTGTATAAATTATAAAAAAATTATTTATTTTTTTATTAAATATAAAAAATTTTTTGTATTTAAACTTTAATTTAAAAATAATTATTTTTATTTAAATTTAAATTATTTATTTAAATTATTTTTATTTATTTAAATTTAAAAATAATTATTTTTAAATCTTAAGCATTTTGTTATTGTTGTGTTTTTAAGTTTTTCGTCTTTTAGAATTTAATTTAATTATTTTTGAATATTTAATTTTTTTTTTAAATTTCCACTTTTGTTTAATTAAAACTATTTTAAACTATTTTAAAAAAATTTTGAGTTTATATATATATTGCTCTTTATCATTAAAAATTTTAACTCAAGGTTAACATATAATATTCAAATTTTTTTTATGTTCTTATTGTTTATTTGATTTTTCTCTGCGAAAATTAAAACTTTTTAAACATTTGTGGGTATTTGCCACACCTAATTTTGATTTAATCGTTTTATGGTTTATTTTGCTTTTTATAGATTTATAAATTTTTTATTAAACTTTTCACAGTTTTTTGTTTTTAATTTCCTGGATTCACTTGTTTTGATTTTTGTTGAAAAACTTGTTCCTTTAATTCACTTAAAATAATATTCACCTTAGCCTTAATAGCACGTTCAAGAGACATTTTTGATTGTTTGTGTTGTTTGGAAAAGTTGTTTTATGAAAAATCCAAAGTATACTGATACTGATCTTCTGTGAAAACACAGTTTATAAACGTCTTGGTTTGCTATCACTATTATTTTTACGTTTCACCCACACGTTCACAACAACAAAAAAGCACTCAATTACTTATTAAACTCTCACAGTCTCTCATCACCTTTTGCAATGTACATATAACGGAAAATTTTATTAAAAACAAATTTCCAAAAATATCAAAAAAATTCTCACTCAAGAGTATAAATTTAGAATACACAAATGAAAAAAACACACCCACGCATTTTAAAATTCTTTTAGAAAATTTTGTTAAGAAATTTTCATCGTTAAGTCCAAGCATTAAGGAACATATGTATGTATTGCTATGTGCTTTTTTTATTGGCAAAGATGACTGTTTATTTATAATTTTAGTTCTAAGACGCACTTCTCACATGTAGACAAACATCTGATTTATTTTAACACTTCTCGAAAAGTGCTTACCAATTACTCACTCATGTTTAAGGAATGTTGTTATTTGGTTTAATTAAAGAAATTTTAAAATAATTTTTTAATTTAATGTTGCAACACATATTTGATCTTCTATCTATATACATATGTATGTATATATAAAGTACAAAACGTGTTTGTTTGTTTATCGAAAATCTATAGCTGTAATCTAGGCGTACATATATTCTACGACAGTTGCTCCCTGGTACAGGAAAACCTCGAACATCCATAAAGATCTAAACATGCCATAAGTTAAAGCAGATATAGCAAAACGTACTTAAAGAAGCTTGAAGCTCATCCAAATCCGCTGGTACGTAATATATCAAATGAACGAGCTTACATTCAACTAATAAGTCTAAATTGCAGCAACAATATGCAATATTTTTCTATAACACTGGCTGGACTTAACAAGTATATTTTTTTAGACTTAAGATATGGGTAATTATTGTTAGTTCAAATGCAGTCAAGATACAATAATTAAAAATACAAAAATACATGTAGTGTTGCCAAGACGCCGGCAACACTAAATTTGAACAACTCTAAATTTGAAAGAGTTCCTCCCCTCAAAATTTTATTTATGCAGTAGTTTTTACTTGATGCGAACACAGACAGAAAAACATTTTAAAAATTGGAGTTTTCTATTCTACATCGCTTAATATTGGCACCAGGAACAAATATTTCATGTACAACAACGGTCCTGTTACAGATTTATTATATGTATAAACTATTCCTAGCACGTCGTAGGCGTTCTGACAATATTTTATTCGTATTTTGCTTTGAAAGTAATCCACACTAAACTCCTACTGTTATAGTGATTCAGTTATGGTGTATTTACCCATCCCTGGGTAATTTCACAGAAACAAAAAATTCTAAAATTTATATGAAATTCTAAAATAATTGTAGAGTTTCGTAATATTTAAAATATCCAGCTTTTAAAAATAAAGAGAGCTGTCAAGTTTGCAGTAGCATTAAATCGGTAAAATTGCGAACTTTCACTAATTTTTCTCTCAAAAATAAAACAAAATAGTTTAAAAAAATATATCCTATATTTGAACCGTGATACTTAGGTACAACCGCAGAAAATGTTATTAAAATTTTTCCAGTAGTTTTTACGTGATGCGAACACAGACAAACGGAGAGACAGAAATGATCCTGTTACAGTTTTATTATATGTATACATAAATAAATTAAGTCACTCATAAGGCCACCCTTTAAATTTCATTATTGTTATTCCGGATATAGTAATACACGCTCTGTGTAAATTCCAAGTATTTCTCTAAGATCATATATGTACGTCAAATAACGTCACCTGTGGGGACATTCATTTTATACTTGTTATTGTGGACATAGCAATTACAATTTTTTTTAAATGTCAAGTGTCTGTCTATAACGGTTCAAAAGATAAGTACATATGCATTAATATACATCATATGCATTAATATACATCATCAATATAGATCACTTTTGCTGTCACAGCGAATCTAGCAATACATCCATATACTGCGTAAAGCTGTCTATGTATGGTTTAAAATATAAGGTCACAAATAAAATCAAGTTAACTATGAGGATACCCTTAAATATCTAATTTAATATTTGTATTTATTGTTATAGCAGACATAGTACTATATATTCTGTATAAATTTCAAGTGTCTGTCTATAACGGTTCAAAAGATAAGGATATATACACTTATTGGGACACCCTTTAAATTCGAATTTTAAATATGTATTTATACTTGTTATTACTTGGATTTAGTGATACATATTTTATATCTGCCTATACTGGCTCCCAAATTTTAGGGACACCCTTAATTAATTTTTAAATTTATTTTTGCTTTAGTTGTATTCACATTGTGAAAATTTTAAATGCTTACCCTTTACTGTTCAAACGATACGTTCAAATCATAGTTATTAATGGTGCAGCCCTTAAATTTTTGAAATTTTCAAATAAATGGGATTAATCTGTAAAGCTAAACTTTCAAAAAGGTTCAGAAATGACGAAGTCCTGCAGCCACAAAAATACAAGAGTAAAAATTAAACATATTGGGGCAGCGAAGCAACCCCGGGTTTAGCTGGTATATAATTAATATAAATTAGATTTTCTTATGATGCATCGCACTAGTAAAAGTTTTGAAAATTTCTGTTTGTCATCAATCACTTTTTATTAAATTCATTATAATTTCTCTTCATCAATCATCAATTTATAATATAAAAATGAATGAGGAATTTTTTTAAATTTTGTAATTATAAATGTGCTTGTTGAGAATGTAGATTTTAAAATTTGTTACATATTTACAGTTTTCTTTTTATTACAAAAAAAAATACATAGACAAGGGGGTAAAGTTAAAAGTGCAATTTAACACTTTAAACATTACACAATTCAGAGAAATATAGAAAATACTTTGTGCTTCCAAATATGTTTAGGAGCTACAAGTCCAAAATTTTGTTTTAAAACTTAAAGTCCGTATCAGTCATACTTGGAATATTTTCATTGGCATTATTTGAAGTAATTACATTGCAAAAGAAATGAAAACACAAATTTATGATCGTAGTAGGTTTTAATAATTTCATATTTTATCTTCAATAAATATTTTTTTCATATGTTATTTATTGCTTGATATAAAATAATTCTTGCAAAAAAAACGACTTCAAAACAGATATAAGGGCACAAATTCTAAACTAAAAATGTAAGAAGTAATTAAAGTAGATTTAGATTTAAACCAAATAAAATATGCGCCAAAATTAGAGGGAAAAGAAGTAAAGACTATGTGAATGTTAAGCCTCTCCCTATTACTGTTCAAAAGTTAAGCTATTTTCACCAGCATCCGTCTTTTATGGGGACACCATTCAAGCCTCTGTGTATAACGGTTTCAAAGATAGGGTCACATAGATCAAATAACATCTTATATTGGGACACCCTTTAATTTAAAGGACGTGGTCACAAAGATTCTTTGTAAATTTCAACTGTCTGTTACGGTTCAAAAGTTTGGCCATATATATCAAATTACATGAACTATTGGGACACCCTTTACATTATAATTCCAAATATTTATACTTGTTATTATACCAGAGAAAGTAGTGAACATTCTGCCTAATTTTCAAGTGTTTGTGTTTTACGGTTCAAGAGATAGGACCATATAGATCAAATTACATTATTTAACCTTTAATTTCTGAATTCAAATTGTATATTTTCTATAGTGGACTTTGGAATACAGGTTCCTTGAAAATTTCAGCTGTCTCTCTATAACAGTTAAAAAGTTTAGCCACATACATAGAATAACATTAACTATTGGCACACCCTTTTATTTCCAAATTCAAATTTTATACTTTTTGTTATAGCTGACTTAGCAATACAGGCTCTTTGTAAATTTCAGCGGTCTGTGTACAACTGTTCAAAAGTATGGCAATATACATCAAATTACATGAACTATTTGAGCACCCTTTAATTTAAAATTTTGAATACTTATATATTTTATTATAACGGTCATAGTAATAGATATTCTGTAAAATTTTCAAGGTTTTGTCTATAACGGTTCAAAAGATAGGCATATATAGGTCAAATTACGGCACCTATGGGGACACCCTTTAAATTTTAAATTTATTTTTTTTTATTAATTTCTGCCGTTGGGAGCTATATCGACACGCAATTTTTTAAAATTTTAATTTGGTGCCCTTTACGGTTCTTAATACACGTAAAAAACATGTATTTTGTATGGGGACACCCTTTAATTTTCATTATAATGAACTGTTTTTAAAATGGGACCAACCTGAAAGCATAACCTTTCAAATAAAGATTTTAAAATCGGTTTAGAAATGGCTGAGGTGTGCGGTTACATATATAAAAAAAAGCAACATTCAGACGAATTGAAAACCTCCTTCTTTTTTGAAGTCGGTAAAAAGAAAAAAGTTCAATCAAATTTTTGTTTACAAAAATAAAGATTTTTGAACTTAAATTTTTTTTTTTTTGTAAAAAGTGCAAGAGCGTTGCCACACAATGAAACGGGTAAACTACTCCTACAAAGTGTTTACAAAAATCTGTAATTCTTTAATAGAAAATTAAATGAGTTAGTAATTTATAATAAATTTTTTATGCTAAACATCATCATAATTATGCTAAAAATCATGATAATAACACATTTCTTACTTTTTAAAATTTTATAATCAGGCCTGTTCTGAAAATCACATTTTATCAAAGTGATTTAAAATGACTTAAAGGGTGTGCTACGCACAAAAATTTTTGAAATCAGGATTAGGAAAATATCTGTGATTTCAAATCACTTGCTTATTTTTGTCAGTTCTTTCATAACAAACTGCTAGAATAAATAGTTTCAAGTATCCTTTTTTTAATTTTTGTGGTCAAATTATGTAATTTATAAGAAAAATATAAGAAAATTGCACATTTTTAAATTCTCTTCTTTTCCAGTATTATTTATATTTAAAATTGTTTTTTTTGTATTTTTCCGCTCTTTTTGAACTGTTAGTAGATTAAGTGTTTAAAAAGTATCTACATTAACCCTTGCCAAAAATAGAAATTGCAATTGCTTCGGAAATAACGTCTTAAAACGCCACTACTTTCATTTTAAACCCTCTGGACTCAACAATGTTACTCTAGGCTTTATTTAATCACAATTTTTAAATCACATAAAGAAATAAAAAGTTTTATGATTTACAGAACAGGGTAAAATAAAACACGCGATTGCAAAGCGGTTCGTGATTTAAAATCACTTGATTTTCAGAACAGGCCTGTATGTCAGACCTTTTTTCATCTTTTTATTTACATACGTACTTATGTACATTAGGGTGTCCGGAATGGAAGATTTTCAAATAAAGTTACCAGAGAACGTGCAATTGTTACTTGACTTTCCATTTTCCAAAAAATTATAAATAATAACTGGCTTTGACTTTTTTCAATTTATTTTTATTCACTTTTTACAGCTTTTTACAATATTGCAAATGATTTGTTTTTAAATTATTATGCATTTAAGCGCCTAAAATCACTAAAATAAAATTAAACTAAATTTGAAAGTAAGCAACAGTATTTCAATGTGCTCAATTATGGTTTTTTGCGTTCCAGCAACTTTGGACAACTTTGTCACATTCAGAGAGTAATTTTGTTTTTACTCTTAATAGTCCGGACTGTTTTGTTATGCACCTGGCACAGACATATTAAAGATAAATTTTTTCAATTTTTTTATATGGATTTTGACATTAATCATGTATTTTAAGAGAGAATAAAAGTGATATTACTGTCAAAATACATATAAAAAAAATTCCAAAAATTTTTTGGAAGCAAAAATAAAACAGAATACAGCAAACTAATTTAATTTAATAAAGTAAAATGGAGAAAAAAGGTTTTCTCGTATTTTCTTTTCTGATTTAATATCCGTCAACAAAGTACTGATTGTGTTAACCTCTTCCGTTGTTACTTTGATTTCAGTTGAGTACGTTAAAGTATGACGTAAGACGGATTCTATTCACAGATTTTTAACAAGAACCAGGACCATGGACGTTCCTAAGGGTCTCCCTAACACTTTTACATGCTCGCAAGCAGCATACCAGCTGCAGTGTTGGTATGAAAAATTCGCGGGCCGCGGCTCCCGCCTGGAAGTGCGCATTCTTAATTTCAGGCCTGATGCGGCACGGGTTCCCGACCTTCGATCCTAATGAGTGAGGGCTCATTTTTCATCTTTTAACAAAAGGAAAAAAATGGTGGGTGGGCAACCCTGAATTAAGAAGTTTATTTTTCACCCTATACATAACGGACCCCCTAATGTGTATACATGTATTTGTGTGTAAACTTAAAAAGTTAATATTTTTGTTTTTGCAAAAATATTTTGTCTATTCCCAATTCTGAAATATACAGCTCATTGTTTTGTTTTAAAACAATAAATAATGTAACCCTCTCAGACCTGACTCTTATACAACTGGGGTTTTTTTCATAATTTTTGGAATATACTATGTTCTCTATATCGTATGGTTATGTTTTTAATTTAAAAATTTGTAATTATTATTAGTCGAACTATTTATGTATTACATACAATGACATTTCTAAGTAGATAGATACGAAGCGTGCTGATGACGGACGTAGCTGTCTAGAAAATGTGCATTCCGCTCCTGCTGGTGTCTAAAAATTAAACTTTCCCAATTTTTCTTTAATATTATCACCTAATTTGTAATTTAATTAATTCTTTCTTAGAGAGAATAAAAACGAACTTAAGCTTGACTATAAATTTCATTGTATGTTAATGGTTATTTTTTACCTTTTTAGGGTTCCGTACCCAAAGGGTAAAAACGAAACCCTATTGTTTTCGCTACAATGTCTGTCCGTCTGCCAGTGCCTTTTATCTCTGGAACCGTAATAGGTAGACTCTTGAAATATTCACAGATGATGTATAGCTTTTCCCGCTATAGCAACAAATACTAAAACTTATAGGGTATTCCGATAGAGAGGTGTTATTCACGAATATGTGTTTATTTATTGAACTGTAGCAGGCATAACTAAAGATTTACAAACAGTAATTAAAACTTTGTTCCCTATATAAACAAGTATAAAATAATAAAACTAAAAATTAAAGGGTGTTCATATAGTGTCGTGATTTGCATGTATAAGGCCTAAGTTTTGAACAATAATAGGTAAACTCCTCAAATTTTCACAGAAGGACACTATAGCAACATATACCAAAACTTATAGGGTGTTCCGAAAGTGACGTGTTATTTTCCTTTATGTCTTTATTTCTTGAGCTTTAGTAAGAGAAGATGTGTTGCCACCGGCGATATTACTAAAAATTAAAGGGTATTTTGACAATGACATGTTTTTCACGTGTAGTGACTTATTTTTTTAATCGTAATAGGTAAACTCTTAATATATTCATAGAAATGGAATTGCCATGGCCGTTATAACAAATAACAAAATTAAACGGTGATCCGTCAGAGCCATGATTTGTACGTATATAGCCTTATTTTTTGAACCGTAATAGGTAGACTCTTGAATTGTTTACAGTAGATGTTGTACTTCGGCCGATGTAACAATTACTAATTACTAAAGGGTGTTCCATCAGTGAATTTTTTTTCATGTATATTACCTTACTTTTTTAACCGCAATAGGTAGGCGCCTGATATTTTTATAGAAAGTATTTACCATGGCCGTTATAACAACAATTCCTAAAATTTTAATCGTGTTCCAATACCAATGCAATTTTCGCGAATATGACTTTGATTTTAAAACATAAGATATGAAAAAATTAACAAATTGAATTTTTCAAGTCGTATTTAATATAGCACGGAACCCTACGTGTGTGAGACTAACTCGCACTTGACTGATTTATTTATATCTTTCAACGATTTTCAGTTCACGCCCAATTGATGCATCTCCGTCAAATTTTTAGCTAAATTGCAATTTTATTGTAATCAAGTAACTTCAATTGGTTTCAAACATTACAATTTACCTTTTTTTTAGTTAAAATATGCCTACTTTACTATTTTGAAACAATTAGTAATTTTGCGACTAAAAACACAACTACTTCTGCGGGTTATTTTGACAAACGTGGTGCAAGAATTTTGCCATGTAATTCAAGTAACGGCAAATCAATAGAAAATGTGAGAAACAAACATAATTTCTTACCTTTTTCAAAATTGAAATACTTTTTTCTTTATTTAATTTTGATTTTTCACAAAAAAGTGTTTTTAATCAAACTTCAAGTAAAGAACAAAAAGAGGGGATGTATAGTAGTCGATACGGTAGCATAATTTTAATGGAAATGTCATAATCCTTATTTTTGTCAATTTTATTTTGTCATTTTATTTTCAAGTTTTTATTTTATTATTGTTTGTTGAAATTTCTCATTCTACAAGTAACCCCACGAAGGGGAAATATTAAGGCGAATATATTAAAATATTTTTAAATATTTTTTTTTTTTTTTTTTTTTGTATATGAAGTTTGATAGTACATCTCAACGCATATTAATCAGGTAGCCTCACTACTGAGGGGAAATATTAAGGCGAAAATAATCATTTTTTTTATATGGATTTTGACAGTTAAACTTACAATTTTTTCCCTTAAATGGAAGTTAAACTATCAAACTACGTATAAACAAAATTTAAAAATGTTCGCCTTAATATTTCCCCTTCGTAGTAAGGTTACCTGGTGCAACTTCCATTTGAGGGGAAAAATTGTAAATTTAACTGTCAAAATCCATATAAAAAAATTTATAATTTTCGCCTAAATATTTCCCCTCTGTAGTGAGGCTACCTGATTAATATGCCTTGTCGTTCTACTTAGTTTGTTTAGTGCCTCAGAAATATAAGTTTTTCTGCCTTTCAATTTGTTGCAATCTAACTTCATAGTACATAATCCTACTCTGCTCAGTGATACAAAAGCTTATCCATCCTTAAACTATTTTGATCCTGAATATACAACTGTGTGATTTAAAGATCTGCTGGTATTTTGTGGAAAAAATAAGAGGATTATCCTTCTTTTACTCCCCCATATAATTGTTTCCTTTAGTTGTATTCAACAAAAGCAACCGCTATAGATATCTTAATGAAATTTCACAGAGGCAAAGCACAAGAGTTTTCGAGTGGGTTGCGGACGGCGGGGGGGGGGTTATGGGGAAAGTTTACGATAAAGTGATTTTTTAAAAATAAAGTACAGGGGGCTAATTAGGGGACTCTTGATCGAAATATATTCGTATCTATATTAATTTCGATTGTACTTGTTTTTCTGATGATGGGACTCGATACATTGCGAATCGATTTTTTAGTAAAGTGTTGTAAAAGATTAAAAAAAAGACTTTACCTACACTAGAAATAAGTAAACAAAAAACATATGCTTACAAAGCAAAAAAAATATTATCAGCAGAAGTGCCAATTTCATTTTTAATTTTTAGAATTTTTCTTTTTGTTTAATCGATGGACGCAAAACTATTTTTAACCGACTTCAAAAAAGAAGGAGGTTATCTATTCGCCTGAATGTTTATTTTTTTTATACATGTAACCGCA
This sequence comes from Phasia obesa, assembly GCA_949628195.1. Taxonomy (NCBI): domain Eukaryota; kingdom Metazoa; phylum Arthropoda; class Insecta; order Diptera; family Tachinidae; genus Phasia; species Phasia obesa. The sequence goes on along the minus strand of OX451219.1, from coordinate 85,115,872 downwards.
GAACTCAGCCATTTCTGAACCAATTTTAAAATGTGTTTCTTTATTTTTAAAAACAGTTCATTATATTAAAAATTAAAGGGTGTCCCCATACAACATACATGTTTTTTACGCGTATTAAGAACCGTAAAGGGCACCAAATTAAAATTTAAACAAATTGTGTGTCGCTATAGCTCCCAACAGCAGAAATTAATAAAAAAAATTAAATTTAAAGGGTGTCCCCATAGATGCCCTAATTTGACCTATATGGGCCTATCTTTTAAACCGTTATAGACAAAACCTTGAAAATTTGACAGAATGTCGATTACTATGACCGTTATAATAAAATATGTAAATATTAAATATTTTAAATTAAAGGGTGCTCCAAGAGTTCATTTAATTTCATGTATATGGCCATACTTTTGAACAGTTGTACACAGACCGCTGAAATTTACAAAGGACCTGTATTGCTAATTCCGCTATAATGAAAAGTATAAAATTTGAATTTGGAAATAAATGGATTTCCCAATAGTTAATGTAATTGTATGTATATGGCCAAACTTTTGAACTGTTATAGACAGACATCTGAAATTTACAAGGAACCTGTATTGCAAAGTCCACTAAAGGGTGTCCCCATAAATTATGTAATCTATATGGTTCTATCTTTTCAATCTTTAAACACAAACAATATATTTTGGAGGAGTTGGAGTTTGCTACACATTTGACAACTGCCGTACCACCAAAAATACAGTTGGCCACAACTTTATTGCTTTTAGCTTCCGGAGGCTTTCAAAATACCGTCGGGAATGATTTTCTTATCGGCATTAGTCAAAGTACATTATCAAAAACACTCGCAAGAGTGCTGTAAGAAATGGAAAAGAAGCTGTGTCCAAAATTTATAAAATTTAGTCCCGATGGTTGGGATGAAACAAAAGAATTTTTCGCCAAGCTTTCACATCTTTTAACGGTGGACCAAAGGCATTTAATTTATTGGTCAAGATTTCCCAAAGTCTATTAGCCGTAGCCTTTCCTTGGCATGTATTTGGTAGAACACCTTTTGTAAAATTGCTATGTTCAGACATAAAATCAGCAAGAATTTGTTTTTGCCTAAAATTTATTTTTGTTGTAAATATTTGACCTAATAATTAACAAAAATAAGTTATTATGATAAAAATATAAAAAATTTAGCTTACATTTTTTTTTATCCAGTGAACAATTTAAAAATAAAATTTTGACATCAAATTTGCTATCGAATATAAACTCGCACGGTTACTTTCGAACGTTAGCTCGCTATGGATTGCCATCATCAGAAATATCGATACAACTCACTCGATAACGAGTGGCAGAATCCCAAAAGTAAAAAAAATCGCAGCTTCGAGTAAATCTCGCATGAGTTCGACTGCCAGAATTTGAATTGACACAATCACTCCTTATAAAATTGTAAACTAATATATGTACATATATAAGACAGCTTTGAAACAGGTGCTGATAAAAATTTTAATATTATATATTCTTAAAATGCGAATTATATGTTCCAAATTATATTTTTTTTTATTTTAGTGGATACCACGCTATTGTTAAACATGGGTCTGTGAAATCCTTTTTGGAGTTTACAGCCAGGAAATGGAGCTTTGTTTAAACCTAAATCTGTTACTTCTTTCTAATTGGTGCTTACCACTCTAAGGAATTTTACAATAATTTAAAAAGGTTGTTTCAAAATTGACAATCTCTGGATAGGGCTGGAAGGATAATAGTTAAAATTTGTGACCCATTTTTTCTTTTAATCGCACTGGCTATATAAAATAGTTTATAAAAATTTAGTAGTACCGAAGTAATTTTAATTTATATAAGTAAAAAATCGACACCACCTTTTTGGGAAAAACCCTGAAAAAAGGTACAAAAAAGGACAAAAATTAATATTTACTATTTTATTTTGAATTTCACCACATCAAAAATAATGAGTTAAAATTGGTTAAAATTAAAAAAAAAAACTATTTTCCAACTAACAAAGACTCCAGACTTTTAAAAACTTTTTTGTAGCTATTTTTGCTATCTAAATTTAAAAGCCCTTAAACTTTTAATTGAGTTTTTAAAGAGAGCTCCACTCTGTAAAATTTCAGTACGATGTTTTTATTGGTTTTATGAGTTACCGAATTATGTCCAAAATAAAATTGTTTTTAAACCAGAAATAGAGAAGCAAAAAAGCAATTCGATAAATCATTTTCATCCACTCTAATGCTACACAATCCGTGGCTTAATTTTTTTGTTCATAACTTGGGTAGTGCGCTTACCACTAACGATATATAATTTTTAGCCACTCTAACGCCACACAGTCTTTGACTCGATACGAATTGCTGACTTGGATGGTGGCTTTGTGATTGAGTCATTATTTGAATTGATATTGTCAAAGTTCAGCAAATTTTAAAGAGTTAATTTTTTATTCCAGGACAAATATTTCGTATTTCATTAAAAGCGGCGCAATTAAAAGTAATGCCAGTATTTGTTTAGAAAAAGTAACTCAATAATTTTCCTGAATTTTCGAACCACTTAGTTCGACACAAACATATGTTGTGGTTAAATGAAAAATCCCAATTTTTATAAAAATTTTGGATTCTGTAAAAAAGAGGAGCATAAATCAACTAAACAATATTTTGCATTGGAAATTTATAATTAACCTTGTCTGTGTGGGCTGTATGGTCAATGGCCTTTTGGATTTTAACCATTTGTAATTTTTGTTTTCTGACTAAAAATAAATTTTCTTTTCGAGATTTTTAAAAAGAAAATCATATTTTTTGTTATTTCTTCATTTCGCGACATGTTTATGTTAGTAAGTGATGCTGATTTCTGTCTGTTTTTTTAATAAATAGAAAAATATAAGATTTTTGGGGTAATATTTTGATGTCGAAATTATTGAGTTATTTTAGCTCTTAATTAGAAATCAAGCTTTTTAACACTTCCAAAAAAGGAGAACTGCTATTAACGTTAAACGTTATTTTTAAACAAATTTTCAGACAAATTAATAAATTAATAATATTTAAAATTAAAAGGGTGTCCTATGCTACATATTTGATTTCGTGTATTTGATACGTGTTTTTTCAACCCTGTGTTAAAATTTTAATACAGTGTGTTTTCCTGCAGCTCTGAAAATCTAAAAGTAAAAAAAAAAATTATTTTGAAAATTAAAGGGTGACCCTCTGTATTAATATTATAATACAGGGGGTCAGGCATTTAAAATATTGCCACTATTTACTGTAGCTCTCAAAACTTGAAAGGGATAAAAACACTAATCTTGAAAATTAAAGGGTGACACCATAGATAACGTTATTTTAATCATCACATACACTTGAAATTTTGCAGTTTGTGTATTACTTCGTCTACAACAAGTACAAAAATACAGGGTGCCCGGATAGGTCGCATACATACACAAACCACACCAACCATTGTTTTTTCTGAATGAAGTGGCAGCTCTTGAATCTTTTCAGGTTGCTCTTCGTCCCAACTGCGGCAATTTTGTTTGTTTTGGGTATGTACCCATTGAGCCAGAAATGGGCCTCATTGCTAAACAAAATTTGCCTCGAAAACGTCGGATCTTCTTGGAACTTTTTAAAAGCCCATAGAGCGAAGCGATTCAGGCGTTTTCATTGTGAAATGCCATACAATACTAAACAATAATAACATGACACGACTCACACGTGATCTGTCAAAAAAAGGCTTTGGAAAAAAATCACCCTATATATACCTAAATAAGTTGATGAGTCAAGGCTGCCCGCCCAATGGGCGAAGTAATTGAACGTACATGACTCTTCTACTTATCTCTTAGTTATAGACACTTGAAATTCATAGAATTAACTATTGTCCCCGTAGCTGATATAAATTGAACCTTTAGACAGGCACTTACACAAAAAGTGTGTTGGTGTGTTTTCTATAACAGTCAGTAAATTAAATAGTGTCCCCACAAAAGACTTGATTTTGGAGCATAATAAGGCTACTTTTAGCTACTCTTACTTTTTGACAAGTAGTAGTCAGACGCTACAATAAAAAGTAGTAAAAACATAAAATTTAAAACTAAAGAGTAGTGCACATGAGAGGCGATTTTTTATATTTAGGTTTATAACGACAAGTATAAAAATAAATTAGAAAATTAAAGGGTGTCTGGATACAAGACTTGTTTTTAACGATTATCTTAATTTTTTTTTTGAAAATTTAATCCTTTGTATTATTTCTCTTTATATTTTGGTTCAAAGAGAATATAGACGATTGTTTAGCGGCGATCCTCCTAGATGAACCATTATGAGACTAGTGAATAATTTTGCAAACTATATTGCTGCGGTAGTTGCTGCCATACAAAGCAACCCTAGTGTCTCAACTAGGAGATGATCTTCGGAAATGGATGTCAGTAGGTAGACTTTTCAGACACTATTGCAACCAAAATTCAATTGGCTAATAAGCTTAATGCAGCAGACTTTCCGATTCGCTTAGAATTACGCAGAAAACTTCCTAACAGTCGTATTTCAAGAAAATCAACTTTTCATTAAGCCCCCAGGTTGCCTGACTACACCGGAATTTTGCTTGTGTATTTATTGTGTTTTTTTAAGTGAAAACTTTTTTAGGCACGTTGAGCACTTTTTGGTTGAAGAAATATTATTGAACTCAACAACCGTAACCGCCGTCACCTAACATTGGTTTCTATACATGGGTCTGCTCGATTTGGTAGAAGCAAAATGATTGAACTTGCGTAATTCGCATTATTCCCTAAAATTCTAATTTTAATATAAATTATTATTCTCAAGTTACGCACTTAGTTTTCACTTCTATTTATTGGCAGTTCCAACGACTGCTTTTTTTTTGCAAGAATTATATACCTCGACATGAATATAAGACGGAGTTATTTAGGCAATGTGATTTTATAAATTGTAATAATTTTATTAATAATAAAAATCACTTGATTATTTTTTAAAACGTTGCAAACGTATATTTTTAAAAATAAATAAAAATAAACCTAAAATTAACAGAATTCATTTTTATAACAATTTCTTTAGACACATTTTTTTAAATTTATTTTAATAATTATTCTGACAATATAAATGATTTGTCGCATCATAATATTTTAAAGCATGTTTCTGTCTTTTTTTTTTTCTTTAGCAAAAAAATATGATAAAAAATAAAAACAGAAGGTCAGTTAATATTTTGTTAAATAGAAGAAAAAATAAATTTATATTCACTAAAAACACAATTATAAATCCAAAAATTGCATTTTTAAACATTTTTAAATAAAAAAAAAAAAAACAAACTGAAAAAATATGATTTAAATTGCTAAATAATAATTAAACAAATATTTTATTTTAATTCTGATTTATAAATCAACATAATTGAAATTTTAAAAACATGATATATTTATGCGCAATTAATTATTTTTTTTTTCTAAATTTTAAATTTTAAAACACAAACAACACCATTAGTTAAACAAACGACAAAAAACACAAAATTATTAAAAAACATTTTTGTTGTTATAAAAGTGTTCTTTACAATCCATAAATTCCACTTAAATCTGCTTGACATACATTCATACTCGTACATGCAAGTTGTTGGCAGTTGAGTTGTCTGCAGACACTTTCAAATATTTCCACTCAGTGTCAGAACGCATTGTACGATAATGGCCATTAGATGACACTTGGCCACAGAGGCAAAATTTAAGAGATTAAATGTATAAAAAATAATAAAAAACACAACATTTATCGAAATAAACTTTAAATAGGTGGAAAATGCGTCAGAATGACAGAAATTTATTAATGAATAAATTGTTTATTAACATCTACTACATATACATACATACAAGTATAAGAAAAACAATATTTTTATTTCTTATTCTTTAAAAAATATCTTAGATTTCGCTTTTAAAATCAAAATAATTATGTATATATTTTAATAATTAAACCAAAGTATACGTGAATTCAAAAAAATTAAGTTTTCTAGAATCAATGTAATTTTTTTCAGCCGTTACTTGAAAGAGTAACAGGCATACAGGGCCGCTCCAAGCTTAGTCGGCGCCCGGGGCGAGATTGTGATCTGGCCCCCTACACATTTAATTGTTCTAAATAAATTCATAAATAAATAAATAAATTATATTTTTTATCTTATACTTATATTTTCAAAAGGGTTACATATTATGTAGCAAAAAAAAAATAATAGAGGAGTTAGAATTTTTTTTAATTATATTTCGATTCAGGAAATAAAGGAATGTAAATAAAAAAAGTTTTAAAAATATCTGTTTTGGGTTGTAGTTATCAGCCTTTAATGGCAAGGGCCCTTTAAAAATTAACTAATGCTTTTCTTAAATTCTGGCCAAGAGGATGGTTCCGAATTTATCAAGCCAACAGTTTTAGGAGAATAAATTAATATCGTTTTGTCAGCTTCATTCTCATTACCATCTTCGCCATTAGAATCTGAATCTGGTATTACTTCATTAAGTGTACAACTTCATTAAGTGTATTCACGTTCACTAATGACAGCAGAAGAACTCGAAGGAGCAAAATAGGAAGTGAGCTTGGGGGTTTTCTTAAGAAGCACATCAGTCGTTGCCTCCTCTTCTCTTACTAATTGAGTCTTTGTGCTCCAGACAGTTTTTTAAACCTGATGGGAAAAAATTATTCAGTTCAGTTCAGTTTATGGTATGGTAATTGGTATTTTCAAATATAATATTATTGTTTTCGTGTTTTGCTTCTTTATTATTATTTATTTATTTATTTTTTTTTTGTGGGTAATGAAAGAACCAATACTAACTTTTCAATAGCTATCCGTTCTTAATTCGCACACCTGCCGGCGTCATTGGACGAACATTTGAAAAAATGTCTTTACACCTGGCAACCATTGAGCTACGAGGGGGCATACATATGTAGGTGCTCTTGTACAACTTATTGTTGTTTGTTTTAATAGTCATTGATTACATTCGAATTTTTCGTCAAATATTCAATATTCGTGCTCCTATCCATAACGTCGACGGCGATATTTCTTTCTCCCTTACACAAAATTGCGCCCCCTTCACCGTGGCACCCGGGGCAATCGCCCCGGTTGCCCCTAAGTTATTTTTAAGTTAGACTTAACACAACAATAATATTACGTTAATAATATAGTTGATTAAAACCATAAAATTCAATCACAATATGTTGTTCTTAGATTATGTTTACCTTAACCATATATTTTCTTTGCATACATGCGCTGCAACAAATTATTTTAATTGGATAAGTTTAAAAATAAGGAAACAATATTTCGACATTTTAATAATTTTGTCAATGATTAAAATTTCTGACACCTGTATTAATATTTAGAAGTTGCCCAGTCAGAAAAATATTCCGACATTGTCTGAATCCGACATTTCCAACATATTTTTGACTTTATTTTCAGATACATATATCATACGGTTTTCTGACAGACATGAACCGGTAAAATTGCACACTTTCGCTTCCTTTTTTCCACTTTTTCTTGGAAATAAATTATTTTAGCGGAGAAAAAGTATGTTTAAATCAAGTTACTAAGGAACCTCTTCGCATAATTTTATTAAAATCCATCCAGTAAATTTTACGTATCTCATTTACGACATACATAAATGGTGCCATATTCTGTAATTCTCGCAGATATGTATATCTATCGCTAAAACTTTAAGAATGTATCAAGAAACGACGTGTATTTTCACATATTTTGAAATTTTTAGTTTTAAATACTTTTTTTAAGGACATAAAATGAGCTTTTAAAACTAAAAATGTCAAAAAAGGACAAAAATAAAAGATGAAGAATAAAATTGTTATTCCTTCTAAGATTTCTAACAACAAAACATATACATACATATAATTGTTCCTTTGAAATTGTACAATTTTAATCCGTCCTATATATGTAGTACATATATAGGACGGATTATTATGTATTATGTACATATATTTAATCATTTAATTTCCAGTGGAACATAGGGCCGCCTATAATTATCCAAAAATAAAATAATGAGATCTAACAAAAAACCTCGAGACATTAATCTCAAATTCATAAAGGGAAATCCAAAGACAAGATATCTTTTAGAAATTGACTCGAAAGTCTGCTGATATAATAGAATTTTTCATGTCTTGATATTTAGAACTCTCTTAGATTTCTTTCAGAAATATCGGCAAGAAACTCCGAATTTGCATGATTTATCTGTTATACATTTATAGGTCAGTAATCTGACAAAAAATCGTATGCAATTTTGAGTTTTTCGTAGACGTTTGTGTCAGACATCTGAATAAATATCCACATACAGTTTAAAAATATTGAAGAATGGGCAATTCCACGTCAAATCAACAAGGCACTCAAAATGACTACTTCATATTTTATTGAAATTTTTTTTATATTTATTCTTTGACTCTATGATCCAAACATAATTTAAAAAGAATTTATCTCTAATAGCTTTTTAGCTATACTGTTATAAAAGTGGGAAAATAACTCTTTTTGCATATGCGCTCGAGGATTAAAAATATTCTATTCCAATTCTAAAAGCCCTAGGATGTTGAATAATAGCTCATTTTAAAGGAGATTTCATACGCTTTAATTTGATATCAATCATGAAAAAAAACCAAATTTAAAAAAATTTGTTTCTTAAATTAAAAAAAAAAAGTTTTACTCAACTTAATAGAGCTTTTAGAACAAGAATTAGAATATATTCAATCATTGAGCGCATATGCCAAAAAGCGATATTTTCCTATTTTGATAAAATAGATTTTTTTTAAATTATATTTGGCTGCAGAAAGTCCAAGAATATAAATAACAAAAGTTTCCAAAAAGTCGGAAGTGGTCAATTTGAAAACAATTTTTTTTTTTGGTTGATTTGACATGGAATTACCCGAATTTAAAATTTCTAGTTTCAATATTTTTCTTACTTTTTATTGATTTTCGCGAGCTGATAGTCTGTGCAGCTGGATAATGCTCTTAAATTTATTTTTTGTATTGGATTTAATTCTGGAATCAATGGAATAACTTACGCATCTGAGGTTTGATGGCTAAAAGCCTCTCATGTTGGATGGGGTTCAAGAGATTGTTTGTTTAAGGCAATGTTGAGATTTCTGCCATTGGACTTATTCATTAGGTCAATCAATGACTGCAATGTCAGCTTTGCGTATGAAAAGCGATGCAAGTTGGCATAGCTTTGGGCCGAACATAGGGCATAAGAGCATTCTTGAACTAGTTAGTAAGGACAGATAGGAACAGCTGGGAATGAAGCAAAACACCAACTAGCAAAAGGGGGTGTGCTGTAATTTCTGTGGACCAGAACCCAGAGTAGCGCTGGTCCTACAGTTGGTGAACTCATTAATCCTGAGAAGGGAGGCCACTACGGTCAGCAGGCTCGAAAAGAGCTTTAAGAGCCCATGGACAGGAAGGCCAGTAAGCTGTTTATGAATATAATAGAAGTACCTTAAGCTGGATAAATGCTTTAGTGACAGGTCATGGAAACTTCAAGTATCATTTAGTCAATATAAAAATCGAAAAAGATGATACTTGCAGACTGAAAGAGAATAAGACGGCAGCGCACATTATGTGTGAATGTCCGGCATTGGCTTATATAAGATTTAAGGACCATTGGCAGAAGCTTGTTGGCATGGGCAAACTGAGGCTTGAACAAATGCTAACAATTATTATAGACTTAGTGATCGTCGTGAGTCGACAATCTGAAAAGTCGAGTTTAAAGGCTGATTATAGCACGTGACTCAATGAAGGTAAGGTTGCCGCAAATTACATTTCAGTTGCCTATAATCCAAGAAGTTGCAAGGGAATCGAAAAGGGACCCATTAAGGAAGTGGTCTGGTTCTTCATTAATAATAATTATAATAAATAATTCTGCAATTAACGTTCAAACGCATTCATTCCAGGCATTTTTTTCGATATCAGTTGTGTAACTATTAAAGTTGTCATCCTTTATCAACCTTCTTATTTCAGGACCGTCAATAATTCCGGCTTTAAGTTTCGCTGTGTTTAAATTATAAAACTTTAGAGATGTAATTAAAAGAATTACCATCCTTGTTCAGAACTGTGACAAATTGTTTCATTAGCCCTGGTTTGATGTGTAAAAGTGACAGTATTATGCGATCCCTTGGCGCAAGGGGTTCGTTTATCACCGGAGGTTTAAATGTGTGTGAGTAGTATAACTATATGTCTAATAGCTTTATTTCAAAAACTAATGCTGCTAAAGAAAAAACGAAGGCAGGCTTAAAACTTCACGAAACAAAACAATTTTATTTCCTTATCAAAGCTTAAACAAAAGAATAATAAACAACAGTGAATTTAAGTTTATTTTCTTACATTATTTCTACTCTGGCTGGTTTATTTTAAATCTAGTTGTAGTTGTAAAAAGTAAAATAATTTTAAACTAAAAACAACAACAAAACAATATTTTTTATTTTAAATTTTTATTCTCTTCTTCTTATTCCAAAGACAAGGAATCTAAAATTAAAAACAAATAAAATACAAAGTTTCCACATGACAAAATAATCTTCAGATAAAAATACGATAATTTTTCATTTTGTTAAAACACCTAAGAATTCCATTTATTAAGCCATCAAAAAATGTAATAACAAGCTAAAAATAAAATTTTTACGAAACAAATTGATGTGTTTTTTTCTTTTCAAAGGGAACTTTTTAAAATAAACAATCCACATTAATTGCTTATAATTAAATTTTTTCCATATGCATGTATTGTATACACAAGAGACAACTCATCAAAGCAAATTATTTGAATAGAAGTGAGAAAAAAATTAGAATTTGTATTCATTTTACAAAGAATACAACAGATGACAAACTATTTCTATAAATATATTTCTAAAAATTTATATTTAATTACCCTTTCGTGCATTTATGAAATCTCTTGTAATTTGCAGTTTTTCAGCAGTCAAAGTTTGACTTGGTAATCATTGTCCTTTTGTACGTATGTATGAATGCATGTAACAGGTGATACAAATAAAAGCATATTTTTGAAAACTAAATAAACCAAATTCAATAACCAAATAATAATTAACACAATACAAATTAAACTTAATTTCTTCTGCTGTAGACTGTAACCCTTAATAGAATTAACAAATACTGTTATCTATATATATAAAAAAAGTTGCATTGTGTTAGAAATTGATGTTCTCTGGAATGCGTGAACCGATTTTGTTTTTGCTAAGTTTATATGTCAATACCAAGGTTTTTATGTACAAACGGTCTCTGTATGTGTATTGGTCCATCAGTTATAGCCGGAATAGATGACACGGTACCGCCCGTACAAAGTAAAAAATTATTATCGTGTTCCTGGCGAACTGCAATTGATAGCGCCTTGAAACTTTGAAAGAGTAGCATTTGTGCTAAGGCGCATAGTCTGCTAAAATACAGAGTGAATTGGGACAGTGAGCGTGGTACCCCCATACAAAGTAAAGAATTATTATCCTGTATCTAGGGAACTGCAATAGGTAGCGCCTTGGAATTTTACATCAGTAATTAAGATACATGGTAACACAGACTGAACTTGTATGGAGGGCATGGTACCTCCTACACAAAGTGAAAAATTATTATCGCGTACCTAGAGGACTACATTAGGTATAGTCTTGAAACTTAGCACAAGTAACCCTTATACTAATGTGCATAGTCTAGCAAAATACAGATTGGATATGAATACTGGGAGTGGCACATCCCATTAAAAATACAAAATTGTTATCGTGTTAATACGTATAGTCTAGGAAAAAACAGGTTGGATGGGAACATTTTTGACTTGAGAATAGCGTGCCTTTTCGCGTTAAAATTTGGTCATGCTCTTCTTCCAAGTATTTATTGTGTTTTTTGTGGATGGGTGTAGCGAAGCGCACCAGGGATAGCTAGTTACTTATAAAACACAATATCATGCAGGTAACTGCCAAGGCTGGCTTCGCACTAGCTTATCCTGCCAGTCCATCTTGCTATTATTTATCCAACATTATTGCTTCCATTTCGGGCCTTTAAAAGTGGGCTGGCCAAATATAAATTTTAAGACACCACAAGACTTTCCAAATTACAAAGAACCGTAAGAGATTCAAAGAGAAAGAAAAGATTTACTGTCTACCATCATGTTTTTGTTTTTTTTTTTTTTTAGCTGCTTGCGAACTTTCGATATCGATAAATATGGTTTGACAGCTGAAAACGTCAAACTATATTCACATTTCTGTTCAGTAAGGTTTAACATTAGGGTTTGGGATTTCCCGGACTATTTCAACGGAGGAAAAAATATTCCCTTTCCCGAGAATTATCGGGAAATACAGCAATTAAAGAAAATAACTTTATTTACCGAAACAGTATTTAAAAAATTTATGGTTTTATTAGTATTAACAGTTAATAAAACTTAAAAACAATTCGGGTGACAAAAATACAAAAGATATAGCAAATATTTACAAATACTGAACAAGTATTTTAATAATTATTTTTTTACAAAATATGATTTTAGAACTGTTAGTGCGTGTAACTAATCACTGGACATTCTTTTCCTTGCTTTTGTTGCGAAACTCTCTCTTTAAAAGTTGGTTCCATGCGTTAACAACACAATTGCTGGTTGACAGTTCTACAGATTCGAGTGGCTGCTTGAATAATCTGTTGAACAATTGTGCTGAATAAAGTTTTATAACATTTTTTGGTACATTAGCAAATTCACCATTTTCTAAATACTTAAGTATCGCAAACGTTTTATCATCACTTTGTTCATTTATTTTTCTTTTCAACCATCAACCAAAAGCTGCTCTTAGACGGTCTGAATAATAACATCTGCTATTAAAAAATTTGTGCCCCTGCGGCTCAAGGCCTCTACTGCAACTTTAAAGGGATTTAAAACGGCCACTAAATTTTCTAAAATCTGAACATATTCTTCAACCCTTTTGAAATTTCTTCAAACCTATCAATAGACTTTCCAGAAATTGACTCTGCTGAAATAGAGTTCGAATTAAGAAGACTTAAAATAACTTTTAACCATGGACCGGATGGTATACCCAACTGTTTACTGAGGTACTGTGCAGCTAATTTGTCGAAACCTTTATCTTTCATCTTCAACTCATCTATCAGATGTGGCTATGTTCCTAGTCAATGGAAAAGCTCATATATCATTCCTCTATTCAAATCTGGCAGTAAGTCACATGCAAAAAACTGTAGAGGTATTGCAAAACTAAGTTCGATACCAAAACTACTTGAAAAATTCATCTGCAACTTTCTAAGCCACAACATATCAAATTTAATATCGCCGCATCAACATGGGTTTAGAAAAGGATGCTCAACCATTACCAACCTGTTACAGTTAACGACGTTAGTTAATAAAGGATTCGTGAAAAATCAACAAACTGATGCCATTTATACGGATTTCAGCAAAGCTTTCGACAAAGTCAATCACAAACTTCTCCTTAATAAGCTATATATGCAGGGATTTTCTGCAAATAGTCTAAATTGGATTAAATCTTATCTAAATGATAGAAAACAAAATGTACTTTTCAAAAACCACATATCTAAACCTATAAATGTTTGTTCTCGAGTACCGCAAGGCAGCCATCTTGGTCCAATCCTATTCTCTTTGTTTATAAATGATCTGCCAAATGTTATAAAATATTGCAACATACTTATGTTTGCTGATGATGTAAAAATTTTTCTTACATACAAAAAAAATTCGGATCATTTTTACCTACAACATGATATTGATAACTTTTATACTTGGTGCAATCTAAACCTAATGGAACTAAACTCTAACAAATGCAAGCACATGAGATTTAACAGGGGCAACTTCGTCAGTGTCAACTTTTTGTTGGGCAAACAACCTTTGGAATTAGTTTGTTCCATCCTGGATTTGGGTATAATGCTTGACGTTAAGCTTAGTTTTATTCCACACATTAATATGATGGTCAATAAGGCGAGAGGCGTTATTTTGAAAAAGCAAGCAGCACTAGTATTTTAAGATTGTCAATTGTGGTTTTTGCGTTCCAGCAACTTTGGACAAGTTTGTCACATTCAGAGAGTAATTTTGTTTTTACTCTCAAAAGACCGGACTGTTTTGTTATGCACCTGGAACAGACCTATAATTTATTTTAATTATTTAAAGTAAACCAGTTTATTGTCTTATAATGTTTAATTAATTTTATTATAGTGAATAATTTGTCATAGAAGTGTTTGCGAATACAGCTCATGTTATTTATATTTTTCTTTATATTTTAGTAAAATATTTGGACACAGTCCGGCAAAAACTGGCTACTTATATTTTTTGAATTCGCCTTGTAAATATGTACCTCTATTATTATACCATGACACCAACAAATTTGATATTTTTTGTTTTTTTAGCTGCATGAGAACTTTCGATATCGAAAAATATGGCATGACAGTTGGAAACGTCAAATTTCTGTTCATTAAAATTTCTTCGCGAAATTCAACGAGCACTTTGTCCATTTTACGTTTAACATACTCAGCGTAGTGAGCAAATAATTCCTGCAGTTATTTATCATTTTTACACTAATTGTTGATTAGGCTCATTTGAAACTGGCCGAAGGTGATAACTTTTATCAATCATGCAAAGATAAAATATGGATAAGGTAACCATAATCTAAGAGCAACATATTATGATTAAATTATATTGTTGTAGGAAAGCCATATCATTATTAAAATAATAATAATAAAAATAATAATAATAATAATAATAATAATAATATTGTTATGTTATTATTATTATTATTATTATTATTATTATTATTATTATTATTATTATTATTGTCTAACTTAAAAATAAAATATAAAATTTTATTATGAAATAAACTAATGAATTAATAAATATACATATATTGTTTATATAAACAATACAAAATAAAACATAAACGACATTTGGTTCTAAAATAGGGTCGCCAGATAAAAAAGTCAAATAACTCGACAATTCAAAAAATTCACCTGGATTTTGAAAAATAACTGAACAATTTAAAATTACACTTGTGGTTAAAAAAAATACAAAATTTTAATAAAATATTTCTTTACAACAATAAACAAATCTGGAGTGCCCTACACTCAACTTTACTATACCTCAGAGAAATAAATATTTTTACATAAAGAATAAAAATTTAGAGTATGTTCAAATCGAAAAAATAATTATTTTCGGTTTGGGGTGTCATGTAATCTATTGTATTTTTATTTGCAAATCTAGTAAGACTTTTGCCTTTGTTGTAAGTAAAAATTTTTGCAACTTTTATTTTAGCCTCTTCTCTTTCAGTCGAAGAACCTCTTGGAATGCACCTCTTGAATTGGAATGGAAAAAAACAAATAAGATAAATTTATATAGATTTTCTATTTTATTTTTATCGCATTTTTGATAAAAGAAGTCCCTTATCTGATCAATTAGAATATCTTTCGGCAAATTATCAAAGGCTTCTCGCGGGCAGCAGAAGCCAGTGTACAACATGTCGTTGTCAATTACATTTGATTTTTCTAAGACTGGAAGCTCCGATAAGTTATAAAATAATGAACAAGTGTGCGAACACTTATTCTCTGCCTATACATGTAGTTATTTAAGCTGAAATTGATATGAGTACAAGTAGTTTGAGCTACAGCTCAAACAACATATCATACACACATAAGTACTACAAATTATACTTTTGTCATGCTCTGATGGGTACCTTTATATAAAGTAATTACATAAACAATATCTGAAGCACTATAAAATTAAGGGTCTTAAAATAGATTACTTTCAAAGCAAAATAAGGACGCTGGCGGGCACAGCTATTTATTAATAAATGAATTATTTTCAGATAAATTAAATACTATAAAGTTATAAATTACAAAAATTACTTTTATTAATATTCTTTTCTTCGACATAAAAGCTTAAAAATGAATATTTTTAGAAATTAACAAAAAATAATTAAAAAAAAAAAATTATATGGACGTTCCTGCCCATAAAAACTTAAACAATTTATTTTTATGGTATTAAGTCGTATGTAATACATTTATTTTGAATCAGAATTTATAATTCGTAAAACATCCGTTATTGCATTTTCTCAAATATTTTTCTTATATTTGATAATAGACTGACTTAGTTATGATGGTAATCAGAGATGATGCATTGATTCTTTTTCCGAATTTATATGAGCATAACTAGAAATCAGCAGCCATTAATTTGATTGGGTTTCCCCTCTAAACAAATTAATAATTATTTAAAAAGTTTGCAAATAAATGACACGTAATAAATTTTCTGTTTAATAAACACTCGTAAATGCACGTTTTCAATTTAATGCATGTTTTTCATTGCAAATATGGCTCAATAAATGCAGCCCCGAATCACACAACTGTTCACACAACCAATTAATCGATGGCAAAATTCACAGTTAAGACACATCAAATAATTCACAAAATATTCTGCAAATATCATTTGTTGAGTATTGTAAATCCATTTTCAATATCAATTGAAATTACTAGTAGTCTCATGCCACATGCATTCATACTGTGCGTGAAGAGAGCACTACTATACACATACTTCAACATTGAAATGTTTATTTTAGTTTTTGTATTAATTATTTTTCATATTACGACTAGCTGTGCCCCCCAACACCGTAGGCTTCCATACAATATTTTTTTCGTTTTTGGTTTGAAAGTTGTCCGCACCAGATTTTTTTTACTCTTATTTTTATACTGCTTCAGTTACGGTTCATCCATTTTCTTTATATAGAGGTACCCATCCCTGGATAAAATTCTAAAATTTGGATAAAATTCTAAAATTTATATAAAATTCTAAAATTATTGCAGAGTTCTGCAAATAGTGTTTTAAAATATAACGCTAATAAAAATAAAAGGTGCTGTCAAGTTTGCAGCACCTGGAATTCTATATTTGAATCGGGATACTAAGGTACCTCCTCACAAATTTTTTTTATAATTTATCCATTAGGTGTTCCGTGATGCGAACACATAGAGACAAAAATTCTAAAAACAAAATTTTATGTACAGAAATCATTCTGTTACAGTTTTATTATACATATAAAGCTAAGCACACAGGGTATGGCTAGTAAATAAGTAAATAAAATATATTTATTTAAATTCAATCAAAGAAGAATTTCAAAGAAATATATTTCTAAAAAATGTTAAATAAACAAATATTAACCTTTCAGCTAAATAATTCAATATACATATATTTAAATCACAATTCTGCTTGAGTATAAAAGGACAGAAGCAAATAACTTGTACAAATACTCGCTTATACAATACAATACTTTAATGTAATTTTCCCACCAATATCTAATTTATTACTTGCATCTACTAACTGCAATGTATTACTTTCACATCTTGTCTTAACTTGTATCTTCTCGTCTGTCTATCAAAATAAAAATTATTCGATGAACATGAAGACGATTAGATGCAAATCAATTTTATATGAACCAGTAAATGTATACTGAACGTACATATGTACAGCTTTGGACATACAAATAAGTCATTGCTACATTATTACTTTTTTCTTTTCAAATAAAACATAATAGATTTAAGTAATAGCGATACGAGCTTGTACTTCTTTATTTTAATTAATAACATAAACTTAAAGTTTATTTATATAATAAAGCACTGCGTGAGCGCAAAAAAAAACTAAGCTCATAAGACGCTCATTCTAATATTTCACTGAAATCGTGTGTGTTTATTGGTTCATTGCACACGAGTAACGTTAAGTGGACAATAAGAAACAGCAAAAATCAACAAGCTAAATGCGAGCTTATGCGAGTCATAAGCAAGTTTAAATAGGTATGAGTAAATGTTGAACATATTAACAATGAAGTTGGGCGAGTTCAACCAGTTGTATGCTATAGCACGAATACAGTTCGAGTGTACAAACAAAAAAAAGAATTTTTTAACAGCATTACTTATGCTCATTTTAAGGGCGTTATTTCATAAGGAATACAAAAAACCAAAAAACCACTAGTGCAAGCAAAACACACGAAGCCTTATCCAAAATATTGAGTGTTTAGAACATGATATGAGAAACACGTCGCTAGTAGAAAGTTCGTTTTACTCGATCAGCTCATTGCGTATATGATACAAACAGAGGTTTTCTCGCTATTAGTATGTTATGAATAGGCATGTGTTCAGTAAGCTAGTAATGGATGAGCTTACTCATGCAATGGTTTATTATATGAAATTGTATAACATGAGTTACATACATTATGTCACCTGAAAAAAAAATATTTGAAAACTTGAGAGAATTTCATTTTAATGCAAATTATTTCTAACTTTTTATTTTTTGTTGAATAACCTCTGTGATGGATTACCTCCTCATATCTTCTTGAGATGGTTTTGTTATTGTATTGGCACTGCTGGGGAAAGTGTTTTGGTAGTTTTTTATTAAACTGCACATTTTATAATCTCGAATAAAAATTCTATGCAGTTTAAATTCGGACTTAGAGCTGAGCTGGTCTTTTACAAATGCTTATTTTTTTTCCACAAACCAATACTTAACTATCCGAGATTTATACTCCAGATAGCTGTCTTGCTGATATATTCACGCTTATGGTAAATCATTAACAAAAGCTCCACTTAAATAATTCCGTTGCAATACATTTTTACAATGGTACCAACGGGCTGCATTGTTGTTAGATTCAATAGATTTGGATAGCAGAAATTTTTACCAGTGTTCCGTTAAAAAGCGCCATCCAATTTGGGTGGATGTAAGAAATGAGTCAGCTTTATTAATGCTGATCATGAATCTGTATTTTTCTTTTCAAAATCTTAAAGATAACTTCAATAATTTTTTCTCTTTGACCTCTTTAGCAACTGATTGTTATGTTCTTCAATGTATTTGATGAATAGTACCTTGGTACCAAATATAGACTACTTTTCCCCCATAAAAGTATCTCATTTCCAAGAGGGAATAGTGAAAAACAAGTGAAAGGACGCAATTTGACCGATTTGGAAAACTTGGCAGCATCTCTTACTACTGCGAACGAAAAAATTTTAGACACTATGTACGGAACTCTACAATAATAAAACCTACGCAGCGAGAAAATAGGTATTTATTACATCTATATAAATAAAATCAAATGTTCGTTGGTAATCGCATCACTTAAGAACGGCTGCACAGATTTGGCCAATTTTTTTAAATCTTCACTATAACCCAGCTTAGGTTTTTACGAAAAAATTGACCACGCCTACATTTTTAAGTAGCTAGAGAACTATAATAGGTAGATCTTTGAAATTGTGCACCATTAGTAACATAGTTTAGCGAAACACAGGCTGGATTGGGATAGTGGGCGTGGTACAAAGTAAATAATTATTATCGTCTACCTGGAGATTTGCACAAGTGACCTTTATACTAATGTGCATAGTGTAGCGAAACACAGGATGGGTAAGTAACTATCATCGTGTTAATACGCATAGTCTAGCACCTCGCTTATAAACTGAAAGTTTTGTAGTGAAAATAGCGTGCGTTTTCCAGTTAAAGTTTGGCCATACGTTTCTGTCAACTATTTATAGCATTTTTTTGGGTAGATGTAGCGAAGCGCACCGGGGATAGCAAGTATAACAACAAAACATAAATGATTCCCTTGGAATTGAGAAGGAATTTCATCGAACATAATAATTGCACATTGCTTACCATCTATATTCCAATATTTTCAAAAGAAGGAATCTAATGCTGCGCTTGGTATATACGTTGCAATATTCTAAGTAATTACTTACATATGGGTACTCATGTGATTTATATATTTACTTTATAAATATATAAATTACATCTGCAGGACTAGAAAAGTAAGAGTTGTAAAATTTGGTATGGATTTCTTTCAAAACAAAATCGAACAAGATATTGTCAGAACCCTGGCGACGTGACGGCTAGCAGTGTCTTTAATCACTATAATGACTTAATTACATATGCGTAAACGGCAATTTATTGATGTCTAACAAATACCCGATTATTTACAAGACGATACCACATATAAGAAAACAAATAGCAAATATTATACAGTTATTATTACACTCTGGATAATAATTAACATGAGTAACTTAATTGTATGTCCGCAAGTGTATACCTATATGTATAAATGTGATGTTAATTCTTTCCTTCCTTTTTCTAAGTATATTTTTCCTTTCTAAAATCATCTTACATTTATTGCAATCTTTTTAAAAAATAAATAAACTTAGACTAAATAAAAGAAAATTATCGACAAATATGCATTTGAACTGAAAACCATTTGTCATTTCAATAGACATTTAGAAATAAGAGAAATTATTAATAAGTAACTGTAAATCATTAGAAAGGTTAATGTGATAATTTTCAAGAGATTTACGAATTTCTTATTAGAAACAAAATCATGGTAATTGTTTTATTTTAAAATCTAACTGTACTGACTAGAAGATAATAAATATCTCAACGGAGAATAAAAAATATTTCTATTTTTTTAATCCCACCACTGCAATTTTGTTTGGTAGACAATGAATCCACGGCACGGTTGCCAGATTTTTTTTCTCTCTTCCCTAAAAGCAAATAAAAAACCCCCTAAAATAATTTTTCTTGTTTACATAAATAAATTTTTTTCTGTAATTTTCAAAAAATAAAATCCAACTTTATTAAATTAAAAAATCCCCTAAATTAATTCCAATTTTAACAAAAATCCCCTAAAATAAAAATTTTAGGGGTTTAAGTTTTTATCATATTAAAGAATGTATTATAAATATACATGTATATGTATGTGTATACAAATATACCCAGTGGTAAAAAGAAGGAATATGAAGGCCTTCTAAAAGGCCTTTTTACTCCTTCTTTTGGAGCCATAAGGCCTTCTGTTTGCATTCCCTTCGCATTCCACTCTCATGTCTTTTTTACACAGGTTGTCATTGCGGAGCAGACCTTCAACTGTCCCTTCTGCCAGTAAGCGTTCCAGAAGGTCTTCAGAAAATTGTCTGCTAGAAGGTCTTTAATTTAATGTCTCTTAAAAGGATTTTTGTAGCGGAAACTAAAAAAAATTGTTCTAATTTTAAGCATTTTTAATTTATTTTTACTTTTAATTCAAATATTAAAATTGTTTGGGATTCGAACCGTCAACGTCTAGGCTAATAGACCTTCGCACTGCCAATTAGTCTATCGAAGCATCTCAATTTCAAGCAGCAATGAAGTAGATAAAGGCAATTCAATGAACTTTTGTGTTTTATAAATAAGAAATCTAAAAATAGAAATTTATGTGTATTTGTCATACACATTCCTACTTCCCTACTAAGAGAAGCAAAGTAGGAATGTGTACTGGATCTTTTAGAAGAAAGTGCCAAGGCCTTCTAAAAGGCCTTCTTTGGAAGGCACGCAAAAATGAGGATCGTATCCGAGGGAAGGTCTTATAGAAGGTCTGAAGTGAGAAGGCTTTTTTAATTTTACCACTGGGTCGTTACTTATGTACGAATTTTGTTGTTTTTTCATACTACACGCATAACCCAAAAATCATCTCTCTAATATGTTCTTTAAATAGTTTAGAAGAACCTATCAGAATGCTGATTGTTACATATTTTTAATTTATTGGTTGCAAAAAAATAGGAGTAGACCAATTAAGCATCTGGTAAAACATAAAAAAGTCTCCCAAAAAACACCCTAAATATTTTTTTTAACCCCCAATTTTTTCCCCTAACAAATGTTAACCCCTAAATTCTCCCCTAAATGAAAAAAATTCCCTTAATCTAGGGGAAAATCCCCTAATCTGGCAACAGTGATCCACGGGTAGATTTTAAAGAGAAAGCATCATTACAAGTAATTTTAGTCGCAAATGCTGCTGGGAACGCCATTTTAGTCAACCACTGGCGATACATATTTTAGATTACGTATTTTTAATGGCATGGTAGGGCAAATAAGAACTTAGAAAATATACGAACAATCGATCTTTTGCACACTAACTTCGTGAGCGTACTATCAGCCGTCTTGGCGATGCACTTGTTTTTATACACTTTTTTATGGGGTGCTTTTAAAGACCGATGCTATGCGAATAATCCAGAACCTATCCACAGCCTTAAGGCTATTATCATCCGCGACATTTGTGAGATAGAACCTGAAACTGCCTACAAAGTCTAGAAAAATTGGACAGACAGGATAAAGTACTGCGACAGTCAAATGAATGAAACATTTATTATTATTGGGTTTTGGTAAGCAGTAAAATAATACTCTGGCGGTTCTCATAAGCGCTTCTAATAAACTCATTCGAGAATGCTATAATTGTAAGACATGCATCCTCTCTCGCTTACGATGCAGGTATGTAAGCGAATAAGTTTTTATAAAGAATTTGGTGAAGCAAAGAGACCTACCAAGTGGGACTTCACAAACAAAACTCATGCCTTTCTGAAGCACGTTGGAAAAAGAGTATATTTCTCTCTCGCTTACAAACTTGCTTTCAAGTAAACGTAATTTTGTGCTTGGTAGAGGGACCATTAACTTTTTGTTTCCCTCTTCGACATTCTTCGTTTCTCAAAGATTTCTGGTACCCTATTTGAAATTGAAAAAAATGTTTAGCTAAATTATGACCTTTTTTATTTAATTTTACAAAATTTTCGACGTATGTATACATCATTAAATAACAAAAAAAATTTTTGCGAAAAATAGGTTAAGTAGTTTTTGAGCATTTTTCTGCAATTTTTTTTCTAGCACAGTAAATTTTATTGCAATATTGCTCCTCCAGGTTTCCTCTAATTTTATGTGTCGGACAGCCATTGGGCGAAATTTTTATGTTTAGGAAGGTTTTCAATTTTAAATTAAACTTCACAGTTGGAAGTATCTAAACTTCAAGATAAATTTTTAGGTATTATATTAAATATTTCTATTCTTAATAAATGAAAATAAGAAATAGTATTTTTTCAATAAATTTATGTACAAAGAATGTGGGATTCATAAATAAATTTAAATAATTAAATATTTATTTATTTCGTATTGAAAATTTTCATTCTCAAAAAGACAAAATACAATTATAAAATTAAATAAATTGCACTCAATGAAATATTATTTTATAATAATATTTTATTTTATGCAACTGAATTTTTTGAATTACGACTTAAGTTCCTTTCTCTCAAAGTCTAAAAAATATTTTTAGGTTATTGTACCAAATGGTAAAAAGTACCCCATTGTTTTCGCTACAATGTCTGTCCGTCCATCTGTACGCGCCTTTTATCTCTGAAACCGTAATAGGTACACTCATGAAATTTTCACAGAAGATGTATAACTGATGCCGCTATAGCAACCAAAAAAATTAAAACTTATAGGGTGTTTCGATAAAGATGTGTTATTCACGTATATGTATTTATTTCTTAAACTGTAGGAGGCATAGACTAAACATTTACAAACATTAATTTGTTTGCTATATAAACAAGTATAAAAAATAAACCTAAAAATTAAAGGGTGTTCCGAAAGTGACGTGTTATTTGCGTTTATGTCTTTATTTCTTGACCTATATGAGGCAACCATTTAAAATTTGCAGATAGTAATTTAAACAGAAAGTAATTATAAACAAGTCTACAAAATTAAACCTAAAAATGAAAGGGTGTTCCGACAATGACGTGATTTGCATGAATAAATGTTGATCCATAATAGATAGACTCTTGAAATTTTCGCAGATGATATATTACTACGGCTTCTAAAAAATAGCATAAATAAAAGGGTTTTGCGTCAGTGGCGCGTTTTGCATTTATATGGCCCAATTTTTTAAATATAATATGTAGACTCTTTAAATTTTCACAAAAGGTGTATTAATATGGCCTTTAAACAAAAAGTAAAAATTAAAGGGTATTCCAAGTGCCTTCATTTGGTCTATTTCAAAAACCATAATAGGTCGACTCTTGAAATTTATAAGAAGATATGTTGCTGCAGCCGCTACTAAAAATAAAGCGGTGTACCGACAGTGACATGTTTTTCCAGAATATTGCCTTATTTTTTGAATCGTAATAGATAGACTCTTAATATATTTATAATAAGGGAATTGCTATGGCTGCTATAACAAATACTAAAATTAAAGGGTGTTCCGACAGTGACATGATTTGGATGTATATGGCTTTATTCTTTGAACCGTAATAAACGCTTGAAATTTTTACAGTAGATGTGTTGCTATCGCCGCTATAACAAGTAAAGGGTGTTCCCCAATAAAATGTGTATTCACTTATATTGCCTTATTTCTTGAACCGCAATAGGTAGGCTCATGATATTTTCATAGAAAGTCCTTATATGTGAAAAGTAACAGGTTGACACTTAAAATTTATACAGATAATATTTTACAATATCTACTGTAACAACAAGAAATGAAAATAAATTTAATAAAATAATAGGATGGTCCCTAGATATCATGAATTTGAGGAATTTTACTTTCTTTTCTAAATGTTATAGGCAGACACTTGATATTTACACAGGGTAATTAGTACTATGCTCTAGTATAAAAAATGATTCAAAATTAAAAGGTGCCCCATAAGACCTGAAAAAATTAACAACTTGTATTTTTGTACTAGCACGGAGCTGTACGTGTGTGAGTCTGAATCGCACTTGACTGATCTATTTACAAATTATGTGATTAATTTAGAAAAAAATGGGAAAATTTTATTTTAGGCACTTGTGGAATGTAATATATTTTCTAGATCGCTACATCCGTCTTCAGCATTCTTCGCATATATCTACTTTGAGTGGGTGGTGTTTTAGTTGTAATCTATTTAACAAACCAAACTCAAGCAAAAGAATATGAGAAAACTTGTATTCAATCATCTATCGTCAAAGTTGGTGAGAACGAAATCTACCACCATCTAAAGCTTCCCTATTGGTTGATATTTTTCCCCAATATTTTATTTCATTGGTTAAATTATAAGAAACTCGTATTTTTTAGATAATTTTGAGTAAAGATAATTTAAATTAAAATGTTGCATTTAATTGTTAAAAAAATGCTTTAAAGCGCAAATAATATCCTCATCAAGTATGTTGCATTCACACAACACACCTATAAGTGGCGACAATTTCAGATACTTTTTAGATAGACTGAGAGTTGGATGTCTATGTATTTTATGAAATTTATATCTACTTTTAAAAATTATCTCAATTACAAATTGATATTCCCAATTTCATTTGGAAATTTCTCATTTTCATTTTGAATTTTCTCAATTGACCTGAAAAGTGGTGAACATAGTAAAAAAGAATTCAACTTGTAATTTATACTTTCAAAAGTATCACAAAAAAAAAATCAAATATTTTGTTTTTAATATTTACAGTTATTATTTTTAAGCACACAAACACTGCAAAAACGTTTTACGCTAATTAACACATTTTTGTTTTAAAGCTGTTCAATGACTAAGAAATTATTTTTAATTTAATTAGTCACGGCGAAAAAATTTTTCCGTTTTAATTTGTTGCTCTACATTTTGGCTGCTTTAATTTTTAATTGGATTTTATGCAAACGATCTAATATAAATAGCAAATGCATACCAACGGTAAAGCGATACAATCCTACAAATTTTTTTTGCAATCAGCTGACTAAATTCTTAATTTTTATTTAATTAAAAAAAAAAACAAAATAAGACCATTAGTTAAATTGCTATAAAATACATTCATTCTTCAAGAAGTCTTAAAATTATTTTAAAAATATTTCCTTGGTTATAAACTATTTACACGTACATTTTAAATTATTTCTTATGCTAATTGCCCATATCATTTTATAATAAAAATACAATTTATTTGTTGGGTGAAAAAGTTCTTTCTTATACGTATTTCATTATTTGCTTAGGCCAGGTCATCAGAAAATCTTTTCCATAATTTTTAAAAAGTCGAAAATATTCTATAAGTAATATATTTCTAAAAACCAGTTACCGTAAATAACAGTTATCAAAAAGAATAAAATCCAATTTTTTATGTTAGAGTCAACGGAGATCTATACTGTCATATGTTAATAGATTTGAATTGTCGAGCTCTTTAAGAATCTATATTGATCTTAAAAAAACGATTAAGAGTTATTTTTCAATGAAAAAACAAAAGTTCGAAGGAAACTCCGAAAAAGAGAATTTTATTGTTTCGTTATAAAATAAAACTTAATGAGGAGTTTTATTTTTTCCATCAGAAAATCAAAATTTTTTTTTATTTTCTTTTCCCCTCTAAACAAAAACAAATATTTTCTTGTTTATTGGGTCTATTTGATATAATATGTGTAGTTACTTATTTAATATTACGAACATAAATAACTGTTTTGTGGAAAGATTTAAATGAAGGTCCCTCAATACTTATTTAAGAGCATAGAATGCGCTTTCAATACTTCCCTGGGTTGCAGGAACAAACTGTTGCTTTTTTTTAATTTTTTTTTAAATATACATGATAACCCCCTATCAATCGATAAGCGTCTAGGGGAAAAATTATCAATATCAAAGAAAACTTTCTTTATCCTCATTAACATTTTCTTCGCCTTCTTGTTCTGCTTCAAATGCGATGTATGAGATTGAGATGTACTGCAAAAATCCCGCGCAGATGGGAAAAAATCCGAAGATCTTTAATCAAACAATAACAAATCTACATAATTTTAAATAAATCAATTGAAATGCAAGGTGACTGTATTGGTTATCATTTTACATAAAATGAGTTTTATTTTCTGACAAAAAAAATTAAACTCCTAAAAAAGTTTTTTTTATTATGGAAAAATTAATTTTTTTTAAACTTTAACTATTTCATTTAAATATTTTATAATAGAAATCAGAAATTTATGTATTAAAAAAAATGGTAACCCTACAATTAAATTCACAATTCATAGTCACAACTGTATGTTTCACGGGTGCTGTCTTTATCATTAACAGGCCATTCCTCTGATGTTCGGACAGCAGAAGCAATATTGCTCTTTCTTAGTCGGATTAAATTGCGGATATTAAGGAAGGATGTTTTGGGCCAGAGGATTTAAATGAGTTTCAAATTTCTTTAATTACGTTACTGCATATTTTGCTATTAACTGCTACTGCTTTAACTAACAGAACGCATAGATTGGTTCAGGTTATTTTATATCAAAAAGCATCTATCACCATTCGTACA
Source organism: Phasia obesa (assembly GCA_949628195.1). Classification (NCBI taxonomy): domain Eukaryota; kingdom Metazoa; phylum Arthropoda; class Insecta; order Diptera; family Tachinidae; genus Phasia; species Phasia obesa. The sequence continues at coordinate 85,088,895 of OX451219.1, read as the reverse complement.
ATTTTATTTTGGTGCCTTTAAATTTTTTCTATCAGTCGGGGGGTTGTAGGTTAAATTCCCACTAAAGACTCTGGTTTTGTTCACTGCAACGAGTGAAGGTTTTCGTAACTAAGCTTGATAATTTAAATTATAATATAATTTGTAATTGTATTGTAACATTTAATAAATAAATAAATAAATAAATAAATAAATAAATAAATAAATAATTAATAAATAAATAAAATGTTTTTTTTTCTATTAAATACATGTGTACGTATAAGCAACATACAATTTTCTCATGTTGTATACGTTGCCATGGCCGTTATGACGATTACTAAAAATTAAAGAGTGTTCTGACAGTGACATGTTTTTCACGTATAGCAACTTATTTGTTTAATAGTCTACCTATACTCTTGATATATTCATAAAAAGAGAATTCCCACGGCCGCTATAACAAATAACAATAATTCTTGCAAAAAAAAACCGACTTCAAAACAGATAGAAGGGCACCAATTCTAAACTAAAAATGTAAGAAGTAATCTGTAAGAATTAGATTTAAACCAAATAAAAGATGCGCCAAAATTAGAGGGAAAAAATAAAGACTATTGAATGTCAAGCCTCTCCCTATTACTGTTAAAAGTTAAGTTATTTTCACCAGCATCCGTCTTGTATGGGGACACCATTCAAGCCTCTGTCTATAACGGTTTCAAAGATAGGGGCACACAGATCAAATAACATCACCTATTCGGATACCCTTTAATTTACAATGTTAAATTAAAGACCTGTAGTTATAGAGGACTTGGTCACAAAGATTCTTTGTAAATTTCAACTATCTGTCTATAACGGTTAAAAAGTTTAACCATATATATCAAATTACATGAACTATTGGGACACCCTTTACATTATAATTCCAAATATTTATATTTGTTATCATACCAGAGAAAGTAGTGGACATTCTGCCTAATTTTCAAGTGTTTGTGTTTAACGGTTCAAAAGATAGGGTCATATAGATCAAATTACGTAATTTATGGGGACACCCTTTAATTTCTAACTTCAAATTGTATACTTGCTATAGTGGACTTTGCAATACAGGTTCCTTGTAAATTTCAGCTGTCTGTCTCTTACAGTTCAAAAGTTTGGCCACATACATAGAATTACATTAACTATTGGGACACCCTTTAAGTCCCAAATTCAAAATTTTATACTTTTTGTTATAGCTGACTTAGCACTACAGGTTCTTTGTAAATTTCAGCGGTCTGTGTACAACTATTCAAAAGTATGGCCATATACATCAAATTAAATGAACTATTGGAGCACCCTTTAATTTAAAATTTTGAGTATTTATACATTTTATTATAACGGTCATAGTAGTCGACATTCTGTCAAATTTTCCAGGTTTAGTCTATAACGGTTCAAAAGATAGACCCAAATAGGTCATATTATGTCACCTATGGGGACACCCTTTAAATTTTAAATTTATTTTTTTATTAATTTATGCTGTTGGGAGCTATAGCGGCACGCTGTTTTGTATGTATGTTGTATGGGGACACCCTTTAATTTTTAATATAATGTTTTTAAAATGGGACCAACCTTGAAGCATAACCTTTCAAATAAAGCAAAAAATTTTAAAATCGGTTCAGAAATGGCTGAGTTCTGCGGTTACATACATAAAAAAAAGCAATATTCAGACGAATAGATAACCTCCTTCTTTTTTGAAGTCGGTTAAAAATAAAGTGTTTTAAAGGGACAGAGACATGATTTGTATGTAAATAGCCTTCTTTTTTGAACCGTAATAGGTAGACTCTTGGAATGTTTACAACAAATGTTGTTCTTCGGCTGCTGTAACAATTACTAATATCTAAAGGGTGATCCATCAGTAACATATTTTTCACGTATATTACCTTATTTTTTGAACCGCAATAGGTAGCCGCATGTATATTTTTATAGAAAGTGTATTACTATGGCCGCTATAACAACAGTTACTAATATTTAAAGGGAACAGTGATGCAATTGCAATGATGTGGGAACAGTGATGCAATTTTCGCGATTACGACTATAATTTTAAAATTAAAAGGTGACTCATAAGACATAAAAAAATTAACAACTTGTATTTATAAAGTTTTTTAAACATAGTACGGAACCCTACGTGTGTGAGTCTAACTCGCACTTGACTGATTTATTGATAAAACGATTTAACGACATTTTGGCGGTTTATAATTTGTTTGGCGATTTTGTTATTTATTATTTATTTTTACTTTGGATCAACATTTGAAATTGAATTTAAAAAAATGGATGGAGACATGGAAAATAGATGTAAAAATTGTTTTTCATATTAAAAGAATTAAATAGACTTTCTACAAAAATGAACATTTTTTTCTTTTCAAAAAGTTGCCACAATCAAAGTTCGTTTTAACCAAAGACTTTTATGATCCTTATAATACCGGTGGGTTATTATGAACAAAAAGTAAAAAATATATTATTTATCAATTGTAAAGTCTAAATTAAATGACGGTTTTTTTTAGGGTTCCGTACTCAAAGGGTAAAAACGAAACCCTATTGTTTTCGCTACAACGTCTGTCCGTCTGTCAGCGCCTTTTATATCTGAAACCGTAAAAGGTAGACTCTTAGTTCGCTAAATAAACAAGTCACGATAGTGGCGTGATTGGCACGTATAAAGCCTAAGTTTTGAACCATAATATGTACCCTCTTAAAATTTTCACAGAAGGTGTATAACTGTGGCGACTATAGCAACAAAAACTTATAGGGTGTTGTGTTCTGAAAATGACGTGTTATTTGCCTTTTTTGTCTGTATTTCTTGAGCTATAGGAGGCAACCACTTAAAATTTCCAGACAGTAATTAACTATATGTTCGCTTTACAAACAAGTATATAAAATTAAACCTTAATATTAAAGGGTGTTCCGAGAGTGACGTGCTTTGCGTGTATATGACCTAAGTTTTGAACGATAATAAGTAGACTCTTGAAGTTTTTACATGAGGTTTATTACTATGGCCACTATAACAAATATTAAAAATAAAAGGGTGTTCCGACAGTGACGTGATTCTCATGTATAACGCCTTTTTTCATGAACCGTAATAGGTAGACTCTTAAAATTTTGTGCAGAAGATGTGTTGCCAAGTTTGGCCACATACATAGAATTACATTAACTATTGGGACACCCTTTAAGTCCCAAATTCAAAATTTTATACTTTTTGTTATAGCTGACTTAGCACTACAGGTTCTTTGTAAATTTCAGCGGTCTGTGTACAACTATTCAAAAGTATGGCCATATACATCAAATTAAATGAACTATTGGAGCACCCTTTAATTTAAAATTTTGAGTATTTATACATTTTATTATAACGGTCATAGTAGTCGACATTCTGTCAAATTTTCCAGGTTTAGTCTATAATGGTTCAAAAGATAGACCCAAATAGGTCATATTATGTCACCTATGGGGACACCCTTTAAATTTTAAATTTATTTTTTTATTAATTTCTGCTGTTGGGAGCTATAGCGGCACGCTGTTTTGTATGTATGTTGTATGGGGACACCCTTTAATTTTTAATATAATGTTTTTAAAATGGGACCAACCTTGAAGCATAACCTTTCAAATAAAGCAAAAAATTTTAAAATCGGTTCAGAAATGGCTGAGTTCTGCGGTTACATACATAAAAAAAAGCAATATTCAGACGAATAGATAACCTCCTTCTTTTTTGAAGTCGGTTAAAAATAAAGTGTTTTAAAGGGACAGAGACATGATTTGTATGTAAATAGCCTTCTTTTTTGAACCGTAATAGGTAGACTCTTGGAATGTTTACAACAAATGTTGTTCTTCGGCTGCTGTAACAATTACTAATATCTAAAGGGTGATCCATCAGTAACATATTTTTCACGTATATTACCTTATTTTTTGAACCGCAATAGGTAGCCGCATGTATATTTTTATAGAAAGTGTATTACTATGGCCGCTATAACAACAGTTACTAATATTTAAAGGGAACAGTGATGCAATTGCAATGATGTGGGAACAGTGATGCAATTTTCGCGATTACGACTATAATTTTAAAATTAAAAGGTGACTCATAAGACATAAAAAAATTAACAACTTGTATTTATAAAGTTTTTTAAACATAGTACGGAACCCTACGTGTGTGAGTCTAACTCGCACTTGACTGATTTATTGATAAAACGATTTAACGACATTTTGGCGGTTTATAATTTGTTTGGCGATTTTGTTATTTATTATTTATTTTTACTTTGGATCAACATTTGAAATTGAATTTAAAAAAATGGATGGAGACATGGAAAATAGATGTAAAAATTGTTTTTCATATTAAAAGAATTAAATAGACTTTCTACAAAAATGAACATTTTTTTCTTTTCAAAAAGTTGCCACAATCAAAGTTCGTTTTAACCAAAGACTTTTATGATCCTTATAATACCGGTGGGTTATTATGAAACAAAAAGTAAAAAATATATTATTTATCAATTGTAAAGTCTAAATTAAATGACGGTTTTTTTTAGGGTTCCGTACTCAAAGGGTAAAAACGAAACCCTATTGTTTTCGCTACAACGTCTGTCCGTCTGTCAGCGCCTTTTATATCTGAAACCGTAAAAGGTAGACTCTTAGTTCGCTAAATAAACAAGTCACGATAGTGGCGTGATTGGCACGTATAAGGCCTAAGTTTTGAACCATAATATGTACCCTCTTAAAATTTTCACAGAAGGTGTATAACTGTGGCGACTATAGCAACAAAAACTTATAGGGTGTTGTGTTCTGAAAATGACGTGTTATTTGCCTTTTTTGTCTGTATTTCTTGAGCTATAGGAGGCAACCACTTAAAATTTCCAGACAGTAATTAACTATATGTTCGCTTTACAAACAAGTATATAAAATTAAACCTTAATATTAAAGGGTGTTCCGAGAGTGACGTGCTTTGCGTGTATATGACCTAAGTTTTGAACGATAATAAGTAGACTCTTGAAGTTTTTACATGAGGTTTATTACTATGGCCACTATAACAAATATTAAAAATAAAAGGGTGTTCCGACAGTGACGTGATTCTCATGTATAACGCCTTTTTTCATGAACCGTAATAGGTAGACTCTTAAAATTTTGTGCAGAAGATGTGTTGCCACGTCCGATATGACAATTACTAAAAATTAAAGGGTATTCCGACAATGACATGTTTTTCACGTATAGTCGGAATAGGTAAACTATTAATATATTCATAGAGAGGGAATTTCCATGGCCTTTATAACAAAATTAAACTGTGTTCCGACAGAGACATGATTTGTACGTAAATAGCCTTATTTTTTAACCGTAATACGTAGACTCCTGAATTGTTTACAGTAGATGTTGTACTTCGGCCGCTGTAACAATTACTAATTATAAGAGGGTGTTCCATCAGTGACATGTATATTTTACTTGTATATTACCTAATTGTTTAACCGCAATAGGTAGGCGCCTGATATATTCATAGAAAGTGTATTACCATGGCCGTTATAACAACAATTCCTAAAATTTAAAGGATGTTCTAATAGCGATGCAATTTTCGAGAATATTACTTTGATTTTAAAATTAAAGGGTGCCCATAAGACATGAAAAAATTAACAACTTGAACTTTTAAAGTCGTACTAAACAAAGTACGGAACCCTACGTGTGTGAGACTAACTCGTACTTCACTGATTTATTTCTACATCAGTTTTTACCAAAAGTTTATAATTTTAAGGAACCTGTCGCATAATTTTAAAGATTTTTGAGCTGACTTTATATTCTGATACTTCTTGTATTAATATATTGACGCTTTATTGACGCTTTATTGCCGGTTATAAAGCTATTTCAAATTCTATAATGAATTTACTCGATTACTTAGCCTTTCCGTGATTTCTCTTAGTATGTTTTTAAGTTGTATAATATTATGTGATTACCACTCTCTTCGAACTTTTCTTTATGCAGTTTAGAGAGGTTAGACGTCTACAGACGTCGAATCAAATTCGACTGTATCTATCTTATTGTCGGGCTACAGTTGCATAAATATTGGACAGCTAATTTGAGATTTTTAGTTATATCAGTTCAACAGCACTCCACGCCTTCTGGTGTTCTTAACAGTATGTTTTCCGAACAATGAATACTTGGATATTTTCTATATCCAACTTGTATTCACTAAAAATCCAGTCGCTGTACCGATTTCTTGGGATTTCCATATAGAAACAATAGATCTTTCTTTTTCAAGGTCGGTGAAGAAATTCGGTTTAAGATTTCATTTACGTTTAAAATTATTTAAAATTAATATTCAACCCGTTTAATTTAATTTATTTTATTTAATTTGATTGTATTTAATTTAATAAATTTGATTGTAAAAGAATAAAAAATTGCTAGAAAGAAAAATTCTACAGCTAACAGAATTTCAAACTCTGTGGTAGTTTCCATTATTAATCTATTTACTTTAAAGATTTTTCCCAAATTTTCAAAATATACATATAAATAATAATACGAAGCCTATTTTTTACATCAGAAAGTTAAGCTCTTAATTTAGTGTTCTATTTTGACTATCGAAATTGTGCTTAAACCACATATTTTATGATGAGATACAAAGACTTATCTTCTTCTAGGCTGTATATTTTATGACACAATAAGTGTTAAGTAAGTGTTATAAAATAAAACAAACTTGAAGAGTTTTATTTCTATTCTATAACACAATAACCTAATTTTGAAAGAAAGAACATAAAATCGAAAGTCTTATCAAGGTTTATGGTTGTCATCAAAAGAAAAAAACATGGAACAAAAAACTGCAAGAAAAATACTTTATGTTTATTTTATTAGCAATAGTTTTATTGAATAACGTTCGTTTTTTGTTTCAAGGGGGATGATCAATCTTAAATACTTCAATTATATTGTAATATAAACCCACAAATAAATACCTTCTGCCACCACCGTTAAGTACCATAAATATAAGCGGCCATTTACAGCTTCGCCCCTTTTTTATTATGCTTCTTAGAGATAAGATGGTGAGTAATATAAAAAATTTAAATTACCATGAAAAAAATAAATGTGTTGTCTTCAATAGATTACATTTCAATTAAATTTTTACGCTTTTCTATTTTACAACCTTTTGCATTTACTCGTATTAAGATGGGGACAAAAAGGAAATAAAAAAAAATTATAGGAAACAAATAATGACTTGAACAACAATATTGTTTTTGGATTGTTGATAATTTTATATATATTTTTTTACAACATAAATACTAATATCAGGTTTGGTTTACAAAAACAATTATGGCCGTTATTTGCCTAATATTATAAATTTATTATAAACTAGCTATACCCGGTGCGCTTTGCTATACCCATCCATACAAAATACAACAAACACTTCGAAGAACAGTTTGGGGAACCTTGTTTTTGTTTATATACAAGGTACGACGTCCACGTTTCCCATCCACTTTATTTTTTGGTAAACTATTCGTAATAACAGGATAATAATTTTTTACTTTTAATAACAGGTACCACTCCCACTATCCTAAACCAGTCTGTATTTCCTAGATTATGCACATTAGTATGAGGGTTACTTATACAAAGCTTCAAAACGATAGCTATCGTAGTTCTCTAGGAACACGATAATATTTTTTCACTTTGCATGCGAGGTACCACGCCCACTCTCCCAATCCAGTCTGTTTTTATTCTAGACTATGTACATTAGTCTGGGGGTAACTTGTGCAAAGTTTCAAGACTCTACCTGTTGTAGTTCTGTATTTGGACGATAATAATTTGTGGTTTGGTTAGACTATGCAAATTAGTATGAGAGTTACTTCTTCAAGTTTTCAAGACTCAACCTCTTGCAGATCTGTTGGTAGCCGATAATAATTGTTCACTTTGTATGGTGGGGTTGCTGGTGCAAAATTTCAATTATCTCTTATAGTGTGTGTGGTCACTTTTTTTTCCATAAAACCTAATTTGGGTTACCACAAAGAAAATTGGCCAATCGGTGCAGCCGATCTTAAGTGATGCGATTACCAACGAACGACGTTTGATTTTATTTATGTACATATGTATATTTGAAACTGGTAGAGAAGAACCTTCGAAGTCTGAACAGTGTCCCAACTAGTCGGGCATCAGTAGCCCCACAAGGATTTGCCCAAATTTATGTGACTATTTATTGGTGAGGCCTCTCGGGTAGTAACGTGGTACCTGTGGTTTTAGACCTAAATCGGGGGAAGGGAGATTTAGTCCGGTGTACTGTTTCACAACTCAACAGAGGCAGCAATAGTGCTCCAGGATTATATCTATTTGTTGGACATTTAAGAAAAGGTTTTTACGCCAAGTGTATTGAGTGATAAAGGTGATTGGATAACTATCGAGTCTAGTGCTGGAGATTTAAATTTTGTGGTATTAACAGAGCAATAATTGATTTAAACACCAGAAAAGCTTCTGGATTAGATAAAGATATAAACTAGTAACAAGATGTTATTTTTAATGCCATTTTGTGAACTTTCCTCCAGATTGGAAGGTTTCGCTAATAACTATGCCTCCTAAACCAGACAAAGACCACACAAAAAATGAATTATACAGACCTACAACATCCTCTCAAAGTTGTTTTAGAGGATGTTAATAACTAAGCTGAACCCCATTCTAAGCGACAAAGGATGTATTCCTAATTATCAATTCGGCATTAGGAAAAGACATAGTACCATCGAACAAACTTACAAACAAATTGTGTTAAGAAGATATTCGAAGACAAAAAATACTGCTCTGCTATTTTTATCGACTTTTCCCAAGCATTCGATAAGGTATGGCACGCTTGACTAATACATAAGTTAAAACTGAATTTTTCCGTAAACTTATACAAGCTGTTGGATATTTAATTGATTTAACCGATCGAAAATTTATTGTGAAAGACGGAAATTTTGTAAGCTCAACTGAGCCAATTGAAGCCGGAACATTTGGGAACATTTTATATTTATTGTATACTTCAGATATTCCAACTAGTTACCGAGTTCACACATCGACATTTGCTGGCGACACAAACAATTAGCGCCATCTGTTGCGCATTTGTACTTAAAATATCTTACTTTCAAAAAAAAGGTGCGCAACCGTCTTTAAAATATCCCAGTTTTAAACCGAAAAAATCTATTTTAAAAATATATTATATATGCACAAACACAACAAAAGGTAAATTATCTTAAATATATGTAAGTATGTGTAAACATATATATTTATATATATATATATATATATATATTGTATATATATATTGTATTTTCGAGCAAAACATTATTCTATTTTAATACTATCATCCTTATTCTGATTATCAAGAATATTAAATTCTATTTAATACTCTGTGTTAAAGTTAGAAAAGGTATTAGAAGTTCTTGGCATTGTTATCCACAAAAACATTTAATGACGTTATTTAAAGTAGATTTGTTTATTCTATTTTTTTAAAAACACTTCCAAACCCATTTAAAAACACTTGTGTATTTAAATAAAAGAAGAGATTTGAAAGTGTAAGAAGTGCTAAAAAGGTAATGCACAAAAATAAAGGTGTTCAAGTATTCGAAAAAAAATATTTCTTATTCTTTTACATTTTATTTTAGTTTCTTTTACATTTTTATTTTATTTTACTTTATTTAATTCCTTTGAGAAATAAATAGGGAAAAATGTCTGTTTTTTGCAGCTTTTGTCCTTAAAGCTGTTTGATTATTGTATTATTTTTTTTTAAGACGAGTTTTTCTCTTTATTTAAATTACATACTTTACTTTATAATAAAAAAATTATATCTGTATGTAAGAAAATAAAGAAAAAAAATTATTGGGTTACAAAAACAAAAGTTATTTTACTCTTTAAAACTTTTTTTTAGCAAATATTATAAAACAGCTTTATTATTTAATATAAAAATATACAGTTTAATATAAATAAGTTTAAGTATACCCTTTATGACTATTATATCATTATTGAAATATGTAGTAGGATAAAGACCGCTTCAAACACCTAGAGAATAAACATGGTTATGATATGATCACAAGAACCGTCTTATGTTCTCTATAGCATATTTTATATTCTCTATATTTTATTTTAATCATTACTATGGTGATGACAAACAAGTTTTTGTTCCAATTTTATCACTAAATGGTTACTACACCCAAAATTTTCAACATGGATTGTTCGAATTATAAAATTTTCAAACCGTAACCAAATTTTTATTAGTATTCCAAAATAATATTGTATTTATAACCATAATATATTATTAGTAAACAAATTATGATGAGTTTGCTCGTATATAACCACGGTATGACAAAAAAACAAACAAATGAAATTTTTTGTGAAGTTTTGTTTTAAAATTATTAGAATCTAATTTTACGGGTTTGACTTCCAAGAAATAAAAATTTATGGTTTGAGTCTTTTCTCATATCGTCGTATACTTAAAAAATAAACTAATAAATAATTGTGTATTTTATTGGAAGGTATGTTTATATATAAACAAAATAAAGTATGTTTGTATAAATATATATTTCACTATATTTATTTAATTTATTTCATAATAGAAATTTATATGTTACAATATTATTTTTAAGTTACATAATAATATGGTTCTAAAAACAATGTTATTATTAAATTAATAATAATATGGTTTGTGTACAACCATCTTAACAACCATGAGTTATAATATGTTGTTCTTAGATTATATTTACCGCAACCATGTTTTTTCTTTGCGTGTGTGAGAACAGAATTTCACGTAACTGTATTCACTGTCTTAAAAACCTTCGGATTCTGGCGCATAATTTGAGAAGGCGGCCAAAAATCAATTTTTTTATGGTTACCGATTTAATTATTTTGTTACTCACTTGAAAGGTAATACCAGTGTACCTCGTGAGCCAATAAATTACTTCTCTATTTTAACTAAATCACAGCAAACACGGGGACCCAAAATGGACTTTCTCTGTATTTTGCTAAAATTCTTAGAAATTATAATTTTAAAATGATGAATAATTTTTTTGATGTAAATTAATGTAAGCTAAATATTTTAAGAAAAATAAAGTCTTTCAGAAATTTTTAACTGTTTTTTAAAAACATGTCCATATTGCCCTAAAATCTCCTACTTAATAGAGCATAACTCCTTGCCGTTAAACCAACGCAAAAAAAATATTTTTCCAGTTTATAGTCCGAACCTCTCCTACACTCCTATACCCCATTATATGTGCGCTGGGGTCCGGCCGTGGGCACCAGAACAATTTTTCTGACCCAAGGTCAGATATTTTCTGCACATTATGAACACAAAAGTTTTACAAAACCAATTTTTTTTGGGTAAATCTTCACGCAAAGAAAAAACATAGTTATTGTATGGTCACGGCAACCACATTATGTTCACTGTAAAAATACATTTTTGCTGTGAACAAATTATAGTTATTTTAAACAATACTTTGGTCACGATAAACAAATTATTGTCAACAGTTAATCATTCAATGGGTTATACGTACCGAAAAAGCAACGTGGTTGATTTGAACCATATTAAAATTCAAACCACGCCGAAAATATGGAACATCGAGGTGTGCCGCCTAGGTCGCGGCGGCCATTTGGCCGATATTTTGTTCCATACCAATATTATCAAAATAAAAAAAAATAAAAATCGGCCCTTAAAATTTAAACACCTTTTATAAAGTGAGTATTATGTATTACTTACCCCCGGGGGTTCCAATTGTCACTGCAGGAATATGGCAAATGCTTTGACGCGGTTCACTCGGGGAAAATAGGGGCACCAGACGCTAGGGTTCCTAGAGCCTAAATCTGGAAGAAAAGGTCTGTGTGTTAAAACTTACGGGTCCTCTTCGAGGCCCGACCAGTGCCCAAAGGACTGGTACCACAGGAATCGGTGGCCCCACAGAGAGCCTATCCTCTCTATGACCGGTTATTGGTGAGGTCCCCTTCGGGGGTACACGTGGTGGTGGTGGTTTAAGATCGATTTTTGTAGGTAAGGTGCAAGGTCGATCAAGTGTGCTGTTACACTCTCAACAGACGGAGTTTGGATAGTCTCCAAACCCCTAAGCAAGAGGTTATAATATGGATCTAGGCTTGCATTGGAAAGGCTTGCCATATTATATAAATTGCTACTCATTGTGACTGTATCACACAAAAAGCGATTGGTGGCAATCGTAAAGTGTTGTTATGCTACACAATGGGGGCGCTAGTCTACGCCTAAGTTTCACTCGGTGGTAAGACCACCGTGAGGTTAGGCCGAGTTGGCAGGTACTCACGTTAATCTTGTTCCACAATTATGTATTGCTAATTTATGTATCAAAGAAATCTAAATGACGATTTTATTGATAAGAATATTAGCGAAACTGAAGTCGTTCACAAAAATAATAAATTTTATTATAAAAAATGTTCCCTATGACTTATTATAGTTTTTAACCATACCATAATCTTGTATACAACCGTATAATTTAATCATAATATGTTGCTCTATATGTTTACCTCAGCCATTTTTTCTTTTCGTGTCTATTATTTTTTTTTTTGTAGCATGCCATAATGAATAATGCGATGCTGTAGTAATTCCAAGGTCTTCCAAGTATTTTTCAAGGGATTTTAGAAGGTTTGCTAATAAATTGCTGAAGACTGGCTTGCAAGCAGGTTCTTAGCCTTGGCTAAAAAAGCCGTAGTGCATAAATACAAACAAAACTTTTCGTAAACTTTTCGTAAACTTTTCATGCAAAGATACAAACTTTTTAAATATTTTATGAATGACAAAGATCTTAAACAAAACAATTCCATTTTTATACCCTTCACCACAGGTGGAAAGGGTATATATAAGTTTGTCATTCCGTGTGTAATTTCTACAATATTCATTTCCGACCCCATAAAGTATATATATTCTGGATCCTTATACATAGAGAAGTTGATTAAGCGATGTCCGTCTGTCCGTCTGTCCGTCTGTCCGTGTTAGTGTGGTAATGTCATTTGCCAAGGCATCAGAAGAGATACAAAAAATTTAAGCACACCAATCTGTCAGGCATAGTTTCGAAAATTTTGGTATTGCAATTCAGCAACATCGGATCATTCCTTTGGAGGCTACGGGCCAAAAACCACGCCCACCTATATTTTTTTACGTTTTTTTTACGTTTTTTTTAAATTTTTTTCGGCTTTAATGATTCTGTTTTGCCTTTTTTTGTCAAATAAATATTAGAGTGTGACAGGTAGATCGCAAGGAGTGCATACAGATCTCGGGGGATCAATAACCCCCTGCGAGGGGCGATTTTTGTTTGTTTTTAGATTGGTAGGGTTTTTCTGCTTTGATTTGTATTAGAGACCTTAATAGAAAGCAATACGCATAGAGGTAGCCAATGGACCCACAGGGTACCTACTGACAAATAGGAGCAGTTAAAAGGGCCCCCCATGTGTCAATATGATGAAATTTTTTTTTTTTTTGTAAGGATTTCTTTTTGCTTTAGTCTGACCATTCTAACTCAATATATTGGAGAAAGGTCCAAAATTTAACAAAAAAATTTCAATCAAATTTTTAAAAAAAAATTTTTAAAAAAATTTTTAAAAAAAAATTTTTTAAAAAAATTTTTTTCAAAAATATTTACAAAAAAATTTACAAAGCATTTTCAAAAAGATATTTTACAGAAAAATATTAGAAAAAAAATTTTTTGAAAAAATTTTCCAAAAAATTTTCGAATAAAATTTTACAAAAAATTTTTAAAAAAATATTTTTACAAAAAATTTTTACACACAATTTTCGAAAAATTAAAACAAAAATTTCAATATTTCTTTGAAAATAAAAATCATGACTGTAACATAACATATATTTAATATTAAGAATATACATATGTATGTATGTGTGTATATAGAGTAACATATTTTTATACCCTTCACCACAGGTGGAAAGGGTATATATAAGTTTGTCATTCCGTGTGTAATTTCTACAATATTCATTTCCGACCCCATAAAGTATATATATTCTGGATCCTTATACATAGAGAAGTTGATTAAGAGATGTCCGTCTGTCCGTCTGTCCGTCTGTCCGTCTGTCCGTCTGTCCGTGTTAGTGTGGTAATGTCATTTGCCAAGGCATCAGAAGAGATACAAAAAATTTAAGCACACCAATCTGTCAGGCATAGTTTTGAAAATTTTGGTATTGCAATTCAGCAACATCGGATCATTCCTTTGGAGGCTACGGGCCAAAAACCACGCCCACCTATATTTTTTTACGTTTTTTTTTACGTTTTTTTTAATTTTTTTCGGCTTTAATGATTCTGTTTTGCCTTTTTTTGTCAAATAAATATTAGAGTGTGACAGGTAGATCGCAAGGAGTGCATACAGATCTCGGGGGATCAATAACCCCCTGCGAGGGGCGATTTTTGTTTGTTTTTAGATTGGTAGGGTTTTTCTGCTTTGATTTGTATTAGAGACCTTAATAGAAAGCAATACGCATAAAGGTAGCCAATGGACCCACAGGGTACCTACTGACAAATAGGAGCAGTTAAAAGGGCCCCCCATGTGTCAATATGATGAAATTTTTTTTTTTTTTGTAAGGATTTCTTTTTGCTTTAGTCTGACCATTCTAACTCAATATATTGGAGAAAGGTCCAAAATTTAACAAAAAAATTTCAATCAAATTTTTAAAAAAAAATTTTTAAAAAAATTTTTAAAAAAAAATTTTTTAAAAAAATTTTTTTCAAAAATATTTACAAAAAAATTTACAAAGCATTTTCAAAAAGATATTTTACAGAAAAATATTAGAAAAAAAAATTTTTTAAAAAATTTTCCAAAAAATTTTCGAATAAAATTTTACAAAAAATTTTTAAAAAAATATTTTTACAAAAAATTTTTACACACAATTTTCGAAAAATTAAAACAAAAATTTCAATATTTTTTTGAAAATGAAAATCATGACTGTAACATAACATATATTTAATATTAAGAATATACATATGTATGTATGTGTGTATATAGAGTAACATATTTTTATACCCTTCACCACAGGTGGAAAGGGTATATATAAGTTTGTCATTCCGTGTGTAATTTCTACAATATTCATTTCCGACCCCATAAAGTATATATATTCTGGATCCTTATACATAGAGAAGTTGATTAAGCGATGTCCGTCTGTCCGTCTGTCCGTCTGTCCGTCTGTCCGTGTTAGTGTGGTAATGTCATTTGCCAAGGCATCAGAAGAGATACAAAAAATTTAAGCACACCAATCTGTCAGGCATAGTTTCGAAAATTTTGGTATTGCAATTCAGCAACATCGGATCATTCCTTTGGAGGCTACGGGCCAAAAACCACGCCCACCTATATTTTTTTTACGTTTTTTTTTACGTTTTTTTTTAATTTTTTTCGGCTTTAATGATTCTGTTTTGCCTTTTTTTGTCAAATAAATATTAGAGTGTGACAGGTAGATCGCAAGGAGTGCATACAGATCTCGGGGGATCAATAACCCCCTGCGAGGGGCGATTTTTGTTTGTTTTTAGATTGGTAGGGTTTTTCTGCTTTGATTTGTATTAGAGACCTTAATAGAAAGCAATACGCATAAAGGTAGCCAATGGACCCACAGGGTACCTACTGACAAATAGGAGCAGTTAAAAGGGCCCCCCATGTGTCAATATGATGAAATTTTTTTTTTTTTGTAAGGATTTCTTTTTGCTTTAGTCTGACCATTCTAACTCAATATATTGGAGAAAGGTCCAAAATTTAACAAAAAAATTTCAATCAAATTTTTAAAAAAAAAATTTTAAAAAAATTTTTAAAAAAAAATTTTTTAAAAAAATTTTTTTCAAAAATATTTACAAAAAAATTTACAAAGCATTTTCAAAAAGATATTTTACAGAAAAATATTAGAAAAAAAAATTTTTTAAAAAATTTTCCAAAAAATTTTCGAATAAAATTTTACAAAAAATTTTTAAAAAAATATTTTTACAAAAAATTTTTACACACAATTTTCGAAAAATTAAAACAAAAATTTCAATATTTCTTTGAAAATGAAAATCATGACTGTAACATAACATATATTTAATATTAAGAATATACATATGTATGTATGTGTGTATATAGAGTAACATATTTTTATACCCTTCACCACAGGTGGAAAGGGTATATATAAGTTTGTCATTCCGTGTGTAATTTCTACAATATTCATTTCCGACCCCATAAAGTATATATATTCTGGATCCTTATACATAGAGAAGTTGATTAAGCGATGTCCGTCTGTCCGTCTGTCCGTCTGTCCGTCTGTCCGTCTGTCCGTCTGTCCGTGTTAGTGTGGTAATGTCATTTGCCAAGGCATCAGAAGAGATACAAAAAATTTAAGCACACCAATCTGTCAGGCATAGTTTCGAAAATTTTGGTATTGCAATTCAGCAACATCGGATCATTCCTTTGGAGGCTACGGGCCAAAAACCACGCCCACCTATATTTTTTTTACGTTTTTTTTTACGTTTTTTTTTAATTTTTTTCGGCTTTAATGATTCTGTTTTGCCTTTTTTTGTCAAATAAATATTAGAGTGTGACAGGTAGATCGCAAGGAGTGCATACAGATCTCGGGGGATCAATAACCCCCTGCGAGGGGCGATTTTTGTTTGTTTTTAGATTGGTAGGGTTTTTCTGCTTTGATTTGTATTAGAGACCTTAATAGAAAGCAATACGCATAAAGGTAGCCAATGGACCCACAGGGTACCTACTGACAAATAGGAGCAGTTAAAAGGGCCCCCCATGTGTCAATATGATGAAATTTTTTTTTTTTTTGTAAGGATTTCTTTTTGCTTTAGTCTGACCATTCTAACTCAATATATTGGAGAAAGGTCCAAAATTTAACAAAAAAATTTCAATCAAATTTTTAAAAAAAAAATTTTAAAAAAATTTTAAAAAAAAAATTTTTTAAAAAAATTTTTTTCAAAAATATTTACAAAAAAATTTACAAAGCATTTTCAAAAAGATATTTTACAGAAAAATATTAGAAAAAAAAATTTTTTAAAAAATTTTCCAAAAAATTTTCGAATAAAATTTTACAAAAAATTTTTAAAAAAATATTTTTACAAAAAATTTTTACACACAATTTTCGAAAAATTAAAACAAAAATTTCAATATTTTTTTGAAAATGAAAATCATGACTGTAACATAACATATATTTAATATTAAGAATATACATATGTATGTATGTGTGTATATAGAGTAACATATTTTTATACCCTTCACCACAGGTGGAAAGGGTATATATAAGTTTGTCATTCCGTGTGTAATTTCTACAATATTCATTTCCGACCCCATAAAGTATATATATTCTGGATCCTTATACATAGAGAAGTTGATTAAGCGATGTCCGTCTGTCCGTCTGTCCGTGTTAGTGTGGTAATGTCATTTGCCAAGGCATCAGAAGAGATACAAAAAATTTAAGCACACCAATCTGTCAGGCATAGTTTCGAAAATTTTGGTATTGCAATTCAGCAACATCGGATCATTCCTTTGGAGGCTACGGGCCAAAAACCACGCCCACCTATATTTTTTTTACGTTTTTTTTTACGTTTTTTTTTTAATTTTTTTCGGCTTTAATGATTCTGTTTTGCCTTTTTTTGTCAAATAAATATTAGAGTGTGACAGGTAGATCGCAAGGAGTGCATACAGATCTCGGGGGATCAATAACCCCCTGCGAGGGACGATTTTTGTTTGTTTTTAGATTGGTAGGGTTTTTCTGCTTTGATTTGTATTAGAGACCTTAATAGAAAGCAATACGCATAAAGGTAGCCAATGGACCCACAGGGTACCTACTGACAAATAGGAGCAGTTAAAAGGGCCCCCCATGTGTCAATATGATGAAATTTTTTTTTTTTTGTAAGGATTTCTTTTTGCTTTAGTCTGACCATTCTAACTCAATATATTGGAGAAAGGTCCAAAATTTAACAAAAAAATTTCAATCAAATTTTTAAAAAAATTTTTAAAAAAAAATTTTTTAAAAAAATTTTTTTCAAAAATATTTACAAAAAAATTTACAAAGCATTTTCAAAAAGATATTTTACAGAAAAATATTAGAAAAAAAAATTTTTTAAAAAATTTTCCAAAAAATTTTCGAATAAAATTTTACAAAAAATTTTTAAAAAAATATTTTTACAAAAAATTTTTACACACAATTTTCGAAAAATTAAAACAAAAATTTCAATATTTCTTTGAAAATGAAAATCATGACTGTAACATAACATATATTTAATATTAAGAATATACATATGTATGTATGTGTGTATATAGAGTAACATATTTTTTTAAATGCGTTTGATTTTTTTTTTTAAATGCGATTGATTTAAAATAGATGAGATCTTTGTTTAAAACCTAGGTGCATTAAACACATAGACATCATCAGGATACCGGGTAAAAACTGCCAAAAATAAAATACACACGTTTATAGGTAAACGTTTTTTTTTTTTGAAGCCAGTATAGCTACATGGCTACACGACCACCGTTGTGGATGTCGTCAACTTAGGCTAATTTCTATTTTATTCAACAAAAGAAAATGTCACAAATTACATTATTATTGTAAATTAGAAATTCATATACAAACAAAAAGTTTTGGAGGAGATATTTAAAAGTTTTTGAAAAAGTTATTTAATTTTATAAAAGCAAAATAAGTATTTCTACAACAATGTCAGAGTTTACGATGTAGCGTCGGCTTCAATATCATTAAGTAGCTGACAACACGGCGACAATTGTAGCAAACGGAATTTGTTTTCATTTGTCTTCTAATTATTTCTTTAACTCATGAATAATGATTTTTTCTTATACGACTTTATTTAAATAAAGAGTCAACAATATGGATAATGCTGTACATGTCTGTATAAATAAAATCACCGTGGTGAAGGGTATAGAAGATTCGGCACGGCCGAATATAGCACTTTTACTTGTTTTAAATGCGTTTGATTTTTTTTTTAAATGCGATTGATTTAAAATAGATGAGATCTTTGTTTAAAACCTAGGTGCATTAAACACATAGACATCATCAGGATACCGGGTAAAAACTGCCAAAAATAAAATACACACGTTTATAGGTAAACGTTTTTTTTTTGAAGCCAGTATAGCTACATGGCTACACGACCACCGTTGTGGATGTCGTCAACTTAGGCTAATTTCTATTTTATTCAACAAAAGAAAATGTCACAAATTACATTATTATTGTAAATTACAAATTCATATACAAACAAAAAGTTTTGGAGGAGATATTTAAAAGTTTTTGAAAAAGTTATTTAATTTTATAAAAGCAAAATAAGTATTTCTACAACAATGTCAGAGTTTACGATGTAGCGTCGGCTTCAATATCATTAAGTAGCTGACAACACGGCGACAATTGTAGCAAACGGAATTTGTTTTCATTTGTCTTCTATTTCTTTAACTCTTGAATAATGATTTTTTCTTATACGACTTTATTTAAATAAAGAGTCAACAATATGGATAATGCTGTAAATGTCTGTATAAATAAAATCACCGTGGTGAAGGGTATAGAAGATTCGGCACGGCCGAATATAGCACTTTTACTTGTTATTTATCTGTTTGCTATATTATACCATTACAATCGTACAATTTTGAAGAAAACAAAAGCAAAAACTTATTTTTTTAAGTGACTGAATTAGTTTTTGCGGTTTTCCAACGCTGATTTTGTCTATAATTTTTTTACTTGAAGTGCTTTTCATTTTGTTATACTTCTTAAACTATTGCAGTCTCAATTAAATAAAAAAATAAAAAAAAACTTACAAGCTGTCTTTTCATATCTGCCAATAATAAAAGTTTTATATCGCTTTCATATATTCAAATCATTTAGCAAAAGTTTGCGAAAGTTTTTTTCTCAAAACGTTTTTATTTGTTTCTCTTTGTTTTCTTTTCCACATGAATACATTTAAATGAATTTACTTTTTGATTTAACGCCCAAAAATGGATTGATCAATCGGTTTCATTTTTACTGTTTTGTTTTTATTAAAACAATGAGAACGATTTTGTCATACTGAAAAAAACAAAACAAAGGCAAACGTTTCTTTTTCTTCATTTTCGTACTCTGTTAAGTATTAGGGACATCTTTAAGGTTTGGACTTCATATGAAAGAGGACTAATAACTTATACATGGCTCTGACCCAGGATATCCCTAGATAATTTTTTACCTCTTTAAAATCAGTTACATTATGAGTCGACTTTTCATCATTCACAAAATATAATTTTTGCAAATGCTTTTAACTTGAGACAAATCATGGGACGAGTATTATTGAATCAATTGATAATAATTTCTCGCAGTTTAACTACAAACTGAAACCTTTTAAATAAATAACACAGGGCAACAGCAAAAATATGCTCGAGTAACTACTATATACATTTGATGTATCGTAGCCATGATACATCAAATGTATATAGTAGTTACTCGAGCATATTTTTGCTGTTGCCCTGTGTTATTTATTTAAAAGGTTTCAGTTAGTACAAAAATGGTAAAATTTTTAAATTCTATGGATAGATTTTTTTTAAAAAATTTTTTTTTAAAATTGCAATTTTTTTGAGACGTTTCTTCAAATAATTAATGATAACTCAAAAACTACTAGTCCGATATTATTAAAATAAATTCAGAAAAATTAAGATTTGCATAGCCTTTAATTCGTCTATATATCGCGTTTCAATCGGATCAATAGTATCGGAGTTATAATAAAAAACTTAAGAAAAAAATATATTTTTAACGTAAAAATGGCAAAAATTTTCGTTTTAAAAAAATCATAAAAAATCGAAAACGGCAAAAAACTTCCAGATTCATTTTTTTATCGCATAGCGACATATAATAGCAACAAAATGAGATATCGACCATAAAAATCGATTGATTTTTTTCGAATTTATTCACATTTTAGTGAATTCGCTCATTTTCCAAAATTTTAGTTTTTTGCTTGATATACGCATTATAGCGGGTTTTCAAATGTGTGAAAAACATAAATTTTCCAATTTCAAGGGGTGCATGTCGGATTAATGTTAGATTTGATGAGAAACTTCCACCCAAAAATTTTAGTCGAATTCGACAACGTTAACACGTAGCGCATAGGCCCCAAATCTGAAAAAAAGCGTTTAAATCGAAAATAATTGACAAATTTTCAGTTTTTGCAAAATTAACGCTATTTATTTCCCCTTTTGCAAAAAAGTGGATCCTGGTCCTTAGGGCAAACACAATGAGATTTACAATAAGCTACATATCTTTTAAATCGGTTAAACAGTTTTGAAGTTACTTGCCGAGGCAATTGACAAAAAAATGTAACTAAGTCAAATCGATGGAATAGATCGAAAATGCATTTCATTGTTTTATTAATGTATTTTCTTTTATTTTATATTTTATTATTTAAATTTATTACAACATATAAAATAAGGAAATAAATAAATAAATATTATAAACTACAAACTTTGGAATTTTCTTTTATGACATTTTCTATTATTGAATAACGAAGTGTTGCTCTGAATACTCCAGCAAAAATCTGCCATCATGTGTGCATCCCAGCAACATAATCATCATCCTTGTTATTTCCTAAGAAATGTTGAATAACCCATACAAACGAATCCCATGCATTTTTCTCAATTTCTGACATTGAACTGAGAAAATCGGTATCTTTGACCAATTTGCGAATTTGTGGGCCGTCAAATATTCCTGCTCTCAGCTTTTCCATACTCAAACTTTTAAACTTCCTTGAAATATACTGGAAACATTCACCATCTTTGTTAAGTGCTTTAACAAATTGTTTCATCAGACCAAGTTTAATGTGAAGAGGGGGTAATATGATGCGATCTCGGGGCACCAGAGGTACATTTATAACATTCCTCATACCTGGGTCCAGTGTTTCCCTATAAGGCCATTGTTTTCTCTTCCAGTGTTCTGACTTAGCTCTGCTGTCCCATAAACATAAAAAACAAGGGTATTTGGTATAGCCACTTTGTTGACCTAATAGGAAATTTACCATCTTAATATCAACACAAATTACCCAGTTATGTTCATTATACTTTATCTTCTTCATGACCAATGCAATTACAGAGTATTCTTCTTTTACCTTGGTTGAATGTGCGATTGGCAAGGAGTGAAATTTATTTCCATTGTGCAAAAGGACACACTTCAAGTTGCGTTTTGATGAGTCAATAAATAAACGCCATTCGCTTGAATCATATCTATGTAAGCCCATGGCAGTCATCAAACCAGGAATATCCAGGAATATATTCTACATTCAATACTGTATTTCCACAGTAACACGTGTCCCACAGAAATACGTGTTTTGCCCAAAACAGTATTTCGCGTACTTGTTTTGCCATACATTTCTCATTCATCCAAAACACTTTGGCAGTACCTGGATATTGTATAGTGGTTTCAAAAGCATCTAATTTTTTTATTTTGTTGCGTTGTGTAATAGGAAGATATCAGTCAATTTTAGCGAAATTTTATATTTTATTGTTAAAAAAGAAAAAAATAAAAAATTTTAAAAGTAAAATGTTTTTGTAAATTGTCTTCGGCAAGTTCTCAAGGACATATAATGGCCAGTGAAAATTGTAATAACTCGAAAACTTAAAGACATGTAGCTTATTGTAAATCTCATTGTGTTTGCCCTAAGGACCAGGATCCATTTTTTTGCAAAAGGGGAAATAAATAGCGTTAATTTTGCAAAAACTGAAAATTTGTCAATTATTTTCGATTTAAACGCTTTTTTTCAGATTTGGGGCCTATGCGCTACGTGTTAACGTTGTCGAATTCGACTAAAATTTTGTGGGTGGAAGTTTCTCATCAAATCTAACATTAATCCGACATGCACCCCTTGAAATTGGAAAATTTATGTTTTTCACACATTTGAAAACCCGCTATAATGCGTATATCAAGCAAAAAACTAAAATTTTGTGAAAATGAGCGAATTCACTAAAATGTGAATAAATTCGAAAAAAATCAATCGATTTTTATGGTCGATATCTCATTTTGTTGCTATTATATGTCGCTATGCGATAAAAAAATAAATCTGGAAGTTTTTTGCCGTTTTCGATTTTTTATGATTTTTTTAAAACGAAAATTTTTGCCATTTTTACGTAAAAAATATATTTTTTTCTTAAGTTTTTTATTATAACTCCGATACTATTGATCCGATTGAAACGCGATATATAGACGAATTAAAGGCTATCTTAATTTTTCTGAATTTATTTTAATAATATCGGACTAGTAGTTTTTGAGTTATCATTAATTATTTGAAGAAACGTCTCAAAAAAATTGCAATTTTAAAAAAAAATTTTTTAAAAAAAAATCTATCCATAGAATTTAAAAATTTTACCATTTTTGTACAAAGGTAGTCATGATACATCAAAATTATATAGTGGTTTTAAGAGCACATGAAATTTTTTTTATTTTGTTGTGCTGTGTAATCTGAAAAGTGAGTAGTTTTTGTATATTTTATTAAAGTTTCTACACATTCCACTTACCGAAAATCCTTAAGTTTTAATTATTAACGCAGATACTCATAATCTAATACATACATGCGTTAAATTAAAGTGTATATGTGTGCGTGTGTGTATATGTGAAACAATTTAATTTGTATAATTGTGGTTTTGTTTATAATTCATGTAATTAGGAATAAATACAAATATTATCACATCTATGATTTGGGTAGAAGGAAGAGAGGCAATCAGAATTCAAATTTCTAGTTTGGTATTTAAATAAACCCAATGATAAAAAAATGAGTGTGAAGGCTTTCTCTATACTCCTTCTCTCCTCTTTACTCCTTCTTTTCGAGGCGCAAGGCCTTCCATTCGCAATTTATTCTCATTGTCATTGCAGATCAGACCTTCCACTCTCACTTGTGTCGGCAAGTATCCTTCGAAAATTGTCTGCTAGATGGCCTTCAATATAATGCACTTTGAAGGTTTTTCGTAGCAAAAACTAAGAAAAATGTTTCGGACAAGATTATTTTTATTTTGTACCTGGTATATAATCGGAGGTCATGAATTGCAGTGGGATATATGTTTCACTTTTTAAAAATCCGTTTTATTTAATTAATTTTATTTTTACGATATACAAATAGTAATTGAGAATAAAAAATTCCCAATACCTATCAAGCTTCTTCTATGACACACGTGCGAGTACAAATATAATTTTTATTTAGTGCATCTTACTACTTACATATACAATACGATAATATTTATGTGTACAATCGTATTAATATTAATATTTTTTCATCAACAACTCATTTTCATCGTTCTTTACACGTTTTACAAGTATATTTGATTCAAACAATTAATCGGCCTATGTTTGTTTAGAGTGCGCCATTATTATTTAGTCGTAAATACCAATATTATTAAAATATTGCTTTTTGACACACTACTGTTATAACAACTTGAGATAATTTATTTCAAAAACAGAGCACTTAACAAATTATTACAACCCTTTAAATAATATTAGAGACCAAAAGTATTATTAACTTGTCGTACTGTTTGTAACATCTGTAGATAATATATTGTATTTTAAGTATTCTTTAATTTTTTTAAGTGCAATTCACCTAATTTTATAAAACATTTGAAATTGGGATTTTAAGTTCCATTTCGAATTTTTGGAAATTTAAATGTTTTTCTGAAGATCTCGTTTTCAATACAACAACATGGTAAAATTTTTTTGGTAATTTGTAATAGCAAAATTCGATACAGTATAATTAGAATTACAAGTTATATAGAAAAATCGGAAAATTCATTTCAAATTAGTTAGTGTCTTCATAAAACCCATTCCAATGCGAACACAGACGGATATCAATAAATTAACTTTCCTATCTATAAAGATCCCGAATATATATAGTTTCCGAAGTAGCAAGTGAATACGGTAGAAGTTACGAATGGTAAAATATATGTGGTGAAGAGAATAAAAAGTCGTGTTATTTGAAACTAGAATTTAATGAAAAAGCATGCAGCGTTAAGGAAGCGTGATCGAAAAATTATAACCGAAAACATTAACGTGAGTTAAAAAAACGTGAGAAACCTCAACCTACCCCTACGTCACATTTTCTGAGTGCGGACACATATGTAAAACATTTTTTTTTTTAAATCCTTACATACAATTTAAAATACATATTAACTTAATCTTAAGAAGAAAAATTAAAAAGTTAAATTTGGAATTTAAAAAAAAACAATTTCAATATCACTCGGTTTCGGATTACAGAACATACCCGATTATGTTGAGTTACTTTTACATTTACAAAAAAATCAACAAAATTATACAAACTATTAAACTGACGACATATACGCGTAAAAGGATCAGCTAAATCATAATTAGTTTTAAACAATTTAACAAAAAGAGGTTTATAATGAGGAGTATTGCGACATGGAACATTAAATTGTATATTACTCAACAGAAATTCACAGCAAACATTACCATTTATAAGGTTTAACATAAAAGAAACATTTAGCATAGTGCGACGGCTTTTTAGCGTAGGTAGTCTTATTAACGCAAGTCTGCTAGAATATGAAGGGAGATTTATTGCAGGATTCCAATGAAGATTACGTAAACAGAAAAGCAAAAACTGTTTCTGCACTGACTCAATATATTGGCAATAAATATTGTAATAAGGATCCCATACGATTCCAAAACCGATTTGACCAGTGAAACGTAAAGTTGCTTGGTAATATAAGGATCAGGGAATTCTTTTGCCCACCATTATAAAAATGCAGAAATACCTCTAGCCTTATTGACAGTCATAGTAATGTGTGCAACGAAGTTTAATTTAGAATCTAATAAAATTCCAAGATCCAAGAAAGTGTCGACTAAATGCAGCTATACAACTATTTCTAAAAAATCGCATACATCTACATTTTCTTAGATTTAGCTCCATTAAAATATTTTTGCACCATAAAAAGAAGTTGTTAAAATCACTTTGAAGAAAAGTATGATCAACATATTGCTTGAAGGTATAAAAAATTTTGACAATGTCAGCATACATCAAAATGTGGGAAAAGTTGATAACTTTCGGAAGGTCATTTATAAACACAAAAAAAGAAGAGGTCCGAGATGACTGCCTTGCGGAACACCGGATAGAACATCAATGTTCTTGGACGTACTCATGTTGAATCGAACATTTTGTTTTCTACAGGTTAAGACATTAGCCAGTTTAAAGTTCTCCGGGATACACCTAATAAATCTAATTTTGTTAATAGTAATTTATGATTGACTTTATCAAAAGCTTAACTAAAATCAGTATATACAGCATCAGTTTGTTTGGTGAAGAACGTTAGTCGTAGTGGAGCATCCCTTTCTAAAACCATGTTGGCTAGGTGATATAATTGTTGAAATCTGATTACAAAGCGTATCTGCAACTAGTTTTTCAAACATTTTCGGAATAGCACTTAATTTGGCAATTACTCTGTAGTTTGTAATGTCAGACTTATTCCCAGATTTATGTAGAGGGATGATATACGACTCACGCCAAAGCAAAGGAAAGTATCCAAGTCTAATTGAAGAATTAAACAATAATGTTAGAGGAGCAACTAGTGACTCTGAACAACGATTTAACATGTAACTTGGCACTCCATCAGGACCATGATTAAATGACATTTTCAGAGCCTCCAAGCCAATAAATATATCCTTACTATTTGAAGTAGGAAAAGTAATAATACGGTTTGAGGCTAGTGGATAGGGATAAAAATTAGTTTCATCATATTGCCTACTACCATAAGCACTGGCGAAGAAATCAGCAAACATATTACAAATAACATCATTATCACTGGATTCTTTGTTATAAAATTTCATTATTGTCGGGTAACCATTGGATTTTCTTTTTGAGTTGACGAAGGCATAGAAAGATTTTGGATCATGAAGAAAATTAAGTTTCATTTTATTTATGTAATTATTATATAACGAACGGTTTAGTAAGTTTTATTCTGCACGACTTATAGAGAGAGTACTTTTCATAGTCTGTCATCGAACCAGAGATTTTGTAAATTTTATAATATTTGTTTTTCAAGTTTTTAAGTTTTGAAAGCTGCTTAGAATTCCAAGGTGGACAACTTGGGAGGTGAACGATTCTTTTAGGAACAAAGTATTCAAAAAACGAATAAATAGTTTTATAGAAGGTGGTGATCATCAGATTTAAATCTGAATTACTCTTTATAGATTTAGATAAAAGATTATTCCAGCAAGTATTTTTTATATGCTCATTTAATGCGTAATAATTTGTTCGTTTGAAGCAGAAAACTCTTTCTGTTTTGCAAGATGTAGGGTTACATACTAACGTCATAAATTAAGTAATCAGAATAGTAGGATGATATCGATCTTCAGGTAAACTAACAGGATCCGAGCGTGTTATTGCGCAATCATCGGAACAGTTAACAAACACCAAATCTAGCAATTTTCCAAAGTCATTGTAAATATTATTCATTTGGTAAAGACTAAGCGAAAAAATATCCTTTATAAATTCATCACAGCAGTTTTTATTTTGTACTGGAATCAAATATGCACAATCAGTCACATGTTTCCAAAAAATAAACGGTTAATTAAAATCACCAAGAACATAAATAGAATCAGTGGATTGTAGACGTGAAGTAACAGATTCAATGGCTTGAATGTGTTTGACATATATTGAAGCATTAGATTCAGGAGGAATGTATGAACAGGTAAAGTAAATTTTTTTATTTTTCAGCTTTACGACGATAGCAACAAACTCATGTAGCAGTAATAAAATTCGCCTTATCCAAAATCGTACATACCGTGATTACATTTTTGGGAAATTTATACTTACATACATATATTTTTAACGGCACATGTTTGAGTATAATTAATCTATACATATAATAAAATAGTAACTCATTTCCGTCTGTCTGTCTATCTGTTTTTCATTTGTGTTCGCATCACTTAAAAACTACTGGATGGATTTAAACTAAATTTTTTGAGGGGGTACCATAGTATCGTGATTCCAATATAGGTTACTTTTTTTCCGCAAAAATTTCTAATTTCCCAGAGAAAGTGGAGAAAAAGCATTAAAAATGCAATTTCCGGTTTAAAGGTACTGAAATTTTCGGTTTATTTCGGTTATTTTTTCCAACTCATCTTTTACCTCTACTTATGGCCATAGCTGCCAGATTTGACGATTTATCGTCATTTTGACGATTTATACCATAATTTTGACGATTTAAAGTAATTCAAAATTTGACAACAATTACAATGACAAATGACAACAATAACTTGTTAATAATAAAATGAGTCTGTCATTCTTTGGCGTTGTGCTCTTTTGAGGCTTGTTTGAAACTTCCATCATCGCTGGACTCTTTGAAAAGGAGGTGCAATTAATTGGATAATATTTTAAGTCTATTGGATATAAAACCAAAAAAGTGTTGTCAGACATTAGTAATTTCTGGAAGCTGTTGTTGACAGGATATAAGGGATGTCCAAACCATTAAAGACAGTAAATTTATTTTTTTTTTTTCATTTGTATCAACTATTGACAATATTGGCGCTAAGTTGATTTTTAGTTATATAAAATCCATAAATAAAATGTAATGAAAAAATATATTACATACAATGAAATTTATAGTCAAGCTTATGTTTGTTTTTAATCTCTCTCTAAGAAAGAATTAATTAAATATAAATAAGACTAAAGTAAGGAAGATATCTGTATTCATAAAAATTCATTTCTTTTACTAAGATTTGTTGATTTAAGATTTTTTTAATAAGTTTTGCCTTTAATAAAAAATGTTTTATTGGTAAAAAAAAGCGTTTGACGTTTTTGTGACGATTTTAATAAGCTAATGACGATAATGACGATTTTTTCCCATAAATATGACGATATTATCTCTAAAAAATCTGGCAGCTATGCTTATGGCTACTTATTTACGTTCGTTTTCTTAATTGCGCTATCCTCATTTTTATTTGAACTCTGCTAGTACCCTTAAAATTTTTACATTAAAAAAAAACAGTTCCTTATATACATATACAGTTCGTTATATATGTATGTACTTATTTCAGCGCTTTTACTATAATGCCACTAGCAGGTAAAATATCATGTGTGAAAAGGGAATGTAATGTAAAATAAATAAAATTCTTGATAAAATAAACGATATCGGCCTTAATAATTTCCCATAGAACTAACACTGTTTTTAAAATAAGTCAAGGTACATTTCAAACATGTTAGCTTTTAGCAAAATTATTAATCAATTGTATACCAATCGTGTTGATAACGTAGTAGTTTTCTCAAACCTATATACCTGATATCCTACTAGAGCCCGCTTCAGACGATAATACAAGTAATAATACTTTTGAATAAAATGTGGCATTTGATACCTATAATCGCTTTAGTTATCATAGCAGGGTTTCATTTTCCTCAAAAATATTAATACTTGTGTTATACTGTGAAACGTCCTTAAAGCAAATTCTACCAAATTTGCGAAGAAAAACCAACAATGGCAGTATTGGCAGCCACACCTCAACAATTCACCACACAAAAATATTTATCAAATATAATTTCAAAATGTCTAAAATAAAATATAAAAAAATATTTTATCGTATATGAATTTCCTATTGTATTACCGACTTATTGCGAAATATATATTTTCCAGGGGTCGTAACGGCTATAAGTTTTATTAAAAAAATTACCTTTTAATGATTTTTTTTTCAATTTTTAATTTTTGCTTGGAAAATAATAGTTATTTTATGAATTTTTATTTTTACTTTACCATACGTAGTATAAGGTAATGTATAGTAATCATGAAAAAAACGAGGTCGGGATTTCGACGGATTTATACGTTTTGAGGTCTTCTGAATCCGTTTTGACTATTTTGGCTATGATGTCTTTGGGTGGGTGGGTGTGTATGCCACTATTTTTGTGGAATTTGTACAGGTCATACCGTCAAAATGGAATTTATAGGTCGATTATGGATGGCATCCCAACTTCAGTTGCGTTGTCAGTTGCCAAAATTGTATTACGTATGGCAACTAGCAACTAAAAGTTTTCAATTTTAGTTGCCAAAATGGTAACCATAAATTTGTGGTTGCTGTTGATTTTTTTGCACAAATTATAAAGTAAAAACTGCACTAAAACTGAAAAGTTTATTTTTCTTCATCTCATACAGACAACGTAAGTATCATGGCCCCAATTCTGCGTTGCTCACGTAAATAGACACATAGCATCTGCAATGCAAGAAATAACGATGATACGAATAATATTCCGTATTTGTATATGCCCATATTTCATCAGCACCTGGACTCAGCTTTTCAAATTTTGTCGAAAAATAGTTGCTGGTATGATACTTGGTATACCAAAGGCTTCATGCTCAAGAGAAGGTTGTAATTTACAGGTGGATCTTTTGGTGGATGAGGAGTATTGTTAAGTTTTCTTTTTAGATTTACTGCCTTGGCTAAAACATGATGATAAGCTTGCATTAAATTTACGAGAGTGTTTAGGCACATTTTTAAAGATCAAAACTGTAGACATGAAATAATATTTTTTTTGTATTTTCT
Source organism: Phasia obesa (assembly GCA_949628195.1). Lineage (NCBI taxonomy): Eukaryota > Metazoa > Arthropoda > Insecta > Diptera > Tachinidae > Phasia > Phasia obesa. Next base: position 85,058,474 of record OX451219.1, on the reverse strand, counting down.
TGGTTATCTAAGTATGTTAAAAACTATTTAATTTGTGATATTTATTTCCAGTTGCTAGACTGTCAAAATAGCATTATCGATAACTTTATGGCAACTGAACAAAGTTGCCATACATAATACCAATTTTTTTCCTAGTGGCGTTGCCTTTTGACAACGCAACTGAAGTTGGGTTGCTATCCATAATCGACCTATTTACCTTTGGTATATGGAGATGAAGAGCTGTATAGTTTTTGGGCATAATCGGGAGAGGACAAGGGGTAGTTTCCTCACCCCAAAGTTTTATGAACGGTCTACAGGTCATACCGTATGACGTATGACATGGCATGGGGCAAGGGGTAGTTTACTTAACACCCCAAACCGAAAATAATAAATTTTTCGAATCGAATATACTTTGAACATTAATCTTTATGTAATATATCCATAAAAATATCTATTTCCATTGGGTATGGTAAAGTTGAGTGTAGGCCACTCACTCCAGTTTTATTTTCCTTGAAAATAAAACTTATTTTTTGAGTTTTATTTTTTGCTGGGAATATAATAGATATTTTTCAAGTTATATTGTGATTATTTATTAAGTTTTATTTTTTGCTTAGAAAATAAATCAGATGATATGGGTTCTAGGCGTAAAATTCTCTTTTTACAGTAACTTGTGCTTTATGAGCGTTATGCAAAATTTGTGCAAATCTATATACATTTGGATAAATAAGTTTTATTTTTAATGAAAAATAACTCTTATTTTCAAATCAAAAAATTATATTTAAATAATAACTGTTATTCTTCAGTAAAAAAATAAAACTTGAGAAATAACTTTTGTTTTCCAAGCAAAACATATAAAACTCAAAAAACAACTTTTATTTTTTAAGCAAAAAATAAAACTTTATAAATAATTTTTAAATCCAATGTTTATAATAAAAGTGAAACAAATAAAAATCAGTGCAGGTAAAGGTATTCCACGTAATAACGATTGCGTTGGTGCTGTGATTTTTTTGGTTACAATTTATAAAAATAATAATATTTATTTGCGATTGAAAATTTGTGTGTGCTTGTCATTTTAAAAATTTTTGTGTGCTTTTCATTTTATAATATTATTTTTTCTTCAGAGCTGTTGATAATAGTTGTATTATTGAATAATTAAAGTTTTTATCAGCTATCGTGGATGTCTAATATGGCAATTTCAAACCTGTGGAACAAGTTCATTTCATTTGTTTTATCTCACATGTTTAATATTTCTAAAACTGTCCTTATTTGATAACTTATAATTTTTGACATTCAAGAGAGATTTATTTGAAAGTAAACGTGGTATTTTGGAGTTCGTTATTTTATCCTTCTTACCACAGTCATCACAGCTGCATTTAATTTCGTTTTTGCATTTATTTTTCGAACAGATGATGTAAATTATTTCACCTTTTTCACCACAGATATCTGATGAGTAATCATCCTCAGAATCCACATTTCTATGTTTGATTTTTACCGAAGTCCTTGGATGATAATGTTCAATAGATAGACTTTTATATGGGTTGGAATTACATCCAGCTTCTAAACGTTCACTTTCCTGTTTTTCATTTTGACTACTTATTGATATTACAGATGTAAGAGACGTGTTAATCGCTATTTTATCGTCAGCTTCTACGGCTTTTATTTCTTCTTCTTCTTTTTCTTTTTTGTTTGTCCAGCATTTACAACATTGGCAACAAGTACAAATAGCTGCACCTGATTTTTGGGGTAATTTTTTTTCCGCAGCTGCTAGTACTGAATCAATCGAAGCAATATTTGAAGGTATTTTCGCTAAAATTGAATTGGTACACATTAGAGCTTTGTCAGACATTTCTAAAATAGAATAGAACGATTAATACGTTTGTATGATTGATACATTTGCGTCTAATTTTCTAATAGTGTGTTAAATAAATTACCTAAAATTTTTTCGTATTTTTCAATTTTTTTCATCAAGTCTTGAACTTTTTGATTTGTTAAGAATAAACATTCATTAGGGATTCCGAAATCGCATTGCGCCTCTTTATCTCTATCTATTTCCATCTCCTCTACCATTGCAATATTAATATCATTATTATCGTTTTCGATTGCATTCTTTTCGCTTGAATTAGAGGGTGTAACTTCGTCATGTTGCTTTGAACTACGTTCTTCTTCATCATCTCCACTAACTCTTGTGTTAGGACGATCATTTTCTATTGATTGCACACTACTCAATTCAGTTTCTTTTTCCTTGTCAGTGGATCCTCTTGATGGTCCTCTTTTTTCCACTGCTGTTTCGGTCGTTTTGCAACATTCATTGCTACAAGAACAAAAACTTGAATCTTCTACAGTTGCATTATTTATATAGTGACTTGGGAGATTCCAATTTTCTGGTTGACAAAAAGTATCGACAGAACTGCCAGCTATATAAAAAATAAGACGTGTTATATTAATCTGTGAAGTGTTATATTACCCAGTGCGGGTTATTAAAAACCCAACATTAATTCCACCTTAATTTTCTTGAGTTAAAACATATTTCGTTGTATACGAGTTCAAGTCTTAAAAAAATAGTTAAACGACCACCGACCATTGAAAACAAAGAGGGATGCAAAAACAGCTTTTAAATAACGACTGTTATTTAAAGTTTTTTTTTATCGTTGTTTGTTTGGTACTGTTGACGAGTGCTTTCGATGTGAGGACATCATTATCAAGAATTCATGTCGATCAAATTCACGAACAGTTTTGATAGACCGAAAATTGTATGTACGCGGTTCTAATTAAAATAATCCCAAACTTTGGTAAACAACAATACTCCTATTGTTGTTTTACCAAAGCTGTGTTAGTTTAAATACCAGCAATAAATAAAAATGAATTTTAATGCGTAGCTCTTGTAGTTTGCAGCGTATCTGCTTCATTCCTGTAGAGTAAGAGTGGGGAAACTATCGGTCTACATATTTGATGACTTTTTAAAATAACAAGTAAAAGAGTATTTATATTTTCTAAAAATTTTATCGAAAATTTTTGAAAAAATATTATCGAAAATTTTTTTAAAAAAATTTTATCGAATTTTTTTTAAATTTAATAGAAAATTTGCTGTAAATGTTTTATCGAAAATTTGTAGCTAAAATTTTATCGAGAATTTGTTGCTAAAATTTTATCGAAAATTTTTGGTAAATATTTTATCGAAATTTTTTTGTAAATATTTTATCGAAATTTTTTTTAATTTTTATCGAAAATTTTTTTTAAAAATATTATCAAAAATTTTTTATAATTTTGTAAAAGTTTTATTGAAAATCCTTCTTTTTTGTAAAAGTTAGGACCTTCCTGAAATCTATATTGCGTTAGAATGGTCAGACTAAAGTACATTGAAGGGTCATATTCACCCCGGCCTATTGACTGGTTCTGGTTCCCAGTGGGCACCCTATGGGTCTATCGGCTACCTCTATTTGTATTGCTTTCTATAAAGGACTTTAATACAAATCAAAGCAGAACAAACCTACCAACATTAAAATTAGCAAAAATAGCTCCTCGACAGGGGTTATTGAAATCCGAGATCTGTATGCACTTTATGCGATCTACTGGTCGCCGTTTAATATTTATTTAAAAAAAAGCAAAAAGGTATTATTAAAACGGGAAAAAATAAAAACAACGTGAAAAAATATAGGTGGTCGGACTTTTTCCCACAGCCTCGGTTAGAATGGGCTAATGTTGCTGAATTCCATTAGCGAAATTTCTGAAATTATGCCTGGCAGATGGGCCTAAATCTTCTGTATCTCTTCTGATGCCTTGGCAAAGTTTTAACTTTTAAAGGTCATAGCATTATACCTTCTGTGAAAATTTCAAGAGTCTACCTTTTATGGTTCAAGAAATAGAAAGCTCTGACAGACGGACAGAAATTGTAACGAAAACAATAGGGTAACGGTTCCACCCTTTGGGTACGGAACACTTATACATATATGTAGTAGAAAGAAAAATGTATTCTATATATTGTCCGATTTTATACTTACAAGGTTCGTGTTGTTCTACCCTCCTGAATATTTCCTGTGTTTCTTTTGAATCTCTTTTTTGCTCCCCATTCCTTGGAGTATTATATGGGTTATAGTACATTTTATCTTTTGTCACAATGCGAGAACAACAATTACACTTGCGAACATTTATAAAATATGTATCGAAAAATTTTACTTTATCGCTCTCTTGCTTATCTTTATCGTTGCCATTGCCTTCATTATATTCCATTTTGCCTGTATCGCTTAAATTTTCACATTCCGCTGACTGTCGTATTTCATCTGCTTCTATGTTCGCTATGTTTTCTATTGGTTCAAAACTATTTCTATACTGGTTATTGCTAACTTTAGCAATTGAATCAGAACTATTTTTGTGCTTCTCAGAACTATTTTTACGCTTCCCATTACTTGCTCTATCAGTGGAATCAACACTATATTTAGGCTTCTCGTTATTTCCCGTATCAACTGAACCAGAACTATGTTTACGCTTCCCATTATTATCTCTATTAGTTGACTCAATACTACCTTTATGCTCCCCATTCTTATTATTCACTTGTTCAAAGTCAAACTCTCTACTTTCGGATTGTTCGATACTGAGCGGCGAAGGAAATGGAAATCTGCCAATGTTCTTTAATAAATGGAGCAGCTTGTGAATGCCTTCATCATTGCAAGTATAAAATGGCATTTTCTTTAACGTTTGAAACCAATCAAATAGATTTGGAAACATATTGTAGTCTATGGGAAAAATGATGTTAAAAGCACTCACTGTAGAGACAACGGAAATGTCGGCAATGGTCAACTGAAAGGTTAAAATTAAAGAATAAATTATATAAAATTGATAATCTTAGCAGTGAGATAACTTACCCGACTTCCTGTTAGAAATGATTGACCGTTTAAAAATGAATTCAGGGAAGTGTAGACCGTTAGTACTTTGCCCTTGTGATATTCCACATTCAAATTAGAATATGTACCCAGAATGATGTCAGTCTATAAAAAGATATTGTTATTATTTTTCGGTGAAGGTTGTCCCAAGATACAGTCAAGTCTTAAATCTGACACACTTTATGTAGTAAGAAAGAAAGCTTAGGTTTGGTAAAAATTAAACATTTCACTACAAAACAATGAGTTTCAATTGTTGAACAATTTAATGAAAATTTGGCAGCCATTTTTTAGCAAAATAATGTTAATCGATGAAGTTTATTTCGCCTCGATGACTTTATTGAGATTCGAAACTGCCGCATCAAGAATTTAGTGAAGCTACACCTGATTTTCGGGCTGGAGTAATTATAGCCCCATATCATTTTGAAAATCAGACTGCTGAAGTAGAGACTATTACTGGTGCACAGCATCTATCATGTAGGGATACTGGCACCAGTAATAGGCCGTGTTTATTTTTTTGGATCATAGTAATGTGTATGACATGTGGTTCCAACAAAAAATGTCATGTACCTGAAATACTATTCAACTGCTTCATTAGAGATTTTCTCCTGTGTAGGTCATTTGCCCGCCGTACTCTGGCACATATTTTGAGAAGGCGCGCAAAAAACATTTTTTACGGGCTAACAATTTTAAAGTTTTATTACCCATTTAAAAGTAAATACGAGTGTACCTCGAGAGCCAGGAAATGACAATTTTATTTCAACACAGCGAAAAGGGTCGCGACGTGCTATTTAATACAACATAACAATTTTAAGGAAAACGACCTTTGTCCCAGAGATACTTTTTTCAATAGCCTTTTTTGAATGTGTTTCGTGCACTTCGCTCAACTTATGGTCAACATAATCGGCCTACTGACCGTACTATTCGCAACACCATCACCCATTTTGAGACCCAGCATTCATTATTGGATATTGTGTGACCGAATAGACCACGTCCAGCACGATGTGAAGAAAATATAGCGGCCGTAGCTGAGAGTGTACACGAAGACCGCGTGAAGAGTCGATTCGGCGCCGTTCGCAGTAACTCGGACTGACGTATGGAATGACTTGGCGCATTTTACTACGAGATCTTAAATTGAAAGCATACAAAATACAGCTTGTGCAATAACTGAAGCAGCTCGACCTTCCCAAGCAACATCGCTGCGCTCTATGGACTATTGAAAAGTTCCAAGAAGATCCGACGTTTTCGCGGCAAATTTTGTTTAGCAATGACGCCCATTTCTGGCTCAATGGGTATGTAAACAAACAAAATTGCCGCATTTGGGTTTCATCGTCCATATTTCTTTAAAAACGACGCCGGTGCGAACGTAAACGTCAATTGCGACCGTTGTCATGCCATGATAACCGACTATTTGATGCCTGAAATTCAAGCTCGTGATCTGGACGACATTTGGTTTCAGCACACATCTACTTCCCACACATCGCATCAATCAATGGATTTATTGAGAAAACATTTCGGTAAGCAAATAATTTTACGTTTTGGGCCGGTCGATTGACCACCAAGATCGTGTGATAATACACCGTTAGACGTTTACCTGCGAGGCCTTGGAGGAAAACATCACGCGTGTCAGTCGCCAGTTACCAGTCAAAATACTCAAACGCGTCATCGAAAACTGGGCTCAACGGATGGACCATCTGCGACGTAGCAACGACCAACATTTGATAGATCTTAAAAAAATAAATGCCAAAGAATGTTCTTTCAAATAATAATAAACATTCTCCATTAAATTATAATTTTCTTTTTTTTTTTAAGTAGGGAACTTCGAAATGGATCACGCTTTATAAAGGCGTAACTATGACTGTCATCTGTCAGGCAGATTATAGCTCAACGTATTTCAGTATATTGGCATAAGTTCGACATATCTCCACGCGGTGGCGGCTAGCTAGAAGATTAGATCGCAATTACTCGCAAGTTACCCTAATCCAGGGCGAAACAGCATACGTTGGCGATGAGGGAGCTTCATTAATAATATGCCAACATCAAGTTTTAACATGGATTTACGTGCGCGTGTTGAGTTTTGTGTAGGTGAATATCTTTTCTCCATTAGCTGTTCGAACTTTATGAATTAATGTACCATGAGAATCCGGCAGAGATGGACAAAAGAAGCATCGCAAGCGTTGGAGAGGTTAGTGTCTAAGAGAACTCCGGTTTTTATTGGCCAATGGAGATATACCGAACAGATATATTCGATTTACCTTAAGCTGGATAACTGCGTTAAGGTTATGATTCACTATTTTACTCATTCGTATGATCTGTCAAAGATAGCTTGTGTGCAAAAGAAGTATGATGAATTTTACCGTTTTCTACTCTTAAATCTGGTAAATTACCAGATTTCCTTGAATATTTTGGGCTAATTGTACGTAATTCTCTGACTCAAAAGCTGTAGCCTCGAAATCAAAATTGTTATCATCAATTATCTCTGACAATTATATTGGCATACGCGACAGCATACATATCTGCTACAACATTTTCGGCTCCCTTTCGATGTTCTATGGAGAAATCATATGCCTGCAGCTGCAGAGACCATCTGGCCAATCGTCCACTTAAGTCCTTCAATGACATCAGCCACTTCAGGCTTGCGTGGTCAGTGATGACTGTGAATTTTATCATTTCCACGTAAGGCCTGAATCGCTTCACAGCCAACACTGCCACTCGGTAACGGAGTAATTCTTTTGACACGCCGTCAATTTTTGGGAGTAAAACGCTATCGGGTTTTCTTCACCTAGATCGTTTTTCTGAAATAATACCGCTCCTATGCCAAACTCCGAGGCGTCACATTGAATAAAGAACGGTTTTGAAAAATCCGGGTGACGAAGTACAGGGGCAGAATTGAGCAAAACTTTCAAGCAGTACCTAAAAAGCTTCGAACGTGTAATCTGGTCGAACCGATATTCTCCAGCGTGGTCCATATCGCGTCTCTCTCTTGGTGTCGAATACTATTTCAAAATCTACAAAAACAGGAAAGAGTGGAGACTTATACTTTGTGCACTGCTCGTATATTATGCAGTGCATAAATAAACTTTGTTCATTTCGAAAACATTTTTCCATTATTGGCGAAATGCGGTTTAAAGGTAATACTAAATCTTCTAAAAGACATTTTATTTCATTTGAATTAAAAAGAATTTTAAAAACAAATAAAAAATCATTTAAATTTCAATATCAAGTTAATCGATTTGGATATGAGGTATCCTATCCTTATCCTAATATTATTCTAAAATATATAGTTATTTCACTAGATAATTTCCAAAATACATTGGCTGAGCCTATTTCTGAGTGGTTACAATCTTCCGAGTAGTTAGAATCGATATTATGTTTGGTAGGGATTAATTTCGATAAATAAACTAAGTGTTGACTCAAGGAGAGGCACTCTTAAAATTAAATTGGGTATTTTTTAGTCCATATTTTTTATGAATGCTTTTCTATTATGAACACGATTTTTATGAGGGAACTTGATAGACTCAAGTTTAAGACAATGGAACTTAATCTAACCTTAAAATTACATTTACTTACCATTAAATGAGTTAGGTAACGTTGTAGAATACAACCCTCATAGAACAACATACTTGTTATTTTTATTCTTTTTTTGTAATCGCAAGGACATAAATTTTTTAGGTTGGAATTTCCATATTTTTGACACAAATAAATCAAAATTGAGTGCCCATTACATAAAGTGATTTTACCATCTACCAAAACCGGTAACATACAAAAGGAATTTATCTGAAATTTCAACGAAAATTTGAAACCAATAAAATATTATGGTGGAAATCGTGTACATACCCAGGTATATGCATCATTAAAACTAATACTGTCCAATGAGTCTGTTGATTGCATATCTATATCAATTTTTAATAATTTTATGAGCATACAGCAACTGCGAGCCTGAGAGTTTAAGACATCGAAATGAAGAGAAGGAGGTGCCTCAAAGTCATAATCAGAATCCATGTGAAAATATGAGTCGTTTTCTTTTTTTTACTAAAATTTTGATAAAAAAAATGTATTGTTGTTAAACAATAATAATAAAAATTTTGAAGTGATTTTGAATTTGATTAAAATAAATTCAATGTTTGAATTACACTAGGCAACAGTACAAGGCAAATTAATCAGGTAGCCTCACTACGGAGGGGAAATATTAAGGCGAAAATAATTAATTTTGTATACGAATTTTGACAGTTACTTACAATTTTTCCCCTTAAATGGAAGTTGAACTATCAAAATCCATATAAAAAAAAAAAAATAAAAATCTTCGCTTTAATATTTCCCCTTCGTAGTAAGGTTACCTTATGAACAAGACGAATTCATACCAGGTGTGAGCAGTAGGACAACAACTACAACAAAAGAACAACTTTGACATTAGATTAGCAGATATGAAACAATGTATTTTTTGACAAGACATTAGCAAAAAACGAGAGCTAAAAACAATCAGCTGGGCTATCAACTTCACCTGGTTTGAATTCACCTTGCTTAAGAATATGCCTTACGAAATCTACCTTGCACTCCACCTTTTTGTGGCTTTTGTGTAAAGCCTGGTACTCTGTTCAGTTTTTCATGCGAACTACATACATACATAAAAAATGTATATGAAAAAATCAGGAAAAAATGTTGCTGAAGTAGTACTCTGTTTTTACTGTGGAAAAACATTGAAATGTTTCTGCAACATTTTACCAAAGCTGTGAAATAAAGCAAATGGCACTGTTGCCAACTTTTTCTTACGATTTCCCACCAAATTTGTACTAAAAAACGCTATAAACCGCTAAATATTTTGTTTAGCGGTAATTGAACTTAAAAAAATAGCTAAAAATATAAAAATTATTTTTCAATTCCAGTATATTTAAATTTATTTAAATTCTAAAGCGATTTCAGTTCAGTAGGTTATGCCATTTAATTATGGATATTATTAGATTGTATAATGACTAAGGGAAATTTAATAAAAATTAAAGGAAATTATTTAGTTAATCGACAGCTTCTTGCATTCTAGGCAAACTTTAAAGTAATTTTTATCAAATATAGAAACGATTTATTCGCTTCTGACAATTAAATCTTTCTCAAACAACAACTTGTAAAATTTCTAGAAAATTTAGTTTCAATAAATAAATCCAATCGACAACAGCCAGCTTAGTTCATTTTTAATACAATTCTATTTTCAACGTTTATTGATAAAGCCCATTCTAAATGGTTTTGTAAGCAAACAGAACTTGGAAAAAAATCCTCACAAAGTTTGTGAGAACCTATTGCCCTCAGGCTTTTTTGTTACAATAGAGTTGCTGAAGTGACACAAATGCAACCCGCAAACTAAAAGATAACAATACTTACTTGCCTACCGGAGCATATCCAGATAAAGTTCTTGTTTTCTTTACATCTCATCCTGGTGGAGTAATTCGTCCCATATATTTTTTTGAAAAAATAAGATTATTTTTGTGCTGTTACTTACGGTATTCAATACAATTTTTAAATGTTTTAAAAATACCATGTCACCTACCACATAGTCACCGTAGCAATCGATTCATTGTGAATAAAATTTTAACCCAGAACTAGTTATTTAGCACTTATATCTTATTTTAACTTTAAAAAACGGCACTAAACGTGCTATTGCTGAGAAGTCGTGTTTCTCGAATGAAATAAGTAAGAACCACAAAGTCACAAAAATAATTTTTAACTGTCACTCTGTTTACTCTGTTCAAATGCATTGGATATTTGACAAAAATTGCATCTCTTAAAATCAATTTAAAAATCGCTAGATTTCCCGCTAACCGCTAAGAGACCATTTTCCCCTCGATTGGCATTGCAAAAACGCTAGATTTAGCTGCAAAATCTCCAAATTGGCAACAGTGGCAAATGGGCATTATTTCATGTGGAATTTTTCAAACAGCTGATCGCTTGGCTTTTGTTAGCATTTCTAAAACAATGTGGTATACTTAAAAACAATAAAATCGTAAAATTCTTTCAAATCGCAAGATAGACACCACATTTTAAATGCCAAATTTTCCTTGTGAAATAATAAATGTTGCTCAAGATTTTTCACAAATTCGAACAGAGTACATGTTTTAAGCCTGGTACTCTGTTCAGTTTTTCATGCGGAATGCTGTCAAACTACATACATAAAAAATTGGTATGAAAAAGTCATGAAAAAATGTTGCAGAAGTACAACTCTGTTTTTGCTGTGGAAAAACATTGAAATGTTTCTGGCAAAAATTTATCAAAGCTGTGAAATAAAGCAAAGGGGCATTATTTCATGTGGAATTTTCCAAACAAACGCTGATCGCTTGGCTTTTGTTAACATTTCTAAAACAATGTGATATATTTAAAAGCAATAAAATCGTAAAATTCTTTCAAATCGCGAGATAGACACCACATTTTAAATGTTAAATTTTCCTTGTGAAATAATAAATGTTGCTCAACATTTTTCACAAATTCGAACAGAGTACTAGACTTTACCAAGGCACATTTATCAGTTAGCCTCACTACGGAGGGTAAATTTTAGCACTGCGTTTACATTTGACAGAACTGTCATGACAATAAAAGAATACGTATTACTTGTCAAAAATGCTGACAATTGTCTCCGTAAGTATAGGCGTCCAGAAAAGTAATTAAGACAATTCATTGCAATTTATTAATTTTCCTTTTTAAATTTTTTTTTTCTGTACACAAAAATTTGAGTACGTCAAATCACTGTTTAAGTTTTTAATTTTTCCCTTTTGAATTTATTTGTGCACAAAAAGTTTGGAGTTTGACATTTAAACTACCATATATGGGGAAAAATTGTAAGTTTAAGTGTCAAAATCCATATAAAAAAATGTTCACCTTAATATTTCGATTTCGTAGTGAGATTACCTGATAAATATGCCTTGTGTGTTACGATCCCTTCGAGGCGTATCCATAGCAGGCTTGCAGTGTCGAAAAATCTTATATGTTTGAAGTTCAAATTTCAAACCCCTTAAATTACAAAATTCTTATAGCAGATTTTTGTTAATAGATCTTTGATTCATAAAAAACTTCAGTCATATGCCATTAAAAATATAGCAACTTAAAATATAACACAAAAATAATACTTCCTACCTATGCGGGACTTATCAGTTTTACTTAAAAAGACCACTATAATAATGACTGACCGGTAGCTGCACCATTCTCTTCCTTATCTTCGAGTTCATTACAGACAGAGACTCTAATTCTCCTCGTCGTTGCAATGATCTCGTACAAAAATCATAACCTTAAATTTTACTTATTCATTAATTAATCAAAAACCTTCCAATCATCTTTAAAGTGATACTATGATTCTTCAAAGTCTTTTGACAAAAAATCCACCTCTTCGACCCTAGTCACATGTCAAACTGCCTGGGATCTGGTATGCGAACACTCTGCCATCCACACTGTCATCCAAAAGAGAATAACGCATGTAAAATCATACGAAAGAAAACTGCGTTGGTATGTGTGTTCGTGGCACCAAGGATGATAGAAGACATAGTTACGCCATTCCGAAAATCAAATTGAAATTTTCTGCGCATATCGGTCTAATGTCGTCACGAAACTGTCTTCCTATTCGCTAATAACTCTGATTTAGAATATAACTATAAATTATGAGAGTTTGTCCGCTATCACAATTGGACAGAAACAGGGCAGAGCGATGAGATTTGTAGAGTGTGTATTTCATGACTATCGTAATGGACATTTTTTCGCTTCTCTTTTCTACTTTTCGATTTTTCCTTTGTTGCTTCACATTATATTTCCCAAGTCGACATTTACATGAAATTTTCTGCGAATGTCGACCTAATGACGTCACGAAATTGTCTTCTTATTGGCTATAAGTTCTGACTGATAGTATAACTAAAAATTATAAGAGTTTTTTTTTTTTTTTTTTAATATAAATTATGAGAGTTTAGTTGCATGATTGCCAATTTTTGCCTATTGCTTAGATTTATTTGTACATATTTATGTATTTGAAGCAATTTGTTGATTGCAGACTTGACTTAAATTGGCCGAACAATGTCATCTAACGGGAAAATATGCGTATGGCGTAATCTTATCTTCTATTATTTTTGCATAGCACTGCCTTAAAGTCTCTCTCTCAATTTACGTTTTGGTAATTAGAACCTTAACAGTTTTTATAAAAAGTTATCTATTTGAAACATACACAACTGGAGACATTTTAAGATGTTTCAAACATGCCTTTTGTGTACTACTGTACTTTTTATATTATACACAAAAGTAGTTAATCGATACTTTTACGGTAGTATTTTTAGAATTAAATTTATAAAAATATTTGACAACTACAACGATACATTTCTCTGATAGTATGTAAACGGAAGTATTGAGTACCCAATTGAAAAGTATTGAGTTGTATCGAGTAATTGAAAGTAGTAGAAATAGCCAGCACTACTGCTGGCTGTACTACCCCTCTGGTCAATAATGAAAAACCTTTTGCTTACTCCATTCACTCATTTTCAATCAGAAAAGGACTTATATACATAATATGTATGTATGTGGTATCTATGTAGGTACATATATGTGTGTAGTTAAGAAGAATACAAATTTATTATATTTTTTGTAATCAATTTCATTGTATCATGGCGGTACAAATTATAAAAAGTATGTACATGCATTTTTTATTCAGACAAATTCAACCACAACTTATAAATATGTACGTTTACCGCTGATCATTTGCGTAAAAATGTTTTATTCATTCTCTTAGTGTTTTTTTTCTCCAGATGGAAACTTAAATTGGCCAAACTCTTCAATGACGTCTTTTAAATCTAGCAAACCTTTTCGATTAACTTCATATTCAGGCAAAGATTTCATAATATCCAACCATGCTGTTAGTGAGGGCCATTGTGCGGCAGTAATAGGAAACATGAGATCAACGGTGCTTAATGTGGTTGCGGCTGAAATATCAGCAATTGTCAGCTAATAAATGAAACACGATTCATTATTTGTGGGTTTGAATTTAAATATATTAATAAATTTAAATGTTATTTATTTGTTTTTTTTTTTTTTGAATTTTGAAGATACTTACGTAATCGGTGGCAAAATATTTATATTTGCTCAGGTATTGTTCACACATATCGTAGGTTTGTTGAAGTTTGCGCTGATGATACGGTATGTCGGCATTAGCATATGTTTTACGAACGATTTCGGACTGATATTTTTAAAAAATCATAAGAAATATTTTTGTTTTTATATTTAAATTATGCTCATTAATTAGATTATTTTTTAATATAAATTGATTTATTTGTATTACTTAATTTCGTGACCAGATAAAGTATTAAAAGCTTATTAAAAATTTTGTAAGATAAATAGGTATATTTTTGAAACTTACTATCATTTCGCTGTCCCGCCGAAATATTAAAGAAGCCTCAAAAAATAACATATTGGATACTTTTATGCGCTCCTTGTAATCTTGAGGCCATAATTTAGAATTATCCTTTTGATGTTGCTCACATAAATGCATTAAAATAACATGTGAGTCGGTTAAAACTAGATCATTTTCATCATCGATAAGAGTAGGTACGGTATGAGCGGGATTAACCTGAAATATAAAATATTAAGTTAGATTTAGTATAATAATTGTCTATTAATTAATACTTCGCGAAAAGACGACTTTAATTGTTCACCCTTAAATAAATCGATAAATTTTAGATCCACATCAATATTAAGCATTTTTATTAACATTAAAACACTACGCACGGGTGGACTCCGTTGATCATAGTATAAAACTGGTTTCAACATACCGTACGCAAGCTAAGACGTGCTTACAAATTCAAAAACAAAATAAAACTGATCTAAACACTGTCCTAATGGAATTATTGTATTCAATAAAAATTAATAATTCAACATTTTCACCATTTATTCTTAAATGGTTGCAGTCTGTGCTAAACCCTATAAATCCAGCTTGTTTAGTATACATGTGGCATCTCATTGAAAAAAAATACACAAACACAGCTGTTGCGAGTTAACCTCAAAATGAGATTTTTTTGTTGCATTTCTTGTAGTTGCCGAGTATAATTATAAAATTCATTTTATAATAAAATTTTAAATTAAAATTGTTAATTTAATTTAAAATATGTTAATTAAAATGCATTTAGCACGACGTTTACAACATGTATCCAATAATGTTCGCTTTTTGCAAACTAGCACGAATTTAGCTACAAGTGCTGCTGCGACTAATGAAGAAAAAATTATAATACCCAAACGCATTCCCAGATCGCCCACAGATATTTTGCAAGCTTTAGCTGCCACTGTAAAAAGAGATCCAACAGCTTCTCATTATAAATATCACGATGATCCCTTTTTAATACCCACATCGAACATAACCAAACGCACTTATGCCATGGCACAGGAATCTGGTCGTAAAGCGGCCCGATGGATTAAAGAGGAACATAGAAATCTATTTCTGGTAATATTTTGAAATAACCATCTAAATTTTTAAGAAACATTACACTTTTTTTTAAGCACCAAGAAGCCCAACCCTCAATAGAAGCTTTTGCTCCCAAAATGGTTTTTACTGAAGAATCGGAGGTAACTGGACAAAATTTGGATCAACTAATTAAGCAATCTGAAATAAAAGATGCTGTTTTTGTTTATAATCTTATGCAACAAAAAGGCTTGGAAGTTAATGCCGAACAACGTCAAAGTCTTTTAGAATTAATTTGTTTTTATAACAATGAAGAACCTCTGCCGGAAGAGTATTACGAAGAACGTTGGTTTAAACACAACAATGAGGTGCAACAGCGTAATCGAAAGACGTGGAAAGATGGTGATTTAGCTGAACAGATTTTTAATGAAATTGAACCAAAATCGGCTAGTACTTATGCCGCTATAATCAGGGGTATGGCAAAGTATTATCAGGTAATTAGAGTAAATTCCGAAAAACGTTTTTTGAGGACACAAATTTTTTTTAAAGTTTATTCTTGACAAAAGCACAAATTGTTCCAAAATAGTTCTACCCTAAAAAAACATTTTAATGAAGTAGTTTACTGTTAGATAAAAACTCTTAACACTGCAAGGTTTGTTTAGAAAAGTGGGCGCAGCCATGTCCAAACAATACAAGTATATTTTTAAATAATATTAAAGTTAATCTATAGTGTTTTGGGCTATCAAATGGATCCGTTTAGTACAAGGTGAATTATATTCGCCTTGGTTTTTATTTTTTGTCACTCATAAACTAAAGTTCTTGAAGTGTTAGGAACCAAGGCATATTTATGAATATGCCTTGTTTAGGAACTTTATAATAAAATGATTATCGTAAATAATAAATAAAGCTGCAGGTTAAATTTAGTTCAATAATTCTTGCAAAAAAAAAACGACTTCAAAACAGATAGTTGGGCACTAGTTCTAAACTAAAAATGTAAGAAGTAATCTGTAAGAACTAGTATTTAAACCAAATAAAAGATACGCAAAATGCGTAATATTATTAATTAGCAGGAAAAGAAATAAAGACTATGTGAAATTCAAGCATATCCCTATTAAAGTTAAGCTATTTTCGCCAATATCCGTTTCAGTTGTCCATCTAAAACGGCTCAAAAGATAAACATACCTCAAATTTCATTAACTATAGGGACACCCTTTCATTTCCAATTTTATATTCTTATAGCGGACTTAATAATACACGCTCTGTGTAAATATCAAGTCTCTATCTATAACGGTTTAAAAGACTAGGCCATATAAGTCAAGTTTCGTAAGCTATGAGGACACCCTTTAAGTTTTTTGTAATTTTTATTGTGGACATATTAATATCCGCTTTGTTGAAATTTCAAATGTTTATCTATAAGCGTTCAAAGCATAAGGTCATATAGCTCAAATATTATTAACTTAAGGTATACCCTTTAATTTCCAACTTTATACTTGATGCTATAGCGGACATAGTAATATACGTTCTATGTAAATATCAATTGTCTGTCTATAACGGTTCTGGAATTAATGCCATATACTGCAAATACGTCAGCTATGAGGACACCCTTTATTTTTTACACTTACACAACAAAACATAATTTATTTAAGTCTCAAGCTTCTTTCTATAACGGTTTCAAAAATAGGGCAACATAGATCATAACATCACCTATTGGGACTCCCTTTAATTTACACAGATTCTGTCTGTCTATAACGTTTCAAAAGTTTGGCCATATTCAGAGAATTACATGAACTATTGGGACACCCTTTAATTCATAATTTTTAATATTTAAACTTGTTATTACACCAGAAAAAGTAGTGCCTAATTTTCAAGTGTGTCTATAACGGTTCAAAAGATAGAGCCATATATGTTAAATTACATCAATTTCAGGGACACCCTTTAATTTATAAATTCAAATTGTATTGTTGTTATAGCGGAGTTAGTAATACAGATTTCTTGTAAATTTCAGCTGTCTGTCTATAACGGTTCATACATATAGTTACATTAACTATTGGGACACCCTTTTATTTCCAAATTCAAATTTTATACTTTTTGTTATAGCGAACTTAGCAATACATGTTCTTTGTAAATTTCAACGGTCAGTGTACAACTGTTCAAAAGTATGGCCATATACATACATCAAATTAAATGAACTATTGGAGTACCCTATAATTTATAATTTTGAATATGTATACTATGTATTATAACGGTCATAGTAATCGACATTCTGTCCAACTTTCAAGGTTTTGTCGATAACGGTTCAAAAGATAGGCCCATAAAGGTCAAATTACCTCACCTATGGGGACACCCTTTAAATTTTAAATTTAATTTTTATTAATTTTTGTTGTTAGGAGCTATAGTGATACGCAATTTTATAAAATTTTAAATTGGTGCCCTTTACGGTTTTTAATACAGGAAAGAACATGTATGTTGTATGGGGACAGGCTTTAATTTTTAAAATAATGAACTGTTTTTAAAACGGGACCAATCTGTAAGCATAACCTTTCAAATAAAAATTTAAAATCGGTTCTGAAATGGCTGAGTTCTGCGGGCACAAATATAAAAAAGCAACATTTAGACGAATTGATAACCACCTTCTTTTTTTGAATTCGGTTAAAAACTACTTCGTATTGTTAACGTAGGTAGAAAAAAACGTTTCTAACTCACTTTATAAAAAAATTATAATAATATATACACATTTTTTCTAATTTCCGCCATATATTTTTTCCTCAGGCCGACCGAGCCTACACCTTCTTCCAGGAGGCAATAGAAAAACAATTTCAGTTGGACACTAACACCTATAATTCCATCATAAGTAACGTAAATTTCCTTAAGGAAAATATTGATCAACGTTGGGAAATGTGCAAGGAACTATTGCAACAAATGAATGAGCAACAGTTGAAACCAAATTTGGGCACAATGAATTCGTTGCTGGAGTGCATTAGCACTTTTGGCAATTACAAGCTGGCACGCAACTCTGCATTACAAGTTTTATCGGAGTTTAAAAAGTTGGGCATTAAACCCAGCTTAGGGACCTATTACTATCTTTTGATTATCTTTTGTCGCGAAAGAGGCCCAGTGTCACATGTCATAGTGGACATTTTAAGTGAAATTAGTGGTCAAGAATTTCAAATTCAACATCCAAAAGATACATATTTTTTCACCACTGCTATGGATGTGTGCCGCAACCATTTACACGATCTTTCTTTAGCTAAAAAAGTAAATGATTTGTTGCACACGGGCAATAACTACGAACTAATTGGTGATACGTATAAGGAATCTATATACTATAGACATTACTTCGCTTTACTAAGTCAAACAACGACCATAGATGAGTTTATGGAAACGTACGATTTGTTAGTGCCCAATATTTATATACCGGAACCCGGTATAATGGAAGAAATTTTAAAAATGGTTGAACTAAATGTTGCCTTTGAACTGATGCCTCGCTTATGGTCTGATATGGTGATATTCGATCATATAAATCGTGAAAGTCTTTTAACACGTACTTTAAAAATAATGGTCGCAAATAAGCCAGATACGAGCAAAAAATACAATGAACAATTACCCGAACAATTTGCTAAAGTAGCTTTGGATATTTACAATAAAGTCGAAGAATCTGAGAGCAGACAAAAGAAATTATCCTTTACTGGCCACATGATTGGTGATATTTTATCCCTGCTGGTACGTGGTGGCAATTGGGAAAAGGCTGTAGAAGTTTTTGCCAACATTGATAAAAATCAACACCGTATACCTGGAACGCCTTCTGAAGCCTGTCTAATGGAATTTGTTGAGGCTTCCATAGTAAATAAGTCACCTTCACAAGCTTTATTATGTCTGCAATATGCTGTTGAGAATAACATGGACGGCTTAGTTTTGGCGAAACGTATTAATGAAGGCTTTACATTGAATGAAGAGCATCTTTCAAAGATTAAATCTTTGGTAGGCGATAGTTTTTTAAAGGAATAATTTCATCATGTAAGTTTTTACATAATTAAGAGTAGCCGATAAAAATGTTTGTATTTTTTTGTTATTAGATTTAACAAATAAATATTGGAAATCTTATATGAAACGGTGGATTTAATGCTTAAAATTAATTATTTGATATTAAATGTAATCATTAGATCTGTATGGTAGTGTAGATTAAAGGAAGATAGGTCCCAAAGCATCCAAATAACTTTTTCAGTAAATATGGCAAATGGTTTTTCTTGAGGCAGCCTCAATACGGAAGGGAAATATTAAGGCTAAAATTATCAATTTTTTATATGGATTTTGACAGTTAAACTTACAATTGTTTCCCTTAAAAATTTAAATGGATTCGCCTTGAGCTGGGCTATCAACACCACCTGATATAAATTCGTCTTGGTTGGCATATAACAAATAAAGCAAAAAATAACTAACTCTGCCACCTAGTAAAATGAAATTACTTTGATCCAAACTTAGTTTCAATAATATTTACAGAATACCAATTTGTCAATTTTTCGTTATCGAAAATAATTCGATTTAAAAGAGGAGTAAAAAAAACTGGCTGATATACAAGCCTGTTCTGAAAATCACTTTTTATCAAAGTGATTTGAAAATACTTAAAAGGTTTTCTACACACAAACATTTTTCTAATCACGTGATTTTAACTCGGTTACGAAAGTGTCTGTGATTTCAAATAACTAGCTTATTTTTGCGAGTTCTTTGTTGTTAATTTTATAACAAACTGCTGGAATAAATAGTTTGAAGTGTTTTTTTTTATCATTTTTGTAGTAAAATTACGTAATTTGTAAGAAAAATATATGCATTGGTTCCATAAATAACGCCTTAAACACCGATTTCTTAAACTGCTTACATTTTAAACCTTTTGGAGTCCACAATGTTACCCTAGATCCTTCAGATTGCTTTTATTGTACGTATTATCTAAAATTTAATCTAAAAGCAATAAAAATCAGCAATTTTCTTGTGGTTTTACAGTTTTAAAATCACTTGAAAAAATTAAAAATTGTGTGATTTACAGAACAGGGCAAAATAAAACACGTGATTTCAAAACGGTTCGTGATTTCAAATCACGTGACTTACAGAACAGGCCAAAGAGTTTTGTTAATTATTTAAAAATAAAATTTAGTAAGTTGGAATATATTAAATCATGGAATATATTAAATCATGTAAGAAAGGCATTTATCTTTAAAACAAAACGAAGAATTGCAAGTTAAGAATTTATTTATCAAACTTTTTCATCGCAACACATTTACTAAAGGTATAATTCACTAAATCGCTTCAAAATGAAGTTTTAGGCGCAAAAAGAAGATTTTGCGATGCTGATTACATGGATATACATATGTACATGTTACCAAATAGTACAGACTTGTCAAAACGGCTGTTATACACAAATATCACCGAACATTTTTGACAGATCGAACGACTGATTATGATTGGCCTTATATAATGCTCATAAATAACAGTAATTTAAAGCTTTGAATTGATACTGTGTCGGCAGTCATGCAGCGCTGACTTTCTATAATTAAGCCATAAGAGTCACTTATAATAAGGAACGCATCCGCTTAAATGCACTATAATCACACCGTCAAATGCACTGCATTCATAGGAAAGCATATTTTGTTCGACCCATACGTAGAAACCAGCTGGAGTGCCAACATTCACTTCAAGTCTTCCGTTAAAATTTCATAACCCCTATACCATCCAAGCGATTATATCCACAAGTCACTTACCGGTTTTAGTTACCTTGTTAGTTTGAATTCTTAGCATGTTTCCCTGCACAATATATAAACAAAGTAAAAAGAGTAACTAAACGTTTACTTTTAAACTTTAATATTTTTAATGTGTATATTTATTTCTGGTCCTTAGACTATACAAATTCTTCATTTAAATGTTTATAAAATCTAAATTTTTTAATAAATACATCAGATATATAACTACCACATTTTAAAACCAATGTAAAGTGATATAAAATTGCTTATTTAATAGAATATCCATCTTAAAATATTCTAACGATTTTTCGTTGACTGTCTAAATAGATTCTCCCAATGAATGCCATCATGGGGTAAAGGACTTTCAAAAAATGGTGACAACCACACCAAGTGCCAACGTTTACCCAAAATCATTTCAATATTCTGTTTCCAACCCAAATCATAATGCGGTAAGCTACGTTCATAAGTAGTGGCTCCTTTGAGAATATTTGGCATATGAAAACATATAAGTACAATAATGTAGATGAATAACACGGAATTAATTTCATACAAAAAAAGGTACATGTTAAACCATGAAAACTCAGTTAGGAATCCTAAAAATGGACAAACAAGTTGAAAGGCAGTACGAAAATTCCAGTAAACATCTCTATGTATCCACCAGATGTAGAGATTGTTGTAGAGAAACGAATACGCACAGCCGATAAGAGAATAGAATAAAAACAATAAAAAATAACGTTGATTGCGATGACCAACGCAGTTGGCGGTGAAAATACAATGATGATCTCGCTTTAGAATGCAGGTTTTACAAGTATCACAATGCCAGGAACGAGGTGGTGCCAAGAGCTCACATACTGAACATAGACGCCAATGTTTACGCAGTTGTGGTTCAAGTGGAGGTTTAAGCATTAAACCTAAAGGAAAAACAAATTTTTTTTTTTTCAATTGAATATTTTGAATATGCTTCTTCACTTACTTCGAATGCTGGGATCCTCTAAAATGCAGGCTATATAGTTTCCCATAATATTGTAAACAACATAAATACCACCCAGCCATGTTAGTACAAACATTATACTGCCTGGTTCGTGGAATGCTGGCAGCACAATACACAATTGAAATACAAAACTTACAGGCACAAATGACATCAAAAATAATAAACAACCAACATCGGCTGGAGATTGTGGAATTTCCCGCAGAGATCTTATTTTAAACATGATTGTTATGCACTAAAAAATCTTGTTGTATTTGCCCTTTAATAGATGTAAGCGTAAATAATTGTTCTTTTAAATTCTTTTTTATAACCGGTAATATTCCGTTCGTGTTTTGCTTCGCAATGTTATTTTTGTTTTGTTGCTTTATATATGATGCTCGTATATACATACACACATGTCGACCAGCAAAACAAAAACAATCTTTATTTCCTTCCTTTTGATGTTTTTATCGTTGTTTAATACGACACAAGATAACAGTAAAATTATTGGTGAACATTAAAAAGTGAGGCCAAGTTTAGTAGGCTGTCATTAATAGATGCTTATTTTTCAGCTTTTATATATATTGTATAGTATAATACTGAAATAGTGTTTGTGTCGATTTACCGTTAAGTAACAATACACTTAAAGAAACATTCGGAAACAAAGTTAACATAAAATGTATTTACACTACAGCGAAATCTAGCAGATTTGAATTAAAATCTTTTTCAAAATCAACATTGTTTACACTGCATTTTTGATACGAGCAAGATTTCGCTATTCAAATTTTATTGATTTACCTGTTTTTCAATTCATATTTTATTTATATTTTTAATTTTATATCTTGTTCTTATTGCCGAGAACCTGAATGGCTAGTTAGTGGTTAAAGAGGACTAGTCGTTAACAGCTCCCCTAATCCAAGGTGGAACAGCATTCGTCAGGGATGCGTGGTCAAGAAGGTGCTTGGTCTTTAGTATGCGAACTCTGGATAGCGATCGACCGCCAGTTTAAATGTATACTTACTTACGCATAAGGAGCTCGCAAGGGGTGGACTGGTCAGTCTATGAAGATGCTCCTGCAGCTATGGAGGTAAATGTGGATGAATTGGACTTATCCGACCCTGTCCGCTTAGGTAAATTATTTTTGGAAGCAGGCACCTCAAAACGTTCCTTCAACGTTGAGTCGGAGTCTCTACAGCTCATGCCTAAAAGTAAGAGGCGGAGACGGGGAAATAGGCTGAGACGGCAGCTCACATTGTATGTGAATGTCCAGCTTTGGCTAGCATAAGACTCAGGACCACTGGTAGAACCCTGTTAAATGTGGATGCCACAACTTACGCTCCTACAAAATCCTAACTTTAGCTATTGGCAAGTTTATAATAATGAGCCTAAGTTAGTTTTATTCAAATTTGAATATTAAAAGTGGTTTCATTTCGAAGACATTTTTTGTTTTTCAAAGACTCGACTTTCGGTATAGAAACAACTGTCGATCGGAATTGAGTGGTGTGACATAATTGATAATTATTTAAAAGTATTATTTTAGAAGACCTGTTGAAAGCAAGTGTCGAGGTAAATTCAGTTTAAAAAATTCCTAAAACGATCTTTATTTTCTTACATACTGATATTTATTTGGTTTTGATTTTCTTATTATTATTTATTTTATCAGTCTTTACATTCGCTGATACCTTCCAAGAGACACCGTCATCTGGCAGTTCACTTATCAACAGTGGTGACAGCCACACTAGATGCATACGCTTACCAAAAACTGTCTTAAAGTTTCGCTTCCATGTTCCCATATTGTAGGGATAATTTTTGTCCTTTTCATAACAAATTCCACCCTTAAAAAGTCCAGGCACATGATACACTAGTAGAATCACACTATATAACACAGCCAATAAATTTAGATTGTAGAATATCAAAAATATATTATGCCACATGGAACCACTGACCAGCATCAACAGCGGACAGGTCATTCTTAAAATGGACAACCAATTACAGAAGATATGTGCTTTGATTACCCATAAAAATAATGAGTTATAAACGAAGGCATATGTAGAACCGATAAATAGATATATGACGAACATCATAAAATAACGATGATTGTTATGACCCACACAACAGCCAACAAAAAGGCAATGGTGATCCCGTTTTAAGATGCAAGTCTGACATATCGAACAATGCCAACTACGAGGTGGAGATATTTTTTGACATTTTTCACATTCATGCCATCCTTGCGACTGCAATTTTTCTTTATCTTCCTCAGATGGTTGAAGATTATTGTCTGTGAATAAAATAAGGTATTTTCAAAGAAATTAAAATAATTTAAAATTTTTGATTAATTAATTGTCTATGTTTATTAAATTTAATACTTTTATGCGAACTGTAATACGAAATTGTAAAAAAAATGGAACTGTTTGAGATTTATATCGCTCCGATATCTATCTGTCACGGTTGTATCTCATGAACGAAAATAAATAAGCACCTGGGAATTTTACTATTGCCGCTATAGCAAATAATTATAAATAACTAAAAGTTAAAGTGTAAAGGATGTGCTCATATAGGGAACGTATGTACTTTTAATATAAAATTTATTATCCTTATTACAAGCTTATAATAATTAAATTAAAGAAATGTATATTTCCACTTGCTTCGCTAGTTTCATCGCCATTATATAAATCAAAGATTCAAATATATTATGTTTTAAAATTCCCTTCCACCAGTTCTATCCTATTGTTTCAAATTTGCGGTATTTAAAAATTTGTTTAAATGGTGGGTACCCCAATTCTCGATTTAGTTGGACTTTCCGTTCGACTACGCATTTTTAGGGTGGTGCAGATGAAGTGCTTAGCACGTCGACTACTAGAGCATAATCAAGAGTGTATTAAATCTACTAATATCTCCCCGGTAGTACTAACAGTTAGTACGGGATTTGCAAATGCTTTGACAAAGTGCTCTTGGGGAAAATAGGGGCACCAGACGCTAGCGTTCCTGGAACATAAATCTGGAAAAAAGGTATGTATTAATATGGGTCCTGTTTGAGGGCCGACCAGTGCCCAAAGGACTGGTACCACGGGAATCTATAGCACCACAGACCCTCTCCTATTTAAGGTCCCCTTTGGGGTGGTACATATGGTGGTTGTGGTTTAAGAACGATGCATGCATTGCGGATCAAAGTGTGCTGTTGCACTCTCAACAGAAGGAGTTGGATAGTCTCCAACCCCTAAGCAAGAGGATAGGATATGGGTCCCTGGTTTGCCATGTTCTATAAATTGCTACTCATTGTGACTGTGCGGTACATAGAGTGCGGTATCGAAGCCTTCTTTTACACACGGCACGTTATGGTAGAGTGTGCTGTACTACACAAGGGGCCGCTAGTCTACGCTTTTATAAGGCCCTTATCAGACCACCACCTGATAAGGTCCAAAACGCCTGCTATCGACGTTAATCTTGATCACATCTACTCCTATCTCTTGTCAAAGGAAGTAACACTTTTCTTAAAAAACAACTATGCCTTTTGGCTTAAAGTAACCCACACTAAATTTTAAAACTTACTATTATATTCTACAAATAAATAACTTTGTAAGGGCTGGCTCCATGTATCCTTCATGTATTAGAGCGAATATATTTGAGTTTTATTTCAACGGAATCATGCTGTATACATGTATAATATCTTCTCTCCCCTAGTGATTCTTTTCTCCTACTGTTTAGAATAAGAAGATTTAATTCCTGGAAAATATAAATTCCCTGGCAATATTAAGAATTCGGATAATTGTCCTTTTTTTCAAGTAAGTGTTGTTAACTACCTAAACTGGATCCTTAAACATAGAGAAGTTGATTATGCAATGTCCGTCTATACCTGTTCGGGTCTATACGTATCGGGTTGAAATTTGTTGTACATTTTCTGGGTGCCGAGGTACAGCAAATTTAAGCAGACCAATCATAGTTTCAAAAATTTTGCTATTGCAATTCAGCCCCATGTCTATAAATGATAGCGCTATGGTTTAAATATTTTCATATTTTCTTTCACATATTTTAGTTGTATTATTGTTATTTATTGTTATAAAATTTTCACCTAAAAGTTGAAATTTTTACAAACATTTTTTCCGATCAAAACTTAAAATTGAAAAATAACTAAAAACTCTTAATACATAAAAAGTTCTCTTAAAGTTCCAGATTCATCAAAACATCACATTTTCCACCAAAATTACCAACAAATTTTTATACCGAAAATTCACACAAAAAAACCGAAAACTACTTATAATTAAAAAGTTTGCTTAAAGATCGAAGTTTCGCCCAAGAATCATATTATCACCCAAAAATTAAAATTTTAGCAAGCAATTTTTATTTCGATCTAAAATTAAAATTTGATTAAAACCGAGAATTCACCAAAAAACTAAAAATTCTTAGTAATTAAAAAGTTCTCTTAAAGTTCCAAGTTGCATCAAAAAATAACATTTTCCACCAAAATTACCAAAAAATTTTACCAACAAATTTTTTACCGACCAAAAATTTAAATTAATTGAAAACTTTTTAATGTGAAAATTCACACTAAAAACTCTAATGATTAAGAAGTTCGCTTAGAGATCCAAGTTTTGCAAAAAATCATATTTTTATCCAAAAATTCAAATTTGATTAAAAACCGAAAATTTATAAAAAAAAAAAAAAAATACCTGAAAACTATCAATATTTTAAATGTTCGGTATTATTTTAAATAGTTAGGTATTTCTTGTATCATAAAATAGTTTATAATATATATCAATTCTCTGTTCGACCTTTTTGGGTTATAAGTAAAAATAGTTTAGTTATATCGTTTCTTAACCATAATTTTCAGATAAAGTAATTAATTTAGTTAATTTAAATTATTTCTTTTGTTCCTCTTTTATTTCCTTCAATTGTTTACATTTATCAGCTCTTTCTTTTGCAGTATATTTCTCAAGCCGTTTCTAAGACATAACTGTTGAGCTCAACAGTTGGCAACAGTTTCGTAGCAGTTGACCTCAACAGTTACGTCTTATGAACGTACCCATTAATAAAATCGTCTATTGAGTCACTTTTATACGCTTCATTGTCATACTGTTTGTTATTTCTACAATATTCATACAAAAAAATTATAAAAAAGCATTTTGCCACTGTTCGGGTTTTCGAACCGAACACCTTTCTAAAGCATCGTCGTAGTTAAATGTGGTGATCTATTGTTTTGCTCAATCAGCCACAGCCGTATTGTATTTATATTTCAGCTATTGAAAGTTTCAAAATTTTCGTGGGTAAATATTCTCTCTAACCGTTTCTTTTATTTTATTAAAATACTAGCTGCGTCCGCCACGTTGTAGGCGTCCTGAGAATGTTTTGTTTGATTTTGCTTTGAAAGTAATCCACATTAAATTTTAAGGCTCTTACTTTTATAGTGCTTCAGTTATGGTTTAAGTATTTTATTTGTATAGAAGTACCCATCCCTGGATAATGTGTTAAAATTTATATAAAATTCTAAAATTATTATAGAGTACTGTAAATAGTGTTTAAAAGATCCCGCTGACAAAAATAAAAGATGCTGCCTAGTTTGCAGTACCTTTAGATCACTAATTTTGCCTAGGACCTTCAAATCGGTAAAGGTGCCTACTTTCACTACTTTTCTCTATTATTTCTAGGAAATGAGACATTTTTGCGGAAAAAAAGAATCCTATATTTGAACCAAGATGGTACCTCCTCACAAAATTTGATTAAAATCCATTCAGTACTTTTTACGTGATGCGAACACAGGCAGGCGGACAAACAGAAAGTCCAAAAATTGCTGTTCTGTATTCCATTTCGATTATTAACTGCACGAGCATAAAAATTTTAAAAAAATATTTCATGTATAGAAATGGTCTTGTTACAGTTTTAATATATGTACATATATCGGGTGGTTACATTTTAACGGCCGATGTTGAATGTGAACCATACCTAAACGTCAAGTTTTTTTCTGCATTTACTTTGACATTTCTCAATTTCGGACTAACTCAATTTGAACCATGGAAAGGTACACAATCGAGCAATGGTCAGAATGGTGGCAAGAAATGGCCAATGCACCGGCAAATAGTGACTGTTTGGTGTGGTTTATGGGCTGCCGGCATCAACGGGTCGTATTTTTTCCAAAATGAGGCCGGTCAGGCAGTTACTGTGAATGGTGTTCGCTATCGTGAGATGATAACGAACTTTGTATAGCCCGAATTGCAACATATGGATGTGGACGATATGTGGTTTTAACAGAACGGTGCCACTTGTCATACAGCTAACGAAACAATGGCTCTTTTACGCGACAAATTCAATGGCCGTGTTATCTCATAATTGAACCATACCAATATTATAAAAATAAAAAGAAATGACAATAATTGTTTTATTCAAAATCAACACCGGCCCCTTAAAATTTAACCACCCTTTAGATATAGAAATTCTATCTTTTGAATAATCGATTATATTAGATGTGTTTAGTATTTAAGAATGTGATGCCAGATGTTAAATTTTGTCTGTGTTTCTTTATATTTGTATTTGCTACCGAGATTTTATAGATCTTTTATTGGTTATTTGATATCTTGAGTAGTGCAATGGATTTAATAAAGGCAGTTAAAATTTAAAAAAAAAAAACTATTTTAAATCACTGCTTGTAATACTTACGATCAACACTTGTATCTACCACTAGACATGCTATAAAATTCCCTTTGATCTGAAACACTAAAAACATGGCAAAAACAAACGTAAAAGTGTGCCAAAAGCCGCCTGGTTTATGAAAAGCCGGTAAGACGATGATAATTTCAAAAATAAAAACAATCGGCAAAAATACACCAATTAATAGAAAACACAGCCAATCGACAATACGTCGCGGTAGTAAATGTTTGCGTATTTTCATTACTTTTTATTTCGATTTACTAAGTTTTTAATTGTTGTTTAGTTTTATTTATTTATTTAATTATTTCATTAACACCCAATAAAGCGCATGAACTGAAATAGTGACAAAGCGAAAGCGATTTAAAAACGTTACCTCACTCAGTACGAACGAGAATAACGAATAATACTAATTAATTTAATGTGCAGAATGCTTAAAGCTTGCTAGTTTACTAAATTTGGAATTTAGTTGCTCACTTTTTACTCTTCTCTTTGCTTTTTCATACTCCGTTTACCGTTTACTAAATGTTTTTATGCTCCCCTTCTCAGTTATCACGTGTATCGTTTTAAGCTCAAATACGATTGATTGATCATATCAAATTATTTTTTTTATCTTATCTCTGAGTAAGAAAAGCTGTTTGTATTTTTTATAAGAAAATTAAAAAGGAAGATAAAAGAAGAAAATGTGCTTTCAGTTTTAGGTACTGAATACTCTATGCAAAAAATGGTCGAATTTTATTTACTCATGACCGTTTTTTAAGAATTATTTATTAGGTGATAAGGCTGGTGAACAGATTTGTTCATATTTATAATTTATAATTATGCAAATAAAATGTTTAAAGAAAATTTGTATTTAAAATTGATAAATTTTATTATAATTTTTTACTTTACCATACGTAGTATAAGGTAAAGTATAGTAATCATGAAAAAAATCGAGGTCGGGATTTCGACAGATTTATACGTTTTGAGGTCTGCTGAATCCATTTTGGCTATTTTGGAGATGATGTCTGGGGTGGATGTGTATGTCACTATTTTTGTGATATGAAATTTGAAAATTAAATTTATTATGTGCCTTTGGTATATGGGCATAATTGGGAGGGGGAAAGGGGTAGTTTCCTTACCCCAAATTTTGTGAACGCTCTACAGGTCATACCGTATGACATATTAAAACAAAATTTCGTATGTGCCTTTTGTATATGGAGATGAAGAGTTGTGTAAATTTTGGGCATAATCGGGAAAGGGCAAGGGTAGTAAGTAAACTACCGAAAAGAATTAATTTCTCTATTCGAATATACTTTGGACTTTTATTCTTTATATTATAGATCAATAAAAAATATCTGTTTCCATTGGGTATGGTGAAGTTGATTGTAGGGCACTCCACTAGTTTTATTAAATTAGGAGATTAATTATTACAGAAAATGAAAACATTATTTTCAAAATTGTTGAATCGCCCTATTTGGTCAGTGTTTCGCTGTAAATATCGTCTATTTAACTAATCAATTAAAAATAAAGGAATACAAAAATTTTTACTAACTTAAATATGATTCATTGTTCGGTGCTAAGAACGAACAATACCTAATCAAGTATGTGATAGAAAACGATTTTGATGTTTTGTATAAAAATTAGTTTTTACAAATTTTGAATTTTTTTATTAGTTTTGTCCAAATTCTTAATTAGTGTTTGATTTTTATCTTCTGGTATACTTTTCAAACCCAAATGTTAAGAGATCGATTCAAAAATAATTCTCAAAATGATCGAAATTCATCACACCCTTTGAAAACGATCGTTTTCCATTACATATCTGAATATTTTTTACTTTACTTTTTCCAACTCATACAACAGTTTCCACAGGGCAAGTTTACAAGTCTTAATTTTTGTGGAAGGAAGATAAGTTTAGATTGATTTTACTTCTCCCTTTCTCTGCCATAAAATTTAAACTAACGCAAGAAATCGTCCTCGTGGAAAACCGTTGTATCGAGTGCAGCAGCTGAATTGTTCGAAGTTGAAGCAATGTTAGGTTAGGTATCATCGTTTCCATGGAAAATCAACAGCCATTGTCCCTTTTTCGATATTCCTAAAATCGACACTATTACTAAAAACAAACAGTTATTTCTTCTTCCCAGTTTTTTAATACCTAAAATCGGCGCAAAAATAGTTGATGTCAGATGTGTCAATAAGTTGTCTAAATACCACAATATTTATTGACGCAGAGCTTGAAAATATATTTCACTCTAAATCAAAAATGCCATAATGTACACAGAAATAATATTGCTATTGTGTATACAGGGCCGCCCTGAGGTTAGTAGGCGCCCGGGTCGAGATTGTGATCTGGCCGCCTACACATTTAATTGGTCTAAATAAACTTATATTTCTCATATAATTTTTTTTTATTTTATACTTATATTTACAAAAGGGTTACATATTATGTAGTAAAAATAAAAACATATAAGAGATAGAATTTTTTTAAATTATAATTTGAATCAGGAAGCTAAGGAATGTAAATAAAAAGTTTCAATGAAATCTGGAATGGTAAACATTAACGTTTTATTTTTTCCCCATTTTCTGCACAACGAAGCTGATGTTGATTACAAAAATATCTTTTTTGGGTAATTTTTGGATAATAGTTATCAGCCTTTAATGGCAAGGGCCCTTTAAAAATTAACTCATTCTTTTAGTTTTTATTTTTAAATTTTGGCCAAGAGGATGGATCCGAATTTATCAAGCCAACAGTTTTAGGAGAAGATATTAATATCGTTTGGTCAGCTTCACTCTCATTAATAACTTCGTCATTAGAATCTGAATCTGGTATTTCTAGTATTTCAACTTCATTAAGTGTACTCACGTTCACTGATGACAGCCGAAGAAATAGAAGGAGCAAAATTGGAAGTGAGCTTTAGGACCATCTTATGAAGAACTTCTCAGTTCAGAGACTTGTATGTTTTTAACGAAACTCGCTGTAAGAACGAAACTTAATAGTATTTTATTCTAAATTTTGTGAATAGTGCAGCCGATATCTTAAAATATTAAACTGATAATAAATTAGTACACCACATCAAAAATACCATTTAATAAAAATATTATTCTACTAAATTTGTATAAGCCAATTTTCTCCCAATCTAAAAGACATGTAAGCACATTTTTAAAGATTATCTTATTTAAAAATTTTATCATTTAAGTAATAAATAAACTTTTTATGACATTTCAAAAAAAATGTATGCCCAACTTTGGTTTCTTGAGCTACCGAATTATTTCTAAAATAAAACTATATAAACCACTATATGACGTTTAAAATTCTTAGATGTCTTATCATTAATTTTGAAGGAATTAGAGATATTTGAACGCAATTGCTTGAGACTTTGTGTTAATGCTAATTTTGAAAACTATGTTAAAAGATATTCTAATAATGTAATTTACCAAAAGGCTAAGGTGCAGCCACTTTCCTCATACGTTTTAGCTTTGCTTAGAAAGTTTATAAATCGTCTTGAAAATCACGAAAACATTCTAATGAGGGAAGTATTTAATTCCCCATCTTGTTTTAACACCTTATATTTATCACCAGTTGGAGTTTGGCTTGAGGAATCTAACTCATTCCACAACGTCTTTGAGTACCGTCTACCAGAGTTTTATTCTCACTCACTTTCTGGCTCTAACAGAGGCTAATACCCTGTCGGAAATTTAGCTAACTCAAAACTAGTCAGTGGTTAGCCAGAAATGAGTGATAGGTGACTCAAAAACTAGCTCATTTACCATGTTAAAAGCTATTCAGTTTTTACACACGATGTCCTACGAATGAGTCAGTACTCACTCACTCTGCATCACTTTTGAGCTAGCCATGAGTTAGTTCAAAATTAGTTAGCTACAAGCTAGCTCATTTTGAGTTAACCAAAAGATAGTTAATAGCGAGTTAACTAAAAGTTATTTCATTGTGAGTTAACCAAAAGTTAGTTCACTTTTAGTTAACCGAAAGTTAACTCGCTATAAGTGAGGTTGGTGTCATTTTATAATAACATGTAATCGAACTATTATTTTTGAATGAAAATACCCACAATTAACATATTTATTTTTCGTATACATTTTAATGTGTTTAGTTAAATTTCGAAATTTAAATCTCAGACACAAACCAATTGCGTTAACAGAGGTCTGTTAACATGCTAACATAGCGCTGTTAAGCATATAAATCCTGGGAGTATATCTTCCAAATGGAATTGTGACCACATTTTTGGACCAAATAAACCCAAAAAAATGTAGCGGGCGGCTTATTTTATTGTTTTTCGATAAAAATTTAAAAATGTTGGATATGTCCCAAAAATTGATCTATTTTAAAGGAATTACATCCTTTTATGATTCCTAGTACTTAAATTCAATTGAAAATGGAGTTCTGATATAAATTTTTACAAATTTGTAAATTTTCAAATTTGAAATTTCTTTAGAGGATGAACTCCAGGAGAACGGTAAAAGAAGACACACATGCATACAAATTTGTATGCATGTGTGCATATGTGTACATAGGTGTATATGTATATATCGTCACCTAAAATGCAAAAGGCCGTAACTACACTTTTTAGTTTTTTACAGGAGAAGGAATAAACGTCATAAATTAAAGACTACTTAAAACTTAATATCCACATTTTAGATTCAAACTTAGAAAACAAACATAACACACATTGAAAGATAATCAAAGCCAACTTTGTTTTGATTTTTTTTTTTGGATAAGTGCAGTTACGGCTTTTTGGTTTAGTTGACGTTGCAGTTACGGCCTTTTGTTTTTCACCAATAAAGTCGTTATTTTTGGACGTATACATGTACAGATGTGTTTCGGTTAAGTTCGTCATAATCAATCAAAGTAAAAAAGTAAATTTTGAATTTTTGAGTAGTTACGGCCTTTTGCATTTTAGGTGACGATATGTGTGTATATATATAAACGTTTAGTTTAAATCTTAGTTTTAGGTAGTTTTAAGTTTCTAACTTGAGATGTTAACGGTCTATATTATATTTTATTGTATATTTGAGCATTATAATTCTATGTTTAACTTTTTGATTTAAAACACTCTACCATACCATATTCATAATATTGATGTATTTTATGTTAATTAAAATAATACTTTACAGTTTTAAGTTACTTCTTTTATTATCTGACTTATTATAAATTTTGTAATCTATTTTTAAAAGTCTCAATAAAATTGAAATTGATTGCTTTATTTTTTATTAATT
Source organism: Phasia obesa (assembly GCA_949628195.1). Taxonomy (NCBI): domain Eukaryota; kingdom Metazoa; phylum Arthropoda; class Insecta; order Diptera; family Tachinidae; genus Phasia; species Phasia obesa. Next base: position 85,024,676 of record OX451219.1, on the reverse strand, counting down.
AATTTATTTTTGTGTTAATTAAATTATGAAAAAAATGTATCTGAATTTGGTCTGCATATTTTTATCATTAATATTTGGCCAAATGCTTTTTATAGAATAATAAAAAAGAAAAATATTTTTTTTAAATGTAAAAACATTTTTTGTTGCTGTCAATAATAAAAATCGTGTTTTAATCACGCTCTAATTAACAAGCCAAAAAATATATTCTTTAGCCATTAAACAATATTTTTAATTTTTATTACAACTTCCCCAATGCCTGTTTGTACATAAACATATGTAAGTAAGTTATTACATAATATGCTTATATGTACATATGTCGTGGCATTCGAAGGAAGGCTGTGTTAATTTGTATTTATTGCCTAAATATATTTATAATTAAAAACTACGTAAATTAAAATAGAACAATTTATTAGGTAAACTAGGCATATTACTAAGATGGTTACTTGTGCAAAGTTTCAAGACGATACCTTTTGTAATTGTTTAGGTACACGATATTAAATTTTCACTTTGTATGGGAAGTACCACGCCGACTGTCTTAATCCATTCTCTATTTTCCTAGACTAAGCACATTATCCTGAGGGTTACTTGTGTAAAGTTTTAAGACTCTACCTATTGTAGTGCTCTAGGTACACGAAAATATTTTTCCACTTTGTATTGGAGGTACCAAGTCCACCGTCACAATCCAGTCTGTGATTTGTTAGATTATTAACATTGGTATGAGGGTTACAAGTGCAAAGTTTCAAGACTACCTAATGCATATCTGTAGGTAGACGATTATAATTGTTCACTTTGTATGGGAGCCCAGCATTCTCTGGTGCAAATAAATACAATATCCCTCCTTCTTATTACAGCTAAACTTAAAAAGGCGCGAAGACTCCTATCACCTAGCTCTATGCAAACCAAAGCGAACTCATACCAGGTGTGAGCACTACGGCAAGAACTACAACAAAACAACAACTTTGACATTAGACTAGCAGATATGAAACAATATATTTTTAAAAAGAGATTAGCAAATAAAGGTGAGCAAACAGTAATCATCTGGGCTATCGCCTCCACCTGGTATAAATTCGCCTTGGAACAAACCTAAATGATAAACAGTAATGTTAACCTATTATGTTTAATAAAAAAAATCAAATGCAAAATAGAGATAAAATCGCTAGATCAAGCAAAAAGTAGCTAAAATGGCACCACTCTTATACAAAAAAAAAAAAAACAATAACAGTTTGCACCCAACTTCACTACCAAAATCTCTGTCGTGATTGGTTTTCCAATTAAAAAGTTGACGAAGGTGTTTAGGTTTGCCATTTTGGTGATTTTCCACATCGATTTTGGCGAAATAGGTTAAAAAACATTTGACAACCCTGAACAACAATAATTTATACACGTACATGTAACAGTTTAGAAATATCATAACAACAAATAACACGTTAAAACTAATTATTAAATGCTTTCAAAATTTTTAAACTCATAAAAGCTTAATTGTCATAAATAAATTGATGTTGTTTGATACAAATATTCGTTTACTTTACAGTTGTTTATGCCTTTAAAATAACGCAACATTTAGATATTCCACTGCGATATAAATTAACGTAGATCAGTTACAATTAGAAGTAAAATGTTCTAATTCAAACGTCACACTTTCATTTAGTCACGTTGCGAATAATTATTTGTTTTACAAATATTTATTTCTAAAAAGTGATAATTACAACAGTAAATATCAAATAAAACATAAATTTTGTTGAGCCGTGATTTAACGCACAGGAAACCGGTTATAAGTTCACGACATAGACTGTTGTGTTTATTGTTGTAATAGATTTTGAATAAACATCTGGGTGTTGTAAATGTTTGAATAGAATAAACAATATTTTTTCATAATATGCTTAAAATAATCAATCTAAGGCCAATATAAAGTAAATTCAGATGCAAAAGAAGAACGATCACTGTCTTCCTTAAATATTTATTGTTCTTTCGTTGTTTACCTTCAGAGCACCTCTCTATACTTTTTAAAGTTCATTTTAAATTTGACAGCACTGTCTTTTCGAGTGAAGCGCTTCTAGTTTACAAAACAAGAAAAAGTGTTATTGATGGCGGTGTACACGATGCCACTTTAACTTCATCTAAAGGGTGGTTAATTTGAGATTGCCGATGTTGATTTGGAATAAAGCACAAATTATTTAGGAAATTATTGTCATTTCCTTTTATTTTTATAATATTGGTATGGTTCAATTATGTATGGAACAAAATATCGGCCAAATGGCCGCCGCGACCTCGGCGCCACACCTCCACCCGATGCCCCAAATTTTCGATGACGCTGAGGCATAACTGAGGTTCTATGCCGTTAATGTGCCGAATTATCCTATCCTTTAGCTCTTGAGTTGTTGTTGGTTTATCGACGTACACCTTTTCTTTCAAATAAGCCCAAAGAAAGAAGTCCAACGGTATCAAATCACATGATCTTGACGGCGAATTGACATCACCACCACGTGAGATAACAAGGCAATTGAATTTGTCGCGCAAAAGAGCCATTGTTTCGTTAGCTGTGTGGCAACTGGCACCGTCCTGTTAAAACCACATATCGTCCACATCCATATCTTCCAATTCGGGCCATAAAAAGTTCATTATCATCCCACGAAAACGACACCATTCACAGTAACTGCCTGACCGGCCTCATTTTGGAAAAAAAGGGGCCCGATGATGCCGCCAGCCCATAAACCGCACCAAACAGTCACTCTTTGTGGGTGCATTGATTTTTCCACATTCACTCTTGTATTATCAATCGGCAATTCTGCTTATTGAGGTATCCACTGAGGTGAAAATGTGCCTCTTCGCTGAAGATGATTTTTTTCGAAAATTGGTGATCCAAGCCTGAATAACTTTGACACTTTGCTCGATTGTGTATCTTACTAAGGTTCAAATTGAGGTAGTCTGAAATTGAAATATGACAAATAAAATGCAGAAAAATGCTAGACGTTTAGGTGTAGTTCACATTTAACATCCCTCAAAAGCCCTCAAAATTTAACCACCCGATACATGTCAAAAATCTCATGGATGATTGTTAATTTTTGTTTACCTATTACGGTTAAAAAAGGCGATATACAAGAATATCAAGCTACAATCAGAACACCGTTATTTTAAGTAATTTTTATTATAGCCTCAGTAAAACACATTCCAGAATCAGCCTATAACGGTTCAAAAATAAGGCCATATAAAATTCACGTAACTATCGGGAAACCCTTTAATTTTTATTTTTTATTCTTGTAGTAGTAGAGTATCCATGTAGAATTTTAAATCGATTAATTGTTCAAGTAAGAAAAATTACAAATTTCGATTTAAAAATAACTCAAACAAATTATATCGGTTAATCGACAAATCGACTAAAATTAATTTTTTTTAAATTTCCAATTTTTGACTAATTTTTAACTTCTTATTTGTTCGTTTAAGAATACTTTCGAACTAGACGTGTTTAGTAACACACAGAAAAAAAAAATAAAACATATAAACCATGATTTTTTTTTCATAAATCGAATATGACTTTTTCCCAAACTTTTTTCAATCTATATGTATAAAAATAAGTTGTCCTATTTTCGTGATTTTTTAACTCGAGAACCACTCAACGATTTTCAAACGAGTGCATTCGTTGGATGGTTATAAAAAAAAACATCGAAAAAATTTGTACGAATATGCGTTATACGTGAACTTTTATGATGCGCGTATAACTTTTCCCTAAATAAAATTTATTTTTTTTCTTATGAGAATTACATTTTGTCGGTATAGGGCTCTGCTTGCTAGCGTTATTTAACTTATTTGACTATCCAGCAACGCGGGCAGTTAATCTAGTTAATTCTGTGGCAATAAGGAAAAAGTGCTTAAGTCTGATTTTTAAGTTTTGTAGGAGAGCAATTTTAAACTTTAAAATAATTTTTTTAGAAAAATAACTTATCTTCAGAGTTTACCTCTGGAAGTCAAACGTATGATTTGGAAAAATATCTTATATCTTCCAAAAGTACGCAGGCGTTGCAATTAATAAGTTGTAAAAGGAGTTTCTATGATTTCGAAAAATAGCTTGTAGTCTCTTAAGCTTTTTTCCAAATGCGATTCGACATTGAAAAAAGATAATTAGAAAGTTATTTTGTTATAACTTCCTGAAAAATTTTACAAAATAATTGAAATTGAAAAATTTGCACATGGGTACTTTGAGGTACGGAGATTTCAAAGGTTCCAGTAACTTAATTTTTGCTTAAGTCGACTTAAGCACTTATTCCTTATTGCCACAGAATTTATAAAAATCATAATAAAAAATATGTACATACTTAACGTATCGATTAATTGTTTGCTCGAATAAAATAAAAACCCGATTAAATGGTTACTTTAGTACATGGTTTTAATGCTCTGTTTAAATTGAAATTGTTTGCCTGTTACGTTTTAAGGGTTATGAGCGTGAAAATCACGTCACTATCGATACGCCTTTTAGTTTTTAGTATTTGTTATTACTAGATATCATTGCTGCTCAACACTGACCCCATCCACAAAAAATTATATACATTAACACGGAAGCAAAAGTATGGCCATGCTTAAACACGAAAACGCACGTGTTTCTCTTCAATTTCAGTTGTGTTTTCGACTTGCAGCTAAGAGAAGAACATGTAAATACATACATATGTACATAGTTTTTTATTGGTGTTAGTAAGAATTTGATAGTCGTATTACTCCCAAAGTACTGAACCGATTTAAATAAAATTAGGATTGTGCTTATATGTGCAGAAAAAGCTTTAAAACCATATAAGTCTTTCCAAAATCGGTGCAGTATTACGGACGTAAAAGGGATTACAAAAAACGTGTTTGCGTATTAATTATATAGATACTGGCCACGGAAATTCATCCTTCGGGAAAATTTCAAGAGTAACCTATTACGGTTTCAGAGATAGAGGGCTATAACAGAGGTACAGACATTGTAAAGAAAACAAATTGGTTTCTTTTTTAACTTAGAGTAGGGCAGGTAGAAATCCACAATTATCAACTAGCACTCTTTTTAAATTAATCTAAAAAGAATGCGGTCTTATTGTATTTCACAAAAGAACCTTGCAAAAATTTCCAGATATAAGTATTTATACCCTAACCATTGGAAAAATGTTGGCAATAGTGTAGGATTGCATTTTGATCATAAGGGTTTATCATTTGGGTTTTATTGGCCAATATGGATATTTTTAAATTATCAAAAAGCGAAAAATATATGGGCATATCGGAAGAAAAAAATGTCGAAAGGGGATCTAAAAATCGTAATGAACTAAAAAAGATAATATTTAAGAAATGGACAACAATTTCAAAAAAATATAAATTTATAAATTAACTAATTCTATGAGAAAATTTCTACAAGTAATAAACCATTCTAAATGTGGCTCTATTATATACTTTTACATTACATTTTTTTTATTTTCTACAGAGATTTTATTAATTGCGGTATTTAGTGTTTCATGTGTTATATTGTTAAAATTTAACAAAAAAAACAATAGGCATTTTGTTGTTAGATTTCACAAAAAAGCTATGATTTTATGCATATGCACTTTTGCAAGACCAATTGCATCGAACACTGACCACAGCTAATGTAAAAATAATTTCTTGGCGCGTACTTAGGTATTAAGTCGCTTTTGAAAAAAATTTTTTAAAATTCACGTTTTCTATGGGGACACTTCTGTTAATTTTTTTATAACGGATGTAGTAACGTTCTGCGTAAATTTCAAACTCTACTTATTTCGGTTAAAAAAAGACCATGTATGTGTATCAAAATCAATACTAAAAGGGTGTCACTACTTTTATTATTGAGTGTTTTAATAATTGTTGTCATAGTAGTTAACCTTCTGTAAAAATTTCAAGTATCTCTCCTTAAAGTGCTAGAGATCGAAGCTAGCAACAAATGGAAATTAAATAGGGTAAGATTTTTGTCCTTTAGGTACGGAACCCTAGAAATAAAGAAAAGAGAGAGACTATTATAATAAAAAGGTGTATTTAATTAGGAAAGTCAGAAAAATTTGTCACTACACAGAAAAAATTTGTTACTCCAATTAAAAAACCATTAATTAATTAGTTTCAGATACAAATTTGATTAATTTTTTAATTGACTCAATTATATATTTAATTAAGAATGAATATATGTATTAATGTGTCAACTAAATAAATAAATGAATTAATTAAAAATTTAATTAAAGTTGTATCTGAAAACAATTAAAACTTTAATTGATCCAACATTTTTTTTCTGTGTATGATTTAAAAAAAATGTATAGTATTGTATTATTAGAAATAAAACAATTAAATTTTAAAACTTCTGTTTTAAAATTTAAATAGGTACATCTTAAGCAAGTAATTCTCCCTTTAATATAAGCGATCTGTTATACATATGTATATACAAAAATAATTTATTTGTTTGCTAAATGAGTTATTATTTGTAAGTTAATTTAAATCAAATTCTAATGGAAGGTCAAACTTTATAAAAATAATTGATACGACAAAAACTATTTGATTAGTACTAGTTTTGTATTCAATTAGAATTTGCGTATGTAAATTATTTAATCCGTTTTACGGAAATTTCGCCGAATTATAAAAAAACTGCTGCTATATTTAAAATCGAAAGTGTTTTCCATCTTTGGACACTGTTATCTCGGTTCCCGTAAAAATATCTCGTTTCTAAGAGAAAAGAGAGCTAAAATAGTGAAAGTACGCAATATACGATTTAATGGTACTGCAAACTTGGCAGCAGATTTTATTTTTATAATCACGACATTTTAGACACTATAATATCAAATGTTGCAGCATGCTGAGTAATTATCCAGGGATGGGTACCTCTATAGAAAATAAATACATAAACTAAATCTACAGCAATATAAAATTAAGAGTATTAAAATTTGATGTGGATTACTTTCAAAATAAAATTAAAAATATTGTCAGGAAATAACGACGGCATGGCAGGTACTGCTAGTATATAAGATAATAATAGAGAAGGAATACAAAATACACGTTTTTTTAATTTTGTGTCGTCTGTCTCTCTGTCCATCACTCTGCCGCGGTTGAAACATGTGATACATTTTTTCTCAAAATTGTGTTATTTTAAAGAGAAAATACAGATAAACAATCAGTCAAGTGCGATTCAGACTCACGCACGTAGGGTTCTGTACTATGTACAGTACAACTTTAAAAATACAAGTTGTTATATTTTTCACGTCTTATGGGTCACCCTTTAATTTTTAATTATTTTGTATATTAGAACATAGTACTAAATACCTTAAAAAAATTAAAGAGTCTACCTATAACGGTTCAAAAAATAAGGCCATATACGTCCAAATCATGTCACTGTAGCAAAATCCTTTAAAATTACTATTTGTTATAGCGGCCATGGCAATTCCCTTTCTATTATTGTATCAAAGTCCACCTACTTATTACGATTAAAAAATAAGGCTATATACGGGACAAACAAGTCACTGTCGGAACACCCTTTTACGTTTAGTAATTATCATATATTGCCCGTGGCAACATATCTTCTGTACAAGTTTCAAGAGTAGGTAGACTCTACGATTCAAAAAATAAGGCTATGTACATGCAAATCACGTCACTGTCGGAAAACTCTTTAATAGAGGCCGAAGTAATATACCATCTGTGAAAATTTCAAGAGTCGTGCAAATCACGTCACTATCTAAACACCCTTTAATTTTTAGGCCTAATTTTATATACTTATTTACTGTCTACAAAAGTCTACCTATTATGGTTCAAAACTTAGGCCATATACATGCAAATCATCGGAACACCCTTTAATTGTTAGGTTGACTTTTTTATACTTGTTTATATAGCAAACTAAGTTTTAAGTACTGTTTGTAAATTTTAAGTGTTTGCCTCCTACAGTTCAAAAAATAAACACATATAAGTGAATAACACGTCTCTATTTTAGTATTTGTCGCCACAGCGGCAATAGTTATACATCTTCTGTGAAAATTTCAAGTGTCTACATATTACGGTACCAGAGATAAAAGGTGGTGACTGACGGATGGACGGACATACATTCTAGCGAAAATAATAGGGTAACGTTTTTACCCTTTGGGTACGGAACCCTAAAAAGTGAAAGTACGCATTTTTACTGATTTGTAATTTTAGACGCTATTAACAGAGTAATTACCCAGGGATTGATGCCTCTATATAAAGTAAATTTTAAACCATACCAGCAGCACTATAGAAGAATTTGCAAAAGGCAAATTCGAACAAACTATTGTCAGGCAGCTGACAGACAATAGCAGCCATGAGGCTGCAGATTATTATTGCAAATGCTAACAACGCTAAATTATTCAAGAAAATCATTAGAAATAATTTGGAGAATTTTGGAGAGAGAGAGCTAAAAAAGAAATCACGTCGTGTACAAATAAATAAACAGATTAATGGCCAACTTAAATATAACAGTGAAATGTGTAAATAAAATTATTAGGATATAAAGTGTACATAGTGATAAAGCTGTATATGCATAGGTGTGTTATATTATACCAATTACTAGAGCATTCGCTAGGGAAGAATGACCAAGAGTAGTTTGGTAGGTTTTAAACAGAATTTGCGCGCATGACGCCATGCAATTAAAAAAGATTATTTTTACTCTGCTGCATACGGAAGGCAACTGAATGAAAAGGACGATAAAGCCTCTCTAATGCAATTGAAGTGGAAAAGTCGCCTAAGAAGCTGCTAGACCGTTATTTCTCACAATGCATACGACGTAAAGTAGGATGCAAGCGGTGTTGATTATACATATGTATGCTTGTAAATCATGACTTCGGATCATAAAGCCGGACGTTAGGCTTAAAATTAAATTTAAGAAATGTAAAAATTCAAGAACACAGCAGACAACAAAATGCTGCATCGTGCAGTGTAATTTTAAGGCTTTTGCTTAAAATATGTTGAATGAATGCTGTCTATGTACATAAAAATTTGTATGAAGAAGTCATGAAAAAAGTTTTAGTTTTTACTGTGGAAAAACATTGAAATGTTTCTGGCAACATTTTTCCAAAGCTGTGAAATAAGGGAAATGGGCGTTATTTCATGTGGATTTTTTTCAAACAACAGCTTTTGTTAACATTTGTAAAACAATGTGGTATACCTAAAAACAATAAAATCGTAAAATTCTTACAAATCGCGAGATAGATACCATATTTTAAATGTTAAATTTTCCTTGTGAAATATTAAATGTTGCTCAACATTTTCCACAAATGAGAACAGAGTACAAGGCTTAAGCCTGGTACTCTGTTCAGTTTTTCATGCGGAATGCTGTCAAACTACATACATAAAAAATTGGTATGAAAAAGTAATGAAAAAATGTTGCTGAAGTAGTACTCTGTTTTTGCTTTGGAAAAACATTGAAATGTTTTTGGCAACATTTTATCAAAGCTGTGAAATAAAGCAATTGGCATTATTTCATGCGGAATTTTTCATACAACAGCTGATCACCTGGCTTTTGCTAACATTTGTAAAACAATGTGGTATACTTAAAAGCAATAAAATCGTAAAATTCTTCCAAATCGTGAGATAGACACCACATTTTAAATGTCTAATTTTTCTTGTGAAATAATAAATGTTGCTCAACATTTTTCTCGAACAGAGTACTACCTTTAAACAAATAAATTTTTATTGATTTTTTTTTCTGCGATAAGCCCATAGTACTCTGTTCGAATTTGTGAAAAATGTTGATATTTCACAAGAAGAATTTGATATTTTATATGTGGTGTCTATCTCGCGATTTGGAAGAATTTTAAGATTTTATTGCTTTTAAGTATACCACATTGTTTTACAAATGTTAACAAAAGCTGGTGTTTGAAAAAATTTCACATGAAATAATGCCCATTTGCTTTATTTCACAGCTTTGACAGTAAAAACAGAGTACTACTACTGCAGCATTTTTCATGACTTTTTTATACAAATTTTTTATGTACATACATATGTACATACATATGTACATTTGTATGTATTTTGACAGCACTCTGCATGATAAACTGAAAAGAATACTAGGCTTATGGCTATTTCACAGTTATTTATATTAATTTTTAGAAATATTTTATTTTGATGCCCATATACATACATAATAAATAAAACTTATTTGAAATGTATTTTAGAATTAATTTTTTAAAAATAATTTGTTCTAAAATAAATTTGAAATATATTTTTTTTTATTTATGCATATGGGTATAAATTTTTATGGCAAATATTTTCATTCGAAATTAAAAAAAGTTATGTTTGTTCACCTTATTGTTTTATAACAATCCGCAGCAGTGGCACAGGAGGATACAGGCGAACACATACTTAATGTGAACACTATAGGAACTTCAGCCTAACCCAAATATTTGCAATTACGTAGTGAGAAGAATTGAATTGTCTCTCCTAAATTATTTAAATTATTATTACTAATATCGGTCAATTGTTAGTTTATATTTTCTTTCATTCGAAACAATTTCATTTTAAATTCCTTGTGCTCCTAATAACATAATTTTGTAAAGACAACTTAAGTTACCCTCGTATATAAAATTGTTTGTATGCTAAAATTAAATTAACAGAAACATACAAACATTTTCATAAATTTGTATAAATCAATAAATGAAATAATCGATAGATGAAAAGATAGACGAATAAAAAAATCTAAATAATTAATAAATAACTTGATGGGAAAAATTTCCACAAATAACATTTTGTTTATTTGTTTAAAAAATTTTCATTTTCACGTTTATTTTTTAGCAAATTATACGCACACATACATAAACAAATATTTGTGTTTTGGTCGAAATACTGCAATTTTATTGTGGTCTTATAAGGAAGTAAAGGGTGCTTCTTTCAAAGGTTTACAAATTTTGATTGTATAACAATAATGTTTCGAGATTACATAAATTTTAAGAAAATGGTTGGCTTTATTAGTTTAGGTAACATAGTATGACGGCATCTCGATGGTTTAAACATTAATTAAATCGAAATGAATAAAACTTAATAACTTACAAGACCGGTTAATCTATCAAGGGACTCTATACGGTTTTTTAAACACGAAAAACACAGATTAACACTAACTTTGCTGTGAATAGTGAATGCATAATAGAAGTCTCCAAATTATACATAATAAATGGGTTTATTTAAGGTAATTTTAGGGTTCCGTACCCAAAGGGTAAAAACGAAACCCTATTGTTTTCGCTACAATGTCTGTCCGTCTGTCAGCGCCCTTTATCTCTGGAACCGTAATATGTAGACTCTTGAAATTTTTACAGAAGATGTATAACTGTTGCCGGTACAGCAACAAATACTAAAACTTATAGGGTGTTCCGACAGAGACGTTTTATTAACGTATACATCTTGAACTGTAGGAGGAAAAAAAATTACGAACAGTACTTAACACTTATTCTGCTATATAAACAAGTATAACAAAATAAACCTAAAAATTAAAGGGTGTTCCGACAGTGACGCGTTTTGGATGTATATAGCCTAAGTTTTGAACCAGAATAGGTAGTCTTGAAATTTTCAGAGAAGGTGTATAACTGTGGCCTTCATAGCAAAAAAGTCTAAAGCTTATAGGGCGTTCCGAAAGTGACGTGTTATTTGCGTTTATGTCTTTATTTTTTGAGCTGTAGCAGGCAACCACTTAAAATTTGCAGAGTTTTATTAATACTATGTTCGCTTTATAAACAAGTATACAAAATTGAATTTAAAATTAAAGGGTGTTCCAATAGTTTTTTTTCGCAATTTTTTATTTATTGTATCTTCAATGTAATTGAACTATCAATAATTACTCATATCTTAAGTCTAAAAATAAAAATATACATGGACATGGACAAAAAAAAAAATGTATGTTTTAAGTTCACTGTAATTTGCGGGTTAGCCCACTGATGTACGGATGAGAAAAGCAGTGTCCCTCCTTCTTAGTCGAATGTAACCAGGTTCATTTAGTATGTTACGGGCCAGTTGATTAGGATGAGTTTCAAGCTTCTTTAAAAACCTTATGGCAAGTTTCGCTATTTCCGCTTTAACTGATGGCACGTTTAGATCTTTATGGATGTTCGAGTTTTTTATATAACAAGGAGCAGATGTAATTATACGAAGAATCTTATTTTGACGCCTTTGAATTTTTTCTACGTTGGTAGCTGAGGCAGTGCCCCATAATTGAATGCCATAACACCATATTGGTTTTAGAATTGACTTGTATAATAAAAGTTTGCAATCTAAAGCTAGAATAGAATTTCTGCCAATAAGCCAGTTTAGTTGGACTGCTTTTAACTTCATTTGTGTTAACTTTCTTTCTATGTGCCGTTTCCATGTAAGGCGCCGGTCAAGATGTATGCCGAGATATTTGACGTCGTTTGGTTATTTATCCGAATAGGGGGGCAAGATTCTCTACGCAGTTTGAAAGTTATGTGAGTACATTATTGTTTATTCACTTTTATTATCCATTTCTTCAACCATTTTTCTAAATTGGATATGTGGTCTTGTAAATATCGTGATGCTAATTCGGGTCTTTCGTGAATGCTCAAAAAAGCTGTGTCGTCAGCAAATGTCGATGTGTGAACTCGGTTACTAGTTGGCATGTCTGAAGTATACAATAAGTATAAAAAAGGCCCCAATATACTACCTTGGGGAACTCCGGCTTCGATTGGCTGGGGTGAGCTCAAAAAATCTCCTTCTTTCACAATAAATTTTCGTTCGGTTAAATAACTATCTAGCAGCTTATATAGGTTTACGGGCAAATTCAGTTTTAGCTTATATATTAGGCCTTCATGCCATACCTTATCGAATGCTTGAGAAACGTCGATAAAAAGCGCAGAGCAGTATTTTCTCTCTTCAAATGTCTTCTTAACAACATTGACTAACCTGTGAGTTTGTTCAATCGTACTATGTTTTTTCCTGAAGCCGAATTGATGGTTTGGAATACATCCTTTGTCGCTTAGAATAGAGTTAAGCTTAGTTATTAACATCCTCTCAAACAGCTTTGACATATTTGACAAAAGGCTTATAGATCTGTATGATTCAATTTTTGTGTGGTCTTTTCCTGGTTTAGGAATCATGGTAACCAAGGATACCTTCCACTCTGTGGGGAAGTACTCAAGACGTAAAATGGCATTAAAAATAAAAATAACGATTCTGCGAGCTATACGGGGCAATTCAAATAACATCTTGTTACTGGTTTTATCAACGCCAGGGGCTTTTTTGATGTTTAAATCCGGTATTGCCTTTTTAATATCACCAAATTCAAATCTTATCGGTATTGCAGCACTAGCCTCGACAATTGGTATAAATTTATCATCTATAGCAAGAAGAAAAAATAAAACCAAAAATTATAGGGTGTTTGGATAATGACACGATTTTGCATGCATAATCTTACATTTGAACAGTAATAGGCTGACACATAAAATTTATACAGTTAATATTTTACAATACCTACTGTAACAACAAGTAAAGAAAATAAATTTATTAAAAATAAGAGGGTATTCCCCAGGTTTGAGTGAATTGGCCATTATAGGCAGACACTTGATATCTGCACAGGATATTTAGTACTATGCTCTAGCATAAAAAATAATTGAAAAGTTAACGGTGACCATCTTTAATTTTTTTTTTTAATTAAGAACTTGAATTTTTTAAGTGGTACTCAACATAGTACGAAACCCTACGCGTGTGAGTCTTACTCGAACTTGACTGATTTATTATTAGTTAATCTTTAAACCAAAACGAATTTTTTTTTTATAAAAATTACAAAATAATATATTATTTTTAATAATAGTATATTATTAATAAACAAAATTTGTAAAAAATATTCTTTCCACTTAGAAAGAATTAAACATACATTAGCCTGAGTTCAAAAATCAACTTTCTTTTCCACACACACGCAAAGAGGCCTGACAGGTGTTCTACCAGGAGCTATCACTATCACTCTAAGTCATCAGACTTTACCATGACGTAGTTTAAGCTTTTGAGGTGACTTTGACTTCAACATCTCCCTTCTGACTTAGGCCATCATATTAAGACAGACAAAATTTCAATTAAATTGCATTACAATGTTAGATTTTATTTCAATAAAAAGAAAGGATTTTAAAGCTTGGCAATGTGGAAGTCCAGTTTGGCCCCAATCTGTAATATTAGGTTTAGAAGCGTAAAACTCATGAAGTTCATTTCATAAACACGCAAAACATCGAAAAACAAGGTTGAGGTAATCATAATCGAAGAGCAACATATTATGATTAACTTATACTAAATATTATAATAATATTGTTATAATAGAACCATATTATTGTCAACTCTAATAATGATTGTTAAAAATATCCAAAATTTCTTAACTATAATAAGTATCATACATGGGACTAATTAATTAGATTGAGTAATTAATTGACAATTGCATTAGCATTAAATTTTAAATAATGCTAATCAATTTGTTTCATTACCATTCTTTTCATTAATGGTAATGGCTTTTAATGAAAACGTTTCATTAATAATTATTAAAAAAAATAAAATCATTACCATTAATCAATGATTAAAATATAAAAAAGCATTATCATTATTGCCATTCTCTGTTCTCCTATTATTGGCATTTTTTCATATAAAAATAAACAAAAATCAGAAGAATAAAAACCCTTTTAAAATAAAATTTTTAACCCGTTGGTGAATGGAGTACAGATTTTCAAAACTAGAGTGAATGTAAAGTTGTTAAAATCTACAGCAATAATAAATTTGTATTTAATAAAAATAATGATTTTTTTTATCAATTATAATTAGTAATTATACAATTTCATTGCATTTCCATTACCAATAGTAAAAACAATTGTAATTAAAAATAAATCAGTAGCATTAAGTGGTAGTTACAATTTTTTTCATTGTAACTATTTGAAATAATGCCAATGAAAAAATCCCAAGTATCATAAGTAAAATATAATAATAAAAATTTATATAATAAATTAATTATTTAGGCTTAAGTTCTTAATTAAGAATTAATTAAGTTCTTAATTAAGAACTTAAGCCTAAATAATTAATTTATTAATTCAAAAATAGTTCAAATAAAATTCATATAAAAATTTATATAGTTCATATCAAATATAAACATTATAAGGACGATTATAATATGATTAAAACTATGTAATGTCATATGGACCTTTTTGTTTTAATATTCTTATTAACAATTTCATTAATACATAAATTTTCAAACACTTATGATCACTTTATTTCATAAATTATAATTAAATATGTATACATATGTATGTAATTAAATATGTATACATATTTAATGACTGCACGTTAGGCTGAAACGTTGGTATATGGCAGAAAATAATTGTTTGTATTACCCGTTCAAATAGTGATAAAAATTCGTCTTTTTATGTGAGAAGTTATTCTACAAATTTTTATTGTGATTGAACCACATCTTGAGGTGCCGCAGAAGCCTTGAATATATTTTTTGTCTTTAAATAGAATATAGTTATATTTTTTTATTTTATTGTTTTCATATTTATTAATATTTTAACTTCATTAAAACTAATTCTAAAATAATGCAAAACATGCAAATTTGTTATCCATCGTCATATTTTAACCTTTTTCAAATTTTAATAACTAAATGGGGTATAAAAATATAAAAAATATTTTTTTTTTAATTTACCTTTTTTCTTTGTTTTAGTAAGATGGGAGTAGATATAATATTGTAATGATTTTTCTTTGACTAAAACCTATTTAATATACTTAGAATGATAGAAATGTATTGAAATTTGCTAAATTTCAACATATTTGGATCTGCGGCATTTGGTTTTGCGGCACCTCTTCCTCCACACTAATTTTGTTCAAATTTTACAATTAACTTAACAATAGCAAATGGCAACTTTTTATCACTATTACATATTGAAATTGAACAGGTATTTGCTGACACTTAAAGTTTACATTTGGAAAGTTATAATAATGGATCTAAATGTGTTAAATTATCAGATCTTAGCGGCGATATTGGGTCGATTGTTTTGTGCATTGGAAAAACATGTTTTAAGTAACTATCCCATCCCATTAGGGCCACAAATAATTGTTAATCATGTTCGCCGCTGAATTATGGGCCGTCTACTCTAAAGGTCCAATGATATTGTTTAGATGTAGCTATGCCTGGAAAAATTCACTCCAAATCCACCAATCTTGCTGACAGACATTCCCAATGAGCCATAAACAAGCTTAATATCTTTAAATAAATTTCCAAACGGTGTCCACACGGTAGTCTATTAGTAATAAAATTCAAGCCAAGCTGAGCACAAATGATAAGAGAACTATATTTGACAACCATATGACAGTTAAATGCTTATCAGAAAAAGGAATCTAAGAAAAAATTACCCTTTCATAGACATCACCTGGAGACTGAGTGTCGAAAGTGAAATATTTGCATAAATTATTTGCTGTTGTTTATTTATTTAAAAGTCGTATTCTTAAAAAATAAATAAACAAAATTGTTTACTGGTTTCAGCATAAACAAGAGACTACAGTTTACTTTTTATTTCAATTGCAATAAAAATTTTAATTGTGTACAAATGGCTGTGTGTTGTTCACAGGTTTCCTTTTTTAAAACCATTATAAGAGGTGTTCGTGTCTTAAGTCTTTTGTTTGTCAGATATGGGATTTTTCTTTTTTGACACTTGTTTTTTGACAATTAATTTTTAACATTTTCATTTATTTATTTTAAATCTTAAATCTCTTAAGTTAGAAATAAGGTTTTTTTTGAAAAACAAATTTGAAATAATTTAATTGTTTTCATTTATTTAATAAAATAAATAAATTCTTTATTTATTTAACTTTTAACATTATTTTGTATGATTATGAGTTCACTTTTTTTTAATAAAATAAATTTTATAAATAATTCAGAGTAGGATTTTACTTAAAAAACACACACAATTTAGTTGAGTTTGTTTTTTATCCATTTTTTTTTTTTAATTTAGCAAAGTCTCTCTTCAACAAACTCTGTATGTGTTATAAATGGTAAAAATTATTGAAGTTATGGATTTTTTTATGGAAATTTTATATTCGATGGAAATTTTATATGCCATGCAATACCATAATATATAAAGTAAACAACTTGTAGTGTTAAGTTCTATCGATAATTCAACATCACACAATTATTAAACGAATTGACTGGTTAATAATTGTGTGATATAATTTGCATTCTAAATAGCGTTGCTATGCTAGCCTGTTTAAAATTTTAGTTTATAAAGCTTTTTTATTGTGATAAAAGCCAAACTTCTTTGATTAGATATGAATGGTAAAACTCCCCTCTTTATTATAAGAAGTTTATTTTAAAAATAACCCATGTGTACTGAATCTATGGAATACATTACACGGATAAGTACTTCCAACTCGATATTATAAATTTTGAACATTATAACAGATGTATGATGTTTTATTTATTTATTAAATGTTACATTGTAATTACGTTACGTATGTTCATACTGATTCTTTTTTAAATTTTATAACATCAAATTCAAATGTTAGCAAATTATAAGATCATTACATTTCATACGTGCTTTTACTGGGTCTTATATGCAAATATTATGCACTCTTTGAGTGACCTTTAATTGATAAATGATGGAAAATGAGTAAAAGGACCTAGAGAAAAAAAAACAAAATTAAAATAGAGCAGAAAAGTTTTGAAGGAAAACTTCGCGGATAAAAGTTCTGTCTAAACAATACAAAGAAAACCATGTATTCTTGTTAAATTCCATTGTTGATATAATAAATAAGCTGAGAGATCAGTGCCCGGCAAATTGAACAGGCCAGTATTCCATTGCAGAAACGGGGCAAATAAGATCATCTTCTCCTCATTTTGATGGCTTTTTCAGTTGTTTTTATTTGGATTGCGCGTATTTCGAATTGGGATTGCTCTGTGCTCGTACCACCCGGTCATTAAATTCTGTTTCTGCCATATTTGGTAGTTGCTTCAGTACTTTTCTGAAGGTCTTGACTATCGGACTTGATATGAGTACCAGAAAAAAATGAAAAATCGCTAATAACACTTAATTTCGGAATCATAAAAGGTATGTAAATAGCACTTACACTTGCAAAAAGCGGATCTCCTGTAAAGTTTTATGTTTTTCCCTTAGGTCCCTTAGGGATGTTTTACCTTAGGCGGCATATACTTTTAAGCAATAAAAATAAAGCGAACATAAAATAAATCAGTCAAGTGCGAGTTAGTCTCACACACGTAGGGTTCCGTACTATGTTTAGTACGCCTTTAAAAACTCAAGTTGTTAATTTTTTCATGTTTTATGGGGCACCCTTTGTTTTTAAAATCAAAGTCATATTCGCGAAAATTGCATCGCAATTGGAACACCCTTTAAATTTTAGGAATTGTTGTTATAACGGCTATGGTAACACACTTTCTATAAAAATATCAGGCCTTCCTATTCCGGTTCAAGAAATAAGGTAATATACGTGAAGAACATGTCACTGATGGATCACCCTTTAGTATTTAGTAATTGTTACAGCGGCCGAAGTACAAAATCTACTGTAAACAATTCAAGAGTCTAACTGTTCAAAAAATAAGGCTATTTAAGTGAAAATCATGTCTCTTTCGGAAAACCCTTTAATTTTGTTATTTGTTATAACGGCCATGGAAATTCTTCTTCTATGAATATATCAAGAGTTTACCTATTACGATTAAACAAAAAACATGTCATTATCGGAACACCCTTTAATTTTTAATAATTGTCATATCGGCCGTGTTAACATATCTCATGTACAAAATTTTAAGAGTCTACCTATTACGGTTCCGTCACTGTCGGAACACCCTTTAATTTTTATTATTTGTTATAGTTTCCATAGTAATAAACCTCCTGTAAAAACTGCAAGAGTCTACTTATTATCGTTCAAAACTTAGGCCATATACACGCAAAGCACGTCACTCTCGGAACACCCTTTAATTTTATATACTTGTTTAGAAAACGAACATAGAGTTAATTACTGTCGGCAAATTTTAAGTAGTTGCCTCCTATAGGTCAAGAAATAAAGACATAAAGGCAAATAACACCTCACTTTGGGAACACCCGACAAGTTTTAGTATTTATTGCTATAGTGGCCACAGTTATACATCTTCTGTGAAAAATTTCAGGCGTCTACCTATTATGGTTCAAAACTTAGTCATTATGCATGTAAATCACACCACTATCGGAACACCCTTTAATTTTTAGGTTTATTTTTTTATACTTGTTTATGTAGCGAACTAAGTTTTAATTACTGTTTTTAAATCTTGAGTCTATGCCTCCTACAGTTCAAGAAAGAAACACATATTCGTGAATAACACTTCTCTATCGGAACACCCTATAAGTTTTAGTATTTGTTGCTATAGCGGCAACAGCTATACATCATCTTTGAAAATTTCAAGAGTCTACCTTTTACGGTTCCAGAGATAAAAGGCGCTGACAGACGGACAGACATTGTAGCGAATACAATAGGGTTTCGTTTTTCCCTTTGGGTATGGAACCCTAAAAACGATATCCATAATTTTAAAATTTAAGCTAAATTTTAATTTGCCGCCATTTGTTAATTTGGGCATTACATTAAGAGATTAAAGCTTTTATTAGCGTCAAAAATACCGGATTTAGTCTGTCTGTCTATCGAGACAATTGCACGTCATAAAATTCTGTAATACTAATATATTATGCAAAAAGTTATGCGACAGAATAATGCCTTTGGGCCAGCAAAGCCCTAGAAGTCATAACAAAACCGTATCTAGCATAATTTATGACTTTATGAAACAAATGTTTAAAGTATTTTTTTAACAATTAAAAAGATTATAATTTAACTTTAAAATTAATTATTGTTGTAACTATTCCGATTTGTCGATAACATTTCTTTAAAAACTATTGTTTATTTTGAACCGTATCAATTGTCTCGAATTATAAGTGTTCATATAATATGGCTATACTTCTTTTTTTTTGTAGATTTTGAATATTTTTTCATGACTAAAATAATTAAAATTTCTCTTTTCTTGCTTTTATCACAAAAACAGTAACCAAACAGTTAATTTTTTTCTTAAGAGCAATAAATTTAAAAATTTCTCTTTTTATACCCTTCACCACAGGTGGTATATACCCTATATATAAGTTTGTCATTCCGTGTGTAATTTCTACAATATTCATTTCCGACCCCATAAAGTATATATATTCTGGATCCTTATACATAGAGAAGTTGATTAAGCGAAGTCCGTCTGTCCGTCTGTCCGTGTTAGTGTGGTAATGCCATTTGCCAAGGCACCAGAAGAGATACAAAAAATTTAAGCACACCAATCTGTCAGGCATAGTTTCGAAAATTTTGGTATTGCAATTCAGCAACATGGGATCATTCCTTTGGAGGCTACGGGCCAAAAACCACGCCCACCTATATTTTTTACGTTTTTTTAAATTTTTTTCGGCTTTAATGATTCTGTTTTGCCTTTTTGTGTCAAATAAATATTAGACTGCGACAGGTAGATCGCAAGGAGTGCATACAGATCTCGGGGGATCAATAACCCCCTGCGAGGGGCGATTTTTGTTTGTTTTTAGATTGGTAGGGTTTTTCTGCTTTGATTTGTATTAGAGACCTTAATAGAAAGCAATACGCATAGAGGTAGCCAATGGACCCACAGGGTACCCACTGACAAATAGGAGCAGTTAAAAGGACCCTCCATGTGTCAATATGATGAATTTTTTTTTTTTTTGTAAGGATTTCTTTTTGCTTTAGTCTGACCATTCTAACTCAATATAGATTGGAGAAAGGTCCAAAATTTAACAAAAAAATTTCAATCAAATTTAAAAAAAAAATTTTTTTTTTTAATTTTTTCCAAAAATATTTACAAAAAAATTTACAAATCATTTTCAAAAAGATATTTTACAGTTTTTTAGTTATCAAAATAGGAAAATATCGCTTTTTTAAATTAAATATATTCTTAATCCAGCTCTTAAGCCCTAGGAAGTTGAGTAATAGCTCATTTTAAAGGGGATTTCATACGCTTTAATTTGATATCAATAAAACAAAAACAAACATAACTTCTGACCCCACATGGTCTCACTCTGAAATTTGTATGGTGTACTCACGAAGCCACATTAAAAAGCAGATGTAAACTTTATAAAAATAGACACTAATCTTTAAGACACTATCTTAAAGATTTTTATAAAACGTTTTTTTAAATTTAAGAATTTTTCATGATTTATATCAAATTAAAGGTTATAAAATCGCCTTTCACAATGTTCTTATTCCTAGGGCTTGTAGAACTGGAATAAGAATATATTTAATCCTCGAGCGCATATGCAAAAAAGCGATATTTTCCCACTTTTATAACTGTATAGCTAAAAAAACTTTAAGAGATACATTTTTTTAAATTATATTTAGATTCAGAGAGTCCAGGAATATAAATACAAGAGTTTCAATAAAATCCGAAGTAGTCATTTTGAGTGCCTTGTTGATTAGACTTGATTTGCCTTCTTATTATTAGACAAGACATTGGATGGGAACGATTGAAACAATTATCACCAATTTTCCACAGAGTATATAAAGGTACTTTTAATGGCCGAAATTTTTTTACAGGAATTTGATCTTCTTTATAATAATATTTTAAAGAAAATTTTAAACCTTCACAGTATTATAATTACAAATGTGTAAATTATTTTTAATTTTTTATAGAATTTTGACTACTTTTATAAAACAAGTCATGACATAAATTTTTACGTGTTGATTTACAACCTGAAGCATTACAATGTTTAGAATTTTTTGTTTATATGTTTACATGCAACTTTTTGTATGTGACCGCGCACAGATAAAGGAACCTAAGGGTATATATTTTTTTTAATTGGGGTAAAATTCACAAGAACATCGAATGGGAGTGGTTGTGGACCCCACCGAAGTCGATTTTGTGTCAAAATTTTCAAAAATTCTTTGAAAAAAATTTTTTTGAAAATTTTGAAGTCTTTCAATGGACCGTTTTAAGAGGCGTTTGTAATTGGAGTGAAATTTAGTAAGAAATCGAAGGAAATGATCCCAGACCCACCCCGAAGTGTTTCTAAAATTAAAAACTAGATTTTCAGTGTTTAATTTGAGTACTGAAAACCCAAGAAAATGCTGCCAATAGGTAATATCGGAGTCATACATTTTCACTCGTAAAAATATTTTGAAACCTTTTATACTTAGGTTTGTTTTTGTTTGTGCAGTCACATATCTATGCATGTAATTTTAAATTTTAATTATACATAATAAAATATAAAAAAATTAGATTTTTATGGACGAATAAAAAATTGTTTGCAGCTAATTTTACTACCTAACGTTCCACAGAAAGGGGGGGGGGGGGTTAATAACTCAGCCATTAGTAAATAGCTAGTATAAAGCTATATAAACTCCCAACTATTGCTGAAAGCAATTTATGACCCCTGCAACATTAAGGTCTTTACCACAATTCCACAATTCCCAAAATAACTGCCAAAAATCCCAAAATTTTAATTTTTTAGTCTTTTGGCCATAAAATTCACGTATGGACTAGCTTTATTACGGCAGTATTCTCTTCCCGATTC
Organism: Phasia obesa; assembly: GCA_949628195.1. Classification (NCBI taxonomy): domain Eukaryota; kingdom Metazoa; phylum Arthropoda; class Insecta; order Diptera; family Tachinidae; genus Phasia; species Phasia obesa. Next base: position 85,002,150 of record OX451219.1, on the reverse strand, counting down.
CAGCTTTGAAATTTTACAACGATTTTACAAGGTTGATAAATTTTACACGAAATTTGGTTTAAAGTTACATATTGGTAGCGTACAAAAAAATTTATAATTTTTATATATTCCATAAAAATTTTTTTTTATAAAAAAATTAAAATGACGGTAATTTTTAGGCTAAAATACACAAAATATCAATAAAAAAAATTCAATAATTTTAAAATTTTTAAATTGAAAATCGTCTAGTTTTTAACTCAGAAAAGATATAATCTTTTAGCTGTAAATATTTTGAGCGTACAGTCTTCATAAAACAAAGAAGAGTGGTTCAAAGTGTTATTTTATGAAATTTTTCATTTAAGCCTAAAATTAATCGATATAAATACAACAATTCATTATTCAGACTGATTTTTCATGATTTTTGGAGGAAATAACACTTTTAGAAATAACCATGCACACACACAATTTTTTGTTAATTTTAGCGTAATGCTTAAACAATTTAAATTATTTGTCAGACGGACCTTTTTATTTATGCATCACTTTGATTTCAAGTTAATGCATAAACAACAACTTTAGAATTTTTATTTTGTAAAAAAGGTTATTGGCTGTGTTCTATAAAATATAATTTAATTATTTTTTATTTTTGAGAGTTATTTTCACAGGTTGGTGCGAAAATAATATTTAAAAAAAAAATTTGTTTTTATAATATTTTCATTGATTATCTATAAAACTCTCTTTAAGTATCGATTAATCAACAGAATTAAATTGAATTTGAAAGTGTGAACTACACACGGACTTAAAACTGTAGACTTAAAAATATATTTTGTTCAACAAAATAAATATTTGAGTCGAAACTTCAATAAAGGATTATTACGTATTATTGTAAAAAAGTTTGGAAAATATTTGCACATATTTCTATAAAAAAATATCTCACAGAAAATGGATTTTATGGTAAGAATCATTTAAAGTTTGTATGAAAAGTGAAAAGAAAATTTTAATAAAATTAAGGGTTAATATTTCAAAAAAAAAATTAAAAAAGAAGAAAGAAATTTGAAATATTTATATTTAAACTTTGTTTGGAATCGGTTGATATAAATGAAAGATCTGAGTGAAGGATTAAGGATTAAGGATTAAGATTTTTGAATTGTCAAGGGTTCTCGGAATAAACCCTTATGTTAAAAAATTGAAAAGGTTGCACTACATATACGAAAATCTGCATTTAAATTGTATTTAGTATAACCAACATCGTTTTTCAATCAATTTAAAAACTATAAAAAAAATATTTTGAGATATTCTTACAAAATTTTAAACTAAAATTTTAATATTTTTTATTTTAACATCTAAAATCCTAAAACGAGAATGATAAGTTTAAAAAAATTGGGTTTTTTTTTAAGTGACAATCCTGTCTTTTTTGGCTGTGTTTGAATAGGGCTGGAGGGAGAATTTTTTTCTTTACTCGTATTAGCTATAGGTTGTCTTTAAAATAGTTCAGTATCAGTACCTAAGTAAATTTAAATTTTATAAGTTTTCACATTTTCCCAATTCAAAGACTTGTAACTTTTTAGCGAAACTTGCCAACTTATTACTATTTTCTTCTAAATTTTATTAAGAGTACAGCCGAAAAAAATAATCTGAATATAAGAAAGCACGCCTCGTCAAAAATACTAAGTTACGGTCGGCCGAAAATTCAAAAAAAAATTTCTGAGCCAAATTTCTTCCAAACTAGAAGAGATAACCTAGATACCTTTATTAGATATTCTCAAGGACTATCCAAATTTAAAAACTCTCGACATTTGAGTTACAAATAAACTCTTTTGACATTTCAAAAAAAAAAATGTTATGCCCGAGGTACCCAACTTTGGGGGCTTACTCACAAACCCCAAAGGGGGTAAAGAGTACAGATTCTAGGAGCCGACCTTCCTTCTACTCGTGCATTACAGGAGAAGGGTTAATCCGATTCCTAAGTAAGGAAAAAGTTTTTATTTTGCTAAACAAACTAAAAAATGGTATTTTGTTTTTCAAGAACTTGTTATTGTCGCATTTTACACCTCACTGTATGAACATTTTATTTCCAAAATATATTTGAACTCAAAGTGAGTAAAACACAAATCATGACGGGATATAGACGATAATTTAAAGACATGTCTTTTTTGTTCAGGGTAAAGAAAAATGTACGATTTGTTTTCCTAAAAACAAAACACAATTTGTACCTTGTTCTCTACCCTGAACAAAAAAGCCATGTTTTTAAATCATCGTCTAATTACCGTCATAAATACAAGTTTTCGCCATCCGAATAATTTCGTTCTCTTAAAGGACGAAGTTGGCGAACTACGTCATCTAACGGGATATCATTCGGATGGCGTAACTTGTCTCTTTCATTCTTGCGTGCATTCTCCTCCATACTAGCTTATCGCGATAACTAAAACCCCCGGGGGTTCCAATTGCAGGAATATGGCAAATGCTTTGACGCGGTTTACTCGGGGAAAATAGGGGCACCAGACGCTAGGGTTCTTAGAGCCTAAATCTGGAAGAAAAGGTCTGTGTGTTAAAACATACGGGTCCTCTTCGAGGCCCGACCAGTGCCCAAAGGACTGGTACCACGGGAATCGGTGGCCCCACAGAGAGCCTATCCTGTCTGTGACCGGTTATTGGTGAGGTCCCCTTCGGGGGTACACGTGGTGGTTGTGGTTTAAGATCGATTTATGTAGGTAAGGTGCAAGGTCGATCAAGTGTGCTGTTGCACTCTCAACAGACGGAGTTTGGATAGTCTCCAAACCCCTAAGCAAGAGGTTATAATGTGGATCTAGGCTTGCCTTGGAAAGGCTTGCCATATTATATAAATTGCTACTCATTGTGACTGTATCACACACAAAAAGCGATTGGTGGCAATCGTAAATTGTTGTTATACTACACAATGGGGGCGCTAGTCTACGACTAAGTTTCACTCGGTGGTAAGACCACCGTGAGGTTAGGCCGAGTAGGCAGGTACTCACGTTAATCTTGTTCCACAATCGCGATAACTAAAACCAGCTAAAACTTGTATGTTATCTTAATTGGTTAAAAATGCTCGTTGCAGGAAATAAGGCAATTAGCACAATTTTAGTTAATAAAAGTTTTTTAAGTATGATGTGAGATTTATTTTGTAATTTCTTTTTTCTCTTTCTAGCACTTAGTAACCTACGTAATTCTCTTGTTGTTTTCAAAATTATTTCTCATCGCTGAAAGTACTACTCGTGAGCTCGCCATTTTGGATACATTAATTTCATCACCTGTTAACACTCATGGTCCTTTAAATAACGAATACTTTGCCAGTTATCAAATTCTTCCAGTTACCCCAAAAGACTCCTTAATAAGTCGTCTAAGACGGGGTTACTATTATATTAACGAAGGCCAAATAGTACCTGTCAATCCCGCAGATTTAAAACAAAATGTTCAAACTATTCACAGACGACAAGATTCTTTTCCCAGTAGAAAGGAACAAAATGTTAAGCCGAAAAAGTTGTTTGTTCCTAATTTATTTGGTTGAAAACAGTTTAAAATTGAACAGAAATTACATTTTTTGTACTAAAGTGAACGGGTATAAAAAAGAGTTTCGATTGCTTGTAAATGAGATTATAGACTGGCAAAGTTTTTTTTTTTGTTAATATGCATGTATTATAACTAGAACTTAGCATTAAGAAAGTCTAAAAATATTTATTATTATAACTTAAAAATATTTAATAAAAAAATCAGAAATAAAGAATTGTATTCTATACAAAGACAAATTTTACTAATTATATAAAATATTTCTTTTTATTAAAATATATGGATTCATTTGTTTTAATAAAATGAGTCATTCCATGTTAAATCAACCAAAAAAATTGTTTTCGAATTTACCATTCCAGATTTTATCGAAAGTTTGTTTTTTATTTACATTTTTTGATTCCCTGAATATAATTTAAAATAATTCTCTCTTGCAGTTTTTTAGATATAATTTTATAAAAAAATTTACGCTTTTTTGCACATGCGCTTGTTCCAGTTCTAGAAGCCCTAGAAAGTTGGGTAGACGCCAATAACAATCATAAAAATAAATTTTTTTCTGAAATTTACAAAAAAAAATAAATAAATAAATTAAAATTTTGTAGATAGTGTTTTTTATTTTTTTTATTAATTTACATTTAGAACATAACTGTTATAACCAATATTTAAAATAATCCTGAAATAATGATTAACCAAGAATTTTCTTAAATTGCTCTCTAAATTACAGTTATATTAAAATGAATATTTTTTTGGTCTGCCATAACTATTATAATTAACAAAACAAAATTTGAGCTTTCTATAACCTTTATGAAATATTTTTATTTTTTTTTTTTGGTCTTATATAACCATTAAAAATAATTTTTATTTTTTAGGTCTTTAATAACCATTAAAATTTTTTTTTTTTTGTCTTCTATAAACAATAAAAAAGATTTTTCTATTTTCGATCTTCAATAACTGTTATTAATAACCAAAAAGTTTTTTGGTCTCCTACCTTTTCAAAACTACATATATACCAGAATTATCTAAACACGCATTTTTTGAACAAAATTCATTTTTTAATCATGAGCTAAAAATGCTGTTCTGAATGCAAATTCAACCCTTAACACAAGTCAGCGTTGAAAGAGCCTGCTCTGAAAATTATATAAAGTAACTTACGTTGCAATTTATCTGAAATAACATTGCGTTCATTACTGTTTCTTAAATTAAATTCTAAATAAATAGATATATTTCTAAATGTTTTACTGAATCCTTTAATATTTTTAAAGATATAGTTTTATACTTATAATGGTTTTAAAGAGTGCTAGTAATTCAAATGATAATAAATCAGTCAAGTGCGGTTCAGACTCACACACGTAGGGTTCCGTACTATGTTTAGTACAAGTTGTTAAATTGTTTAAGTTATAAATTTTTGTTATACTAGAGCATAGTACTAAATACCCTGTGTAAATATCAAGTGTCTGCCTAAAGCAGACACTAAAGAGAAGGTCAAAATAGTTACTCAAATTCGCAATATCAAGGGAACAGCCAAAGGCGAATTCATAACAGGTAAACTCGAGAGCTCAGGTGATTATTTTTGCTTTGTTTGTGGACCCTTCTTTGGATGTCAAAATTTGTTTACATTTTTTTGTGTGCAACAAAAGGAAAGTATTTGTTATACTATTTCACTTAACTATTGCATTTTTATTAATAACTATTTTCTTTTCTTATAGTGACAACTCTAGGCAGCTTCCTATATAACCAACTTAGTCATGAAAAATTAAAGTATATAGTTTTTAAAAAATTTCACTTAACTATTGAGCTCTTATTAATTATTATATTCTTTTCTTTTTTTTCAGTGAACTCTACTCATGAATGAAACCTTCCACTTACATATGTACATGTGCATATTATAGGAGCTGGAGCCGGTGTTCTTTTAATTACTTATAAGATAAGCAAATACATAGTTTTACATAATATTCATAAATAAAACACAATTTATTTATTTAATATGAAAACTTTTATTTATTTTAATATAAGAAAATGCAAATTACACTTTGCAAACAAAAAAGCAACATGTATGCGTTGGTATGTGAATAAAATTAATCGCATTTAAAACATACATAAATATGAACTACATGAACACAATAAAACTAACAACACATTATAACACCAAAAGTTTATATATTCTTTTTTATAAATTTTCTTTTACTGAAAACAAAACTTTTACAATTTAACAATTTTCAACTTTATTCCTCTTCTTTCTATTTTTGGTCAGATGCTTTTGACATTCAAAGAATATTTTACACAAACAAAATGTATGCAGTGTTGTATTGATTTTCGCCGCGTTTCTACCTTGTTTATTATGCCATGGAACAGCCTTTTATTTTTATTAAATTTATTTTCATTACTTGTTGTTACTGTAGATATTGTAAAATATAATATGTGTAAATTTTAAGTGTCAGCCTATTACTGCTCAAATATAATTACTTTCTATGAAAATAACAGGAGGCTACCTATTGCGGGTAAAAAAATATCGCAATATAAGACAAAAATATGTTATTGCAGAACATCCTTTAATTGTTATAGCAGCGATGGCAACACATCCACTGTTAAAATATCAAGAGGGTACCTGTTACGGTTAAAAAATAAAGCCATATACATACGTCCAAATCATGTCACTATCGAAACATCCTTTAATTTTTAAGTTTTTTTATGTATTTGTTTATATAGCAAACTAAGCTTTAATTACTGTCTGCAAATTTGAAGTGAATGTCTACTACAGTTAAAAAATAAACACATATATGTGAACAACACGTCGCTATTGGAACACCCTATAAGTTTTAGAATTTGTTGCTATACAGTTATACATCTTCTGTGAAAATTTCCAGAGATAAAAGGCGCTGACAGACAGATAGACGGACGGACAAACGTTGTAGTTTTTACCTTTAGGGTACAAAACCCTAATTAAGATGATAATGAATTAAGAAAGAAAGAAAGAGAACAAAACATGTAAAAATTTTAAATCAGTAGCATACCAGTTTTCAACAAGGTAGGTTTGTATGACTTTGCTAAATATTTAGCAAACTAATGCATTTTCATTTTAACCACTTTTTTTTTGGTTGGGGGCCTTTGTTTATAATGGTTATAGAAGACCAAAAAAATACAACATTTTGTAATGGTTATTAAAAACCTAAAAAAAATAAAATTAATTATAACGCTTCTGAAAAATCTAAATATTAAAAATCTGTTATAATGGTTATGGCAGGACCGCTTTTTTGTAGTTGTTTATAATTGTTACTACAGGACCGACATTTTTACAATTATTTTTTCTGTAGTTATTTTAATATTAAAATAAAAATAATTGTTATTTCGCGTCCCTGATTTACATATGTTTCTTAATGTCTTAGTGAGTACACCATAAAAATTTTTTAAAGTGGGTTGTTGGAAGAATCAACAAGCGTTTGGTCCAAATGGTAAATAGAAATAAGAAGAATATCTCAAGATTGCTCGTAGTATTACAGATCATTAGGCGATCGGTTTATATGCTAGTAGGTTGGGACTTTCCTAACATAAGCACTGTCGCAGCTGCTGGCTACAGGATATGTATATATGAAGAGATTATTCATCTCCATTGCGAATATTGGGCCCTTCAATCTTCGGAACGAAAATTTATTTGAACAAACATAATAGATGACCTATCTGTCTTTATTATCTAGACGACCAACAAATCAATATTAAAATAAATTTAACGAAGCTACCTAAATCCATTTTAAGTTAAGTGTTTACGACGGCTGAACGGCGCACAAAGGGGTATTGTGCCAATCTAGCTGGACATTAGGCCAAAAATTATTTTTAAAAAATTTAAGTATGCAGCTCGACAGACAACTTAATTCTGCATCACATAGTAAATTTTCAAGGCTTGAGTTTTGTCATTTTGGGAGCCTGTTAAAATAAGGAAAGTTGAGTAAATCGCATACGTTTTTATTGACTTTATACGATTTTGAGAGATTTGCAATATATTTTTTATGGCAAAACGAATAAAAGATTTTGTATTGGTTTTTTTCTATGAAAGGCTATATTAGCAGCTACTTATATTCATTTTTAGAAACATTTTATTTTAAATTTTTATTATAAAAAATTTCTTTCGAAATTATAGAAATGATTTTTTTTTTTTTTTTTCAAAAAAGAAGAGAAAAGGTTTTTGAGAGTGAGGGCCATCGCGATCCTAAAAATATTATATATCATTATAAAATTCACGGTCTCTACTTTTATACTTTGGAAAAAAAACGTTCCTCCTTTTTGGACCATTTTTTCCAAAATTTACCTTTTCGCCCTTTTTTGCTCATCTTCGATAGGTAGATACGAGTAAGAAACTTTTTTGTCAGTCATAAAATGTTTTTGGTTTATAAGTTGAATTAAATAAATTAATTTTTATTATATTAAATAGAATTTATTGTTACTAGTGTAAATTATTTATTAGCTATACATATAATAAAACTGTGATTTTTTGCCTGTCTGTCTGTTTGTGTTCGCATCACGTAAAAACTACTAGATCAATTATAAAGAAATTTTATGGAGAGGTACCTTAGTATCATGATATCTCGTTAATATCTCATTACCAAGAAAGAGGGAGAACAAGTAGTGAAAGTATGCAATTTTACCGAACCAAAGGTGCTGCAAACTTGGCAGTAACTTTTATTTTTGTCAGTGGGTAATTTAAAACACTATTTACAGTACTCTACAATTAGCCAATTCACTATGTCTGCTAAATTCATAAATCCTAAAGTGCTATTTAGGGTCAAATAGCACTACTGTGAACGACCTGTCGTATGTCAGCCATTGTGTATTTCAATAAACGTCATACGACTACACAGAAATTTCATAAACAACAGAAAACATATAATAAAATCAATTATGCCAACTTTTCCAAACAAAAAACGCAGAAATATGAGTGTGAGATCAATGAATTGAATAGCACGATGAGAAAACATAGGTTTCAAAGTACTATTGTCATATAATATTTTTTAATGAGAAATACCAACAACATTTTTATGACAGTCATAAATATTTATGACAATAGGACAATAGAACATAATAGCAGACATAGTGAATTGGATAATTAATAATTTTGGAATTTTAAACAAATGTTTCTGAGTAATTACCTAGGGATGGATACCTTTATATAATGTAATTACATAAACCATATCTGAAGCATTATACAATTAAGAGTCTTAAAGTGTATTACTTTCAAAGTCAAATAAGGACGCTGACGAAGTGGCGGGCACAGCTAGTTATAAATAAATTAATTATTCTCAGATAAATTAAGCACTATAAAATAATAAAGTTATAAATTACAAAATTACTATTAATTAATCAAAAAATGGCATTTTAGAATCAGGTTTTTGAACATTTTCTGACTACAAAAGTTGCATTGGCTAAACAAAAGTATGGCAAAACTTAAAAAAACAAGAATTTTTCAGAGGTAGGATTAGTTCTTCTAAGGGGAACTTTTTTCTCCTTAGTCCAATTTTTTTTATTTTATAGCTTTAACAGCCTATGACCATAAGAGATTTTTGTTCCAAATTTCATTAATCTAGGCATTGAGTAAATTTTCAGACCCAATATAAACTAAAAAAAATAATGATCGGCTATTAATAAAATTTTTGGGAATTTAAATATTAATTATTTAATATTATGCTAATTACCCATAACGTTTTTTAATAAAAATGCAATTTATTTGTTGGGGAAAAGAGCTGGTTCCTATACGTATTTCACTGGTTGCTCAGGCCAGATCATCAGGAAACCTTTTTCCTAATTTTAGAGAAGCCAAAAATACTCTATAAGTAATAAAATTCTACTAGCTAGATTGGAAAAATACCCCTATGTGCGGCGAAAGCAATTTGCACAAGTAATCAGATAAGAGGTTTATTTAAAAAAGCAGAATTAAATGGATAAAAAATAACTATAGTTTTTTCATCAAATATTCACCAAAAATACAGTTGGTGTTATTTTAGAATTTTAATTTCATAAAAAATCTTTACCACTACCCACACTTTACCATACCCAATGGAAACAGATATTTTTATGGATATATTACATAAAGAATATAAGTTCAAATTATATTCGAATTGAAAAATTAATTATTTTCGGATAGAGGTCAAGTAAACTACCCCTTGCTTCTTCTAGGGGTAGTAAACTACCCCTTCCCCTTTCCGATTAAGTCCAAAATTTTCACAACTCTTCATCTCTATATACCAAAGGCACATACTAAATTTCGTTTTAATATGTCATACGGTATGACCAGTAGAGCGTTCACAAAATTTGCCTCTTCCCGATTATGTATAAAATTTACACAACTCTTCATCTCCATATACCAAAGGCACACACTAAATTTCGTTTTAATATGTCATAGGGTATGACTTGTAGAGCGATCAAAAAATTTGGGGGTAAAGAACCTACCCCTTGCCTCCTTCCGATTATGCCCAAAAAACCATACAGCTCCTCATCTCCATATAACAAAGGCACATACTAAATTTCATATGGATTTATCAAACGGTATGAACTGTACAAACTCCACAAAAATAGTATCATCACAAAAATAGTCAAAATGGATTCAGGAGGCTTCAAAACGTGTAAATCCGACCTTTAATTTTTTCATGATTACTATACTTTACCTTAACATACTATGTATGGTAAAGTAAAAATAATGAATATTTTTTAAATCTACTGTTTTCATACAAATTTACAAATGTAATGGAGTTGGTAACAATGGTTTATAAATAAATAGAGCAAAAATTTGAGTAATTCTCGCAACCTTTCTTTTTGACGACACTTTTAAATGGGACTTTTCAATTGCATGTGTAAACATGCATGCAAATTGCAACATTTTCGTATATTTCTCCGCCATTTTCGTAGATAATACCTATACAAAACTTGTATGCAATTAATTGCATGTTTAAAGGCAGCGTAATCGACACTTTACAATGGAAGGAATTTTGAAAAAATCGTAATTTTTGCTTGGAAATTGGCTGTTTGGATAGGGCTGGAGGGACAGGGCGAAATTATTTATCAGATCAAAGCTTGATACTATTTTATTCTAAATTAGCTGTGCCCGCCACTTCGTCAGCTTCCTTGCAATATTTTATTCGATTTTGCTTTAAAAGCAATCCACACTAAAGACCTTTCTATATAGAGGTTCTAATTCCTACTTAAATAACTGCTGCCTTAAACTATGCATATCGGTTAGAACTTCAGTTATCCTATGTTTGAATAAGGATACTAAGGTACCTCCTCACAAAATTGTGCTAACACTCATCCAGTTTCTTTTATCTATATAATTTCAATAATTTTGTAAGAATATCTCGATGCGTTTAGATTTTGTTGCAATTCAAATTCGTTATTTAATTTGTCAAAAAACCGCCTTGATGTTATTTTTTCAGTTTTTGAGGTAAATATCATTTAAAAAATTGAGCGCGAATAAAATTATTACAATATTGTTAATCTAGAGGTCAATAGCTTTCCTCTGATACCACTTACATGTATATCCTAAACCTCGCCTCCTCATGATTTTTTTTTTCTCATTTTGTATGTAAAAATTAAAAATGTGTGTAAACACATTTTGTGCCAAACTTAATAAGGGCGTTTATACTTGTTGTGTGTTTTTACTCCCTTTACCTTAGGGAGCCCACCTTTCGTAGCTTGACTCAAGAAGACCTCTGCTTTACCTCTGTAAAATTTTATTAAGACCTGCTGCGACCTGCAGCTTTCACAGTAATGCGCTATCGAAAAAATAGAGCTTCGAAAGCCCAAAACGCCTAAAGAATCTTAAGCAAGCTAAAAGGTTTTATTATTAATAAATTATTGAAATAAATAAGAAATATTTTCCAAAACTTATGTGTTAATTCTATTATAAAACAAATAAAAAAACATTTTATATTTCATACCTAGCTGTGCCCGCCACTTCTTCAGCGTCCTTACAATATTTTGTTCGATTTTGCTTTAAAAGCAACCCACACCAAATACCCTTACTTTTCTAATGCATCAGTTATGGTTCATGTATTTACTTTATATAAAGGTTCTCATCTCTACTAGTATATGCCGAATTAAAGTATGCATATCGGTTAGTGATTCAGTTATGGTTTATGTATTTACTTTCAAAAATAAAACGGCGCCTTAAAGTATGCATATCGGTAAAATTGCCTACTTTCACTGCTTTTTCACCACTTTCTCTTGGAAATAAGACATTTTTGCGAAAAAAAGCATCCTATATTTGAATACTAAGGTACCTACCTCTTCACAAAATTTAAATAAAATCCATCGTGTAGTTTTAAAGTGATGCGCACACAGACAGACAGGAAAAAAGTTACTGTTTTATTAAATATATAGATAACTTCGAAACGTGAGCTGTCGAAGGAAGAAAACTACTCATTCCATGCGCGTATCGAAATTTTATTCTATACAAAAGCTTGCTCGATTACGAATGAAGTGATTCGTCCTCCGACCTTGAACTTTTTCGTCTGCTTATGAAAATGTACATACACACACCTCTTAAAACCTTAATTTTCAAAACAAAAATTTTTAACTTTTCAAAGCCAAATTGGATTTCACAACCTTCAGTTGACTTTGTTTGTCAAGTTTTGCTAATTAAATCAATTTATTTAATTATGTACTTTAAAATTTGAAAAACAGTTCTCAACACAACTGAAAAATATTTTGAGCCAATCAAAATCTGATATCTAAAAAATTAAATAATTTAAATTTAATACATATATACATATGTACATATGTATAATTTTATTTTTATAAAAACATAAACACTCCCAAATGCGTCGCAGCATTTGCAGGAATTGCGACGTTTAGAATTACAGTGCCGGTCAAAAAAATTGGACCAACGACAAAATGTAGTTTTAGTCCCACGGAAAAATAAATGGTAGATGAGTCTGAAATTGTATTATTTGGAAGCAAGGGATCACGTTCCTACGTAAGAAGATCCCCACAGAATTCAACCCAAAATTTACAACTAAAACCATAAAATACGGTGGATCTAGCGTAATGGTATGGGGTAGTTTTTCTTACTATAGTGTAGGACCTACAAAACCACAATAAGAACATTTATGTTGGTTTACTCGGGGATGTAATGCTCCCTTATGCTTCTGAAGAAATGCCATTGGTGGTAAGATAATGACCCGAGGCACATAAGCAAGCTTGCGACAAAGTTGTTTCGGGACAATAAAATCAAAGTGAAGGAATGGCTCGCTCAGAGCCCAGAACAATTAAGAATTTATGGAGAGATATCAAAAACCAGTGTCTCAAACAGGGCTGCCAAAAGTGCCACTTTTTCGGCATTTTGCCGATTTTTGCAATAAAAAATCACAAAATACCGATTGCCGATTTTTGGTAGAAAATTGCAGATTTTATCAAATCAATTGATTTGGGAATTTATGCTATAGATTTAATATTAAAATCTGAAATTCACAATATTTGTAATAACTGCGTACATTTTCAAATCGGTTTGATTTTGAAACTAACTTTAAATCACTAAATTTATTAAATCCATATGTCATAATGAATAACAAAAGTAAATCTTTTTTAATCCTTAAGGATTTTTCCGAATTGTTTAGATGAAAATTAAAAACAATCATATAAAAGCTCTTCCAATTGAAAAACAATCATATAAAAGCTCTTCCAATTTAAACAGAATTTGTGAAACAAATTATGACTCTACCACATTTGGGTGCAAATGTGGAATGAATATCGAAAATTTCGATGTTCCTTAGAAAATGAAACTTTAGATAGAATATTTTCTAATGATTATTTAAAACTTAATAAATCTATTATAATATTAAATACGATTTAGCAACAATGTAAAATGCAGGTCCCATATTCTGTAATTCTCGTAGCTAAAACTATCGCAAAGTTCTAAAAATGAATTAAAAAATTACTTGTATTCTTACATATTTTGACATTTTAAGTTTTAAATGCACTTTTTATGTCCTTAAAATAAGTATTTAAAACTAAAAATGACAAAATATGTAAGAATGCACGTAATTTTTTAATAAATTTTTAGAATTTTATCGATAGCTTTAGCTATGAGAATTACAGAATATGACACCAGAAATGTATTTCTTACTATATACGTTTCGTATATAGTGATGAAGGTCTCTTTCACCTTATCTTACCAGGGTAAAATTTTCAGTACGGGACAAAACAACATTTTATGTTTCTGTTGCACCAAATGATATTTTGAGATCAACTACAAAATATATTTTATTTAACTAATTGGTTGTCCAACTTTAACCTCGACTATCAAAACTATACTTTTGATCTGAAAACTTCAAAAATAACTTCGTTAATTTCTCAGATTTGTGCCTGATTTTTTCGTTCTGTTCAGAATTTTGTACTTTATCGAAAAACATCGATAACTCAATTTTGATCCTTTCGTCAGCTGACGTCATATATGTATTTAGCTCGTAAAATTGAATTATTTTATCATCTATCTTTTTAAAGAATATTGTGTTCATTTTTGAATTTATGTTTAAAAAATCCATTAAACTATTAGAATTTGTTATTTCTTTTGTTTTTTATTAATAAAAATAAAAAAAAACCTCAACAGATACTTAGAGTTATTTATGCCGATTTTCTTACCGACTTTCAAAACTGAAGTGCCGAAAATGCCGATTTTTTTTCCCAAAAAGTGCAGACTTTTCAACAAAATCTTCTGGCAGCCCTGGTCTCAAATGCAACCAACTAACAACAAAACGCTTTGGACAGCTATCCAGGAAATCTATAATAAAATTCCAAAGGGAAGATGCCAAAATCTTGTAAATTCGATGCCAAAACATTGTGCAGACGTTATTACAAATAAAGGGCATGAAAGAAGGTATTAATAAGAATATACAAATCATGTTCAACGTAATAAAAGCATCATTTATAATTCTTTTTAATTTGTTCTTAATTTAGTGTTTAATATTAGTAAAAATTACAGAGAAGTGCTATTTTTTTACTGGTTGTTTTTCAAGATTTTTTTTTTAAATAAAGTATAAATTTCAAAATAAAATATGAGGCAAAAATACAATTTATTATTTTATGTAGTTAGACAGTTTCCTAAGCGTCTTATGACAAATTTTGAAATACAGTGAAAACTGTACTAACGGACACCTCCCGTAGGCGAACACCTCTTTTAAACGGACTAATTTCTAAGTCCCTTTGTTTTCCAAGAATGTTTAGAACAGATTACCCTCTTCTAGACAGACACCCCACTGGCCGGACGCGGACACTTTTTTCTATAAAATACCTCAGGTAGACGGACCTGAGGTTAACATATAAAAAAGTGCCAATCGTGCTAGAAAACTGCAAAATATACATCCATGCGTACAAAATTAACATACCCCATAGCAGAACTATTTATTCATATTAAGTTGTGCGATTGCCCTTTTCAGTATCATTGACAGTTTGTTGTGTAGTTTTTATGTTGTTTTAAGGTGTCCATTTCCATCCATTCATTCATTTCCATTTGAGACTTAATCGTGGAGTTTTTATTATTGAAACATTTTTATTGTAGGATGGCGGACCGAAATTCATTTATAAGATGCTGCATCTCATCCTAAGAACATGTTACTAACCAACGTTAATGTAATTATTTTGCCAGCAAATGCAACTTGAGCTTGTCAACCTTTGGAGCAAGGCATAATTCAAAACTTTAAAGTTAACTATAGAAGTTTGATTTTGAATAACTTCATCGCGAAAATGAGTTCGGTCAAATCAGTATCAGAACTTTCAAAGAGTATAAGCGTGCTGAATGCAATATGTCGTACAAAAACTGCTTAAAACGGTGGAATTTTCTGCAATAAAAACCCTGTTTTCGCGGAATTTGATCTGGTAGATAATGTGCTATTAGCAACACTGATGAATTTTCAAAGAATTTTAGAAAATAGAGACTAGTTTTGAAAAGATCTTAAACATCGATAAAATTGCATACACTGAAAATGATCACATTGAAATAAATTCCTAAGATGCAAAAACTCTAGAAGTAATACCAAGAGATTCATAAGAGGAATCTGTGGAACAATAATTCTTGCAAAAAAAACCGACTTCAAAACAGACAAACTTAAAATCATGTTTCTTTAAGACGGTAACTATTGCGACACCCTGTAATTTCCTAATACAAATTTTATACTAGTTATAGCGGTCGTAGCAATACAGGTTCATTGTAAATTTCAACCGTCTGTCTGTAACGGTTTAAAAGTTTGGTCGTATACATCAAATTACATAAACAATTGCGACACCCTGTAATTTATAATTTTAAATATTTATACTTATTATAACAGATATCGTAGTGGACATTCTGTCTAATTGTTAAGTGTTTATCAATAACTGTTTACAACAACATATATCAAATGACGTCACCTATTGGGACACCCTTTAAATTAAAATTTTAATATAAATACTTTTTAAAGAGGACTTTGTCATACAGATTCTTTTTAAATTTCAACTTTGGGTCCATATACATTTAATTACATTAATTATTGGGACACCCTTTAATTTCCAATTTAAAAATTTATACTTGTTGTTATACCAGACATAGTAGTGAACATTCTGTCTATTTTTCAAATGTTTGTATATAACGGTTCCAAAGATGAGTACATCATGATCAAATTACATGAATAATGCGGACACCCTTTAATTTATAGATCCAAATTTTATACTTGTTGTAATAGCGGACTAAGCAATATAGGTTCTTTGTAAATTTCAACTGTCTATCTATAAGAGTTGAAAAGTTTGGCCATATATATTACTTTTACATTAATTATTGGGACACCCTTTAATTTCCAAATTCATATTTTACACTTGTTATTTTAGCGGACTTAGCAATACAAGTTCTTTGTAAATTTCAACTGTCTGTCTATAACGGTTCAAAAGTTTGGCCATATATATATCAAAATAAACCAACTAATGGGACACCCTTTAATTTCTAATCTTAAATATTTATACTTATTATAACAGACATAGTAACGAACATTCTGTGCAACTTTCAAGTGATTGTCTATAACGGTTCAAAAGATAGGAGAATAAAGGTGATATTAAGTCACCTATGGGGTCACCCTTTAATTTTTAATTTTATTTTTTAATTACTTTTTTTTAATGGGAGCTACAATGATACGCACGTTTTTTAATTTTAAATTGGTGACCTATAAAGTTCATAATACGCGTAAAAAACATGTATGTTGTATGGGGACACCCTTTAATTTTTAAGCTTTTGAACTTCTTTTAAAATGGGACCAATCTGTAGCCATAACCTTTCTACTAGTGCAAAAATTTTGAAAATCGATTCAGAAATGACTGAGTTCTGAAGGCACAAACATACAAAAAAAAAGCAACACACAGACGAATTGATAACCTCCTTCTTTTTTTGAAGTCGGTTAAAAAATCGATCAAAATTAATCGTTCGATGAGTTGTGTTGAAATAAGTCGACTCATTAGTCATGATAGCATTATTAATAGCACAAAGTCCTGACCTCTTTTAATGAACCATCCCGTGCGCGGACACCTCCCGTTAACGGTCAAATCTGCTGTGACGGTTAGTGTCCGCCTACGGGAGATTTCACTGTATATCAATTTAAACTAGAAGAAAATATGTATCGGAGACATATTTTCTTAGGTTTGGTGCTATTTTTCTGACCGCAGATGTTAATATAAATTAGATTTTTGTTAAAAATTTTGGCATGATGTTAAAAAAATTCGAATAATTTTTAAACAACTTTTCTTTTGCGTAATATTAATTTTAATATATGTTGTTCATAAACAATACAATGGACTCAGTTCTAAAACGTAGTATTTTTCATTAATTAATTCATCAATTAGGGTTGCATTAGAAAGAGCAAGAAGTTTGATTATTTTTTACACATGGGTGTGAAATTTATATTAATTATGTATTATATTTTTTTATTTTAATTTCGTATAAAAACTCCTTTCAAACATTAGTTTTTCATCAGTATTGTTTTGAATTGAAATTGCTTACAATACGTGTGTTGAGAACTTTAAATAATAAAAAAAAAATTCTTTAAAGAATAGTAGCAGAAAATAAATCATAAAGGATTACTAAAAATAATTGCAAATAATTGTAATAAAAACTTTTAAAACTGTCTTAGCAGCTATAATTACAATGAAATTGATGGTAAAAAAATATTAAATTGAAAAATAATTGAAAGCTGTGATTTAAGTAAAAATAAATAAAAAGTCTTTAGAAAATAATAAAAATTTAAAAAAAAGATCTAAAAAATACTTAAATAAAAAAAAAAAAAAAAATATATAAAAATGGAATACAACTCTCATGTATGGGCCGGTGCTCCAAAGTCTATTTTGGAACTACTTGACCGCGTGCAGGAGAGGGCGAAGAAGCTCATAGGTGACAGTAGGGTATCCAACTCTATTGACTCTCTTGAACATCGACGCAATGTGGGTTGTGTTTCGCTGTTTTATCGCTACTACAATGGAATGTGCTCTGATGAGATTAGGGAACTAGTTCCCGATATCCGCACGTTTTCGCGCACAACACGCTTTTCATTAAGAGCCCATCCATTTGTGGTCGATTGGCCAGTGAATCGCACAATGCATTACAGAGAAAATTCATTTTTTAGCCGTACAGTTCGCTTGTGGAATCATCTTCCTACAGAGGTCTTTCCTGTCAACTACAATGTTGGAAAATTCAAATCGAATGTCCACAAACATTACTCCCTCTATCCTCCTTCCCATAACCTAATTTCCTAGTTTTGGCACAATGCTTTGCATGAGTAGGGGTCATCCCCTGAGTGCTGGTCCGAAATAAAAAAAAAAAAAAAAAAAAAAAAATAAGATTTAAAAAGTGCTTGCATGAATTGTGTGTGAAAAATACTGGGGAATTATAAAATTTTTTAACGTTGAATATTAAAGGCTGATGTCAGAGTGCGCGCTACAAGCGAAGCGAAGCTAGAAGCGATAATAGTTTGTGCTACATATATCAATGCTAGAGGATGTCAGAGTGAATGCTATATTAAGCAAATTGATGGTTTTCGTTTATAATTTTCAGTGTTTTGCGATGGATTCAGACGATGAATTTTACTTGTCAATTAATACTTTTAATGCATTTTTAGAAGAAAAAAGAAATACAATGAATAGAAGATGATTGGAAAATAGCGAGTTCCTGTCCTGTGGTTTAATCTCACAAGACCAGACAAGAAAATACTTAAATTTTCCGTATCGACTAATATTTTATTTCAAATTTCTTTTTTTACAAACAAAATTTTAATTTCAAAATGTCAAAACCGTATTAAAAATGCATGCGTACACAAAAAAGTTATTAAAGCAAATTAAAATATAAACAAACAAAACGTTAGAAGCTACAATGTGCTGCAACGCGCACAACCTGTTTTGTAGCATGAACTCGCATCAAGCTTCGCTCTCACTCTGACATGTTTTGAGGGAACACATAAGAAAATCAGATGCAATGATTTATAGCGTGTTGTAGCGTAGTATTATAGCTTCGCTTGTAGTGCGCACTCTGAAATCAGCCTAAGGTAGATTTATCTTACTAAGTAGTGGCGTCTCTACAACAAATACAAGAACAACATGACATTTCATTGTTGCTTTGCAGAAGAAAATTGAGAAATTGCTTTCTCACTTCTGCAGTATAAAATTTCTAAACACGCACACAACTTTTGACATGTCGAACTACTAAATCAGCTGGGCGGACGACACTACCTAGTAATATAAATCTACCTTGGTTCCGTTTTAGAAAATGAGGAGCCTCAAGTTCCCTGAGTATGTGAACCTTGTCGAAAGTAAAAAGATTTGATTTTTTTCGTCTAAATATTCAATGAAACAAATGCAAAAAATCTATTCAATTTACTTTCGACTCTCGAAAATATAACGAGTAAAATGACGCGATTGCGATTTACTCGTGTTCCGGACGGGCCTACCTCATTTTGTAAAACTAAACGTTTAACGTTAAAAATGTTTGTATGGAAAAAATGTCATAACTTCCCAGTATTTTTTACACAAAAGTAAAAAACACATAGACAACAACAGGCTACCGACAACAAACAGACGTTTATAGGAAGACGATTATTTTGATGCCATCATAGCTACATGGCTGTAGCCAACTAAGACTAATTTTTATTTTTATATGTTACAATTTTATTTCATTCAACAGAAGGAGTTATCACAAAACTCAAAATTACAAATTCATTTACGATCAAAAGGTTTTGAGCAAGGCGAATTTATACAACGTAGCAGCGACACGACAATAATACAAGAACCAACATGCACTTTGTTTATGATTAAAACTTCAAAACCAACAATTATAATATTACCAACATTACCAACAACTAAAAACACTTTTTCCTTACCCTTATTAATAGTACTTTGTAGATTTTTTTAAATCTTGAAAATTTTTCGAAATACTTAATTACATCTTTATTTTCTTTTTTTTTAAATTTTCAAAAAATAAACATACTTTCGACAGCTGGCCTACACATAAGAAAGTAAAGCAAAAAATAATTAAATTGGTTTTGAGGATATATATTTATTTGTTTTGGTTATTATCTTCAATATAAATAAGTAGCTGACTATAGGGCGACGATTGTAGCTAACGGCATTTGTAGTAATGTAGCTGCTGTCGTCTTTGTGTTTATAGTATCAAGCGTTTGTAAAAGTTAAGAATTAAAAAATAAAAAATGTGAAATCGTTTTGATATCGAAAAACACTTTGCCGAACTGAGAGGATATGAAAAAAGAGAAATTAAAAATTATAAGAATCAAAAAAAAACTTGTTTATCTTAACCTCACTTTTCTTAACCCTTTTAGTAAAATTGATTTCTTACAATCTCACTTTTATCTTTTTCAGCATTTATCAACGTACAGTGTTATTTTATTCTACCTACTCATTGCTAAAAGTATGGCGCGGCCGCTCAACGATTTGAATACATTCATTTCAACAACCGATGATACAGAAGGTCATTTTAATAATGATTATTTTACCAATTATCAAACTCGTCCAGTGGCACCAAAAGGCTCATTATTAAATCATCTAAATCGTGGTTACTATTACATTAATGATGGACAAATAACACCTGTCAATCCTACATATTTTGGACAAAATGTTAAAGCAGGACGTAGACGTCAAGATCGTGGTGATGCGTACAATTCTAATGAAAAGAAAGAGGATGGTGTGAAATATACACCATTATTGCGTTACAATGAATCTCATGCCAAGCGGAAAATGTTGTTTGTTCCCAACTTCTTTGGCTAAACAATTAATTAAAGGATACAAATTTTATACGATTTTCTTATTTCCACATCCTTCTGAGTGAGAGCATATAGACTGATATAATGTTAGTTTAAATTTGTAACTTTATGTAAAAAAAACTTGTTTAATTAAAATTAAATTAAATATTAAACTTATATTTAATACGATTTTTAAATATTTCTTAAAATATTTCTTAATAAGATTCAATGAATATATTGTTATCACTCGTATAATATATTTAAATTGTACGCGAATATTTCATAACTATTTTAATTTTAAAAATAAAATAAGATAAAATATATTACAGTACGTAGTGTATATCTGACATTGAGTACTTACGAATAATTTCTAATGCAGTGCTTCATTTCTTAAAATCCCTAAGTCTGTTTGGTTTGATTTTTGACACTAATACCACCATCTGAGAGGACGAATTTTTCTTTATTTAAATCACTAAGTCCGTTTTTGAAAATTGTGAACTGTAAACTGGTCTTAGGTATTTTAAGAACTGCAGCATTAAATTTTTTCATTAAAAAATGTTTTAGTTTACAGAAAAATAAAAAAAAATCTCTAAAAGACAAACATACATAAGTCAGTGCACAATGGGGCAGAATCAAAATATCTTTTAAATAACTCAGCCATTTGTAAAGGACTAGGCCGATTGATCCAAAATTTGGCATGAGCATGAGCACAGTAGATTATCTCAGCTTCAAAAAAATTGTATAAATTGAAGGATTAAAATGAAATTTTCTGTGGATATATACACAGAGTGGATATATATACAGAGTTTTGTAGAAAATGTTATTTTTGGGAATGTTTTATATTTACGAACAAATGTAAATTTCTGGTTTTTTTATCGACGTGCCAAGGTTTCGAGAAAACCCTATGAGGAATTCTTGCCAAAAAATGTCAATTCTACTGTGCAACATGATGGAGGCTCTTTAATGGTCTGGGAATATATGGCCGGAGGCGGTGTTGGAATTCTCAGGATTATAAAGGGAACTATGGATAAGAATATGTACAGAGAAAAACCTAGGCCTAGAAAGAAATGGTTGCTGTGTAATGTTAAAAAGCAATTAGAACATCCACCCCAATCACCAGATTTAAATTTATGGGAACATCTTAAACGAGCCATTCAAAAAAGGCCTTTAACGTCTATCCCCACATTGAAACAGGCATTGATCGAAAAATGAAATTTAATATCTGCAGAAACGGCAAAAACAGCATTATCAATGCCTGCTAGACTGTCAGCTGTTGTTGAATCCAACTCACCGTCAAAACAAGCGGATATACTCCACTTTGGATTAATCGGCCTAGTCCTTTACAAAAATATTTTAATTCTGCCAAGCATAGCGCATAGCTTTAACGCTGCAATGAGAAATCTATATAAGAGTACAACATAAACAGCTATTTTTATAATATAAATAAAACCCAATAAGTTGAAACGCAAAATAGAGATGAAGCAGAATGGGTCATTCAATGTAAAATCACCAAAAAAACTTGTTTTCAAATCAAACATTCCCGATTTTATTGAAACATTTTTATTTATATTCGTTGACTACCTGCAGCCAAATATGTTTTTAAAAAAATACAATCACTTACAGTTTTTTAGCGATATAGTTAATTAAATAGGAAAATATCGCTGTTTTGCATATGCGCTCGAGGATGAAGAGTATTCTAATTCCAGTCCCATAAGCCCTACAAAGTTAAGTAAATGATCAGTTTAAAGGGTATTTCATCAGCTTTAATTTGATACCAATCATAATTTTTTTTAAATAATTTTTAAATTTTTTAAATTTACATATCGCACTTGATCAACAAGAGGATATTAACTCAAAATTTTCAAAAAATAAATTTTTCAAGAAATAAACTAACAACATCAATATCTATTTATCTACCTCTAAAAATTTCAACGAAACCCACATATAATATCATTTTCGTGATAGTGCCTTGAGTACCTTTACATCACCAAAAAGGTATTATTTTGGGTAAATACCAAAGTTAAAACAGAAATACATCGTATATTTTCATAAAAAAGGTATAATTTTGATAATAATAGTATGTTCGGATTTTTTAATTATCTTAAGATGTAACCACAAACAGTTTTTTACCTCTACTGAAAATTTTACAATTTTGAGTTAATACCCTCTTGTTGATCAAGTGCGATATGTTTTTAATATGATTTAGTGAGTAGACCAAAAAAGTTTGAAAGTGGGACTATGGTGGGATCCTTCATTTTAGTTTATTACAAACTGAAAAATAGAAATATTTTGATAAGCTGGGTAATAAACTTAAGAAATATTCGTTAAGACTGTATGTAGTTTTTTTTTAACATAACTTCTGATCGCACCAAGGTGGGATCTCTAAAATTTCTACGTTGTAGTCACTAAGCCACTTTAAAAAACATATGTATGTAAATTAAAAAACACTATTTCAAAAAGTTTAATAAAACTTTATCTAAATATAAAAAAAAAAAATTGCTAACAATTTTTCATGATTGATATCAAACGAAACTCTATTTATAATGAGGCATTACTAAACTTCTTAGGGCTTATAGAACTGGAATTAGAATGTTGCCAAAATTTTTAAATTTTCAAAAATTGAATCCATGAAAATTATATTATATTCACTAATAAATTTGTAAAAATTAAAATGAATTAAAAAAGCAATATTTTTCTAGTTTGATAAAGTTACAGCTAAAAAAACTGTAAAAGATAAAGTTTTATTTAAATTATATTTGTATTCAGAGAATCAAGGAATATAAATAAAAAAAAAAATCAATAAAATCTGAAGTAGTCATATCGAACTTATTTAATGCCTAGTAAAAGGTCACAATATTTACTATAAGATATTTGTCTTTTTTACGATATCCCCAATATATCCTTAAATTTCTCACATGCAAATATTATAGTCAACTTGTTTCTATATATATTTAGCCCTAGTTCGAGCTCTATTTCACCCTTTGGAACACAACATATTATCGTCATCTTGTTTTCCAAAGAATAGAGACACTGTTTTCAGAGTTTTGGTTTATAGGAGATTTGGGACAAGCGGATAGGTCATACTGCCGACATACGCCTGTTTTGAGGGCCCTGAGAAATCTTATTATTTGGAGAGAATAACAAAACTAGAAACTCAGTGGACGCTAAAATGAGACTGTTTTGAGGAATATTGACACACCTAATTTACCTAATAAGGAATTAAATTTCTTTTTTCTTTCTCCAAACTTGTGTTGCTCATAAAATTTCAATATTTACTATCTTATATATTATTATTTTTTTGTTTTTGTTTAATGTTTATTATACACAAACATGAATATTTGTTTGAATAATTTATTAACTCGTATTTGTTGTTGAAACGTGCAGTCTGCTATTAAAATGTTAATATTAACATTAACATTTAACATTTTTGTGTTGTTTTTCTGTTGTTTATAATTTAATAAACATCTGCATACTTAAATGTATATATTTTTTTTTGTTTGAAAAATATATCATTATTTCATTATTATTCATATTATAAATTTAGCTTAAAAATATACTATAGTGTTTAACGATTATTTTAGCGCCTTAAAATATGCCAAGTATATATTATATTGAATACACCTAATTCTGTTTTTACACAGTCTTCTTTTATATGATTTTAATTGAACACGTTTTGAAAATAAAAAAAAAAGAATTTTTTTTTTACACGATTTTATTATATTTAACACGATTTAAATTCATTTGGGCAATTGAAATGTTTTAATATTTTGTGAACTATCAATGCATCCCTAAAGCAAATGTCGAAAACTACAAATACACAACAAAAACGTAAAGCCATTTCTTTAGAAAGCAAAATTGAAAATTTACATCGCCTCCGAAATGGAGAAGGCTCAACAGTTCTTGGCAAAATATTCGGTTTAATCGAAGCTACAGTAAGAATAATAAAAAAAAAATTGCTGTAGAAATAGTCCCTTGATCAGCGCTTTTCGTTTGAGCTTATTTTAAGTTGAACCCGCTGAGTGGTCAGAGCACATCATGTAAAATTGTTAAGACCATGCTTCTACCGAAAATATTAAAAATCAAAATAAGCTGCAAATTGTAGCAATCGCGCAATCTTAGAACGTGTCATGTGTCCTTTAATTTTGCCGAGGACCATTCGCAAAGCGTCTTTGTTTTACCGATAATAAGCTATAAATCTGCAAAGCAGCTTTGAATATGAACGCTCAGTATAAAATACTATATACATACTTACGCTGAGCCAGCAGCTCAAGTGAATTGGTGCAATCTCGAAAAATGTTTCTGTTTACCTTTTCTAAGCGTCCTCACAACTGTAGTAGTCATTTTGTTTTATCGTAATATAATTTTTTAATATTTTAATAATAATGCAGTAACTTTTAATAGAATTCGAACAAAAACAATTATTTTGCCAATAAAAACGTAATAATAAAATGGTAAACCAATGAGCAAGTGACAAACAACAGCTGATTCGAATATCGGGTTTATTTCCATTCGAAAATAACCAAACCCACTTGGTTTTTTATGACACCAAACTAAGCCAATATTGGCTTAAAAGCAAAACCGAATTGGATTCTGTGACAGCCCTGAATGTATGTTTTACACGGTTTTTTCACACGGTTTAGTGAAAAAAATTAAGGTCAATATCATAACAATAGGAATGTAATTTTTGTGTTAAAAGGTTTATAACAAATCAAACAAACAAGACAATAGAAAAACGTGGATGACATATAGAGGACATCCCAAAATAATCATTAACGAATTGTTTTTAAAGGGTCAAGAAATCACACAACACCAAACGAATCTTTCAGTGAACCGATTTAATGGATTAACCAATTTCTTTAATGAAGAAATGGAGGTGTTTCTGATCAAAAAGTTAGTTTTTAGTACCGGAAAAAAAATAAAATTTTTTTGTAATCGGTAATTTCGGAGTCATAATGAAGAAATGGAGGTGTTTCTGATCGAAAAGTTAGTTTTTAGTAACGGAAAAAAATAAAATTTTTTTGTAATCGGTAATTTCGGAGTCATAACAGGTATATTACCAGCATTTACACTCGTAGAAAACGATAAAAAAAAGTGTAAACTATAAGCGGCTCTTCTGTAAAGTTTACTTTTGTACCCTTAGGTCCCTTTCTAATTCTGCGGTCACATATGTAAGCATGTAGGTATATGTATACTAGATCACCCATATATGCAAATGTGTTATTTTTATGGCTCCCCAAGCATTTTCGTTTATGTAGGTGGTAAACAATACTATGTGTCTCTAAACCATAATCCAGCCAGGCCCCTCGCATTTAAGTGGTAAAAATGGCCTTAAGAAGCTGTAAAAAAGATCTGTGACTTTATTTATCAAAAGCTCTTAAACTGAGAGGTTTTCGTGATTAAGTTATATAAACTTTTTATTCGTTATAAAGGGACAACTATTTTTATGTTCATTGCGCTTCAATTCGAAGTTTACCGTGAAACTAAACTTTGAGTGGCTCTCATTCATTTCTGAGGGCATGAAAATACGAATTCTCATCATCATGGGATAAAACATTTTGCGCTCATTTACTAAGTGTATTCCGCCAATTTTATGGCTTAATGACCACAAACTGACTCAGGCCTGCAATATTATTAAGCAATTTTGATACTGAAACTTTAGTAAATAATACTTTGCAAAACCCATATATTTCATGGGTGATCTACTGTAGACATATATTTATGTATGTAAAAACTTCTTATATCTTATACTCGTAGTCGATATAATAAATATTTATAAAGGTGAGGTATAACTTATAAAAAATTTTATATAAATCAACGTTTTTCTAATATTAAAAAAGTTAGACAAAAACTAATTTAAAAAAAATTTAAAAAGTCGGACATAAGATGTTTTGCCAAATGTTCACAGATATAAATTCCAGATTAATTGATTTTGAAAATTTAGATAAAAGTTCTTGGAACTTAAAATCACATTGAAAATGTTTATTTGAAAATGCATCATTTTTTCAATAATGTTCATGTCACGTAGCACTTTAAAGCCCTTTAATTTTAGCTAAGTTAATTAATTGTTAATTTATTATTTTCTAAAACTCTAATTTCCTGATTAGCTAAGTTAAGTAACGATC
Organism: Phasia obesa; assembly: GCA_949628195.1. Lineage (NCBI taxonomy): Eukaryota > Metazoa > Arthropoda > Insecta > Diptera > Tachinidae > Phasia > Phasia obesa. The sequence continues at coordinate 84,975,293 of OX451219.1, read as the reverse complement.
AAAAAAGTCATAGCTTACTTATTATAAATTGTTTTAATAGCACGATATTAAGTTAAATTAAAATGATGTAAAACAACTGAATTGTTAAGTCAGGCATAAGTTCGAAAAATTGGAAATATTTTATTTTATATTCTAACGGAAAGTAATATATTTCTCGATCGCTACATACTTCTTCAGTATTCTTCGCATCTATCTACTTCGTATAAACATACTTTATTTAACTAATTAAGTCTATTATTTTTTATAAAATTAACTCATACTTTTAAGACCCTCTATTGTCAAATAAACATTTATTTTATTCAAATGCCGAGTTGTCTAATTTTATAAGGATCAGTGACCTTAGTGATCTGAAAACGAAATTTTCATTGTTTCAATCTGTATTGTAAAATGTATATTTCTTATTTTTTGTTGCAATTTTTCAAAAAAAACCTATTAAATTTGAATATTTAAAACATTATGCAAATTAATTCGAATAATATTTGAAATAAATTGAAGTTGAGACTAATTAAAATTATCTTATTTTACATCTGTATTTTAATGAAACAGAAATAGGTCAACTTCAAGGTCCAGTACGTAAAGTACACATTTTGTTAAGTTTAAAGGCTTTACGAATTTGTTATTAAATTAAGTAACGATTAAATGTTTTAAATTTTAACAATTTAAATTAATTGAAGCATTAGGCCAGAATTTTTATATAAAATATGAATAAATTTGAGGTAAGCAACAAATTAAAAAAAACGCTCATTTACAGAAATGGTTTATTATATATAAAGATGTTTAGATAATGTAAGGTGGAAATTTGACAGTTAATAATGGAATGATGTGGGAAACTCTAGTAGGAGGACGTTCGGTCTTTTAGCCCCACACATTGCTACCGCTTCTAAGTAGAATGGAGCTCAAGTTATCCGACAGGGCGATGATTACGGACTTCGCCATCGAAGGCTCATTTTACTGGCTCACAGCTGACCTAATGAGGAAACAAACATCCCTGGATTTCAAACTAGGATTAAGTTTAGGCTGAAAAAACAATGTAGCAATATCCAGGCCGAATTTTTAGCCATAGAAAGATCGGCAAGTTGGCTGAGGTACTACAATATATATGGCAAAGTTATCCAGATTTGTACCGACAAATCGACGCCCTTCCGTCTTCAATGATATCGTGATTTCAGACTTTCGACTGGTAACTGTCAGCGTTCTTTCTTACCACGAAGTCACTAATAATTGCTAGTAACCCTGACAAATAAATTGCATTTTTATTATAAAATGTTATGGGTAATTAGCATATTTTTATCGTTACAACAGATCCCAAAAGTGATGCGGAAGCATTCTTCGCTTTGTGCTGTGTAGCTTGTCATATACAATTATATTGTTTCTGCGTAGAACGCCTAGTATGGACTTTCAGCTTTAATACTCATAATCTATATATACATACATATGTATTATAGTTACGTATAATAAAACTGTAACAGGACCATTTCTGTACATGAAATATATTTTGAAAATTTTGTTGCTGGTGCAGATAGATAGTAATCAAAATGAAATACAAAGCATCAATATTGGAAATTTTGTCCATCTATCTGTCTGTGTTCGCATCACGTAAAAACTACTGGATAAATTTTTATAAAATTTTGTGAGCAGGTACGCTTGTATCTCCGTTCAAATATAAAATACTTTTTTTCCGTACCTTTTTTTGAACAGTACCTTTTATTTTTGAAAGCGGCATATTTTATTTATTTTTACTATTTACAGAACTCTACAATAATTTTAGAATTTTTTAAATAAATTTTAGAATTTTATATAAGCCTTTGTTCCGGTGGAATTACTCAGGGATGCGTACCTCTATATTAAGTAAAGACATAAACCATAACAAAATCACTATAAAATTAAGACTCTTAAGACGACGTGGCGGGCACAGCTAGTTTTATAAATAAATGGAAATAAGTGAAATAACCAGCTTCTGCTTTTTACGGATAGAGATATTATAATTTTACGCTTAAGTGTCAAAAATTCTGCATTTATAAACGACTTTTATTTTAAACGACTTTTGATTTTAAAAAAGTTGTGCACGTATTTGGGTTCAAGCTTTTGTAAAGAACTTTTCTGGGCTTTAAAGAGAAACTGCATTAGAGACGTATTAGTTCTATTAAATCGCATTACAACAATTGCGTCCGTTTTAAAATTTTAACATGATCATTTTAAGAACCTCAAAACAGTAGTTTAAAAGTGACAGATTCAACTCAAAAACAAGTAAGAGTGCTATATTCGGCCATACCGAATCTTATGAGTATATACCCTTCATCAAAGTAATGTAAAATATTCCCTTACTCTGTTATGATTTCCAATTTCACAATAATACACATTCGGTTTTTATTTTTATGATTTTCAACTTCATTATAACAAATATAACATGAAGATATAGATTTTTTTTTTTGAAAAAATTTTGTTGGAAATTTTTTGCAAAAATTTTATCGAAAATTTTTTGTAAAAATTTTACTAATTTTTTTTTTTAATTTTTTGTAAAAATTTTATTAAAATTTTTTTATACAAAATTTATTGAAAATTTTTTATTAAAATTTAAATAAAAATTTTATCGAAAATTTTTGTTAAAATTTTATCGAAAATTTTCTAAAAAAATTTTGTCGAAAATTTTCTGAAAAAATATTATCGAAAAGTTTTTGTAAAAATTATATCGAAAATTTTACTAAAAATTCTATCAAAAAATCTTTCTAAAAATTTTATCGTATAATTTTTCTAAAAAATTATCGAATATTTTTTTTAAAAATTTTATCGATTTGTAAAAATTTTATCGAAAATTGTTTGTGGTAATTTTAAAAAGAACCCCGTGATCGTCTATCAGGTACCTCTATGTGCATTGCTTTCTATAAAGGCTTTAATACAATTCAAAGCAGAAAAACCCTACCAACCTAAAAACAATCAAAAGTCGTCCCTCGCAGGTCGAGGTCTAATATTTAAAAAAAAAGCAACCGAAAAAAAATAAAAACAACGTGAAAAAATATAGGTGGGCTTGGATTTTTGTCCACAGCCTCGAATTCAATGGTCTATATGTTGCTGAATTGCATTAGCGAAATTTTCGTATCTCTTCTGGTACCTTGGCAAAAATGATTTCAACTCGAACACATACCGATAGACGGACAGACGGACATCGCATGTATAAGGATATAGAATATGTTTACTTTATGGAGTCGGAAATGATTATTGTGGAAATTACAGACGTAATGACAAACTTATATATGAGCCCTTGATTTTGAAAGTGGTATAAGTCATATATTTCCTATTTCGAGATATTAATTGGTTTTAAAGGATTAAAAAATATCTTTGTATTATGGAATAAAATATTTTGACAATTAAATAGTGCCAACAAATAATTATTTATTACTATTGAGACCATTTTTAAAAGGAAATGTGGTTTTGAAATGTTAAAATGACTTATACCATTTCCAAAATAAACTGCATGACTTTATAAATGACTCAAATGCTAAAGGAAAAATGTTTATTAGAAATTAACATTTTATTCAAACTCATTTCATTGTAACTAAGTAATTTATTTTTTGGTATTTAGGGAAAATAAAGAGTTTGTCGAAAATTGGTGGGATATAGGGATATAGGGTAAATCCATCATATCTTTTTTTCTTCTGTTATTGGCCTAATGTTTTTTTTTCTGTTATTGGTCTAATGGTTGTGTATAATGGAAGCAAATCAATATTTTCGTAAATTCTTGGCCTTCCTTTTTTAGATGAAAGGTCTAACACTTTGAATTCGGAATTGTCATCCAAAGAAGTTTTATAAAACATCTTACATGGATTCTCCCAGTTGTTACATCGAAATAAAACCTTTCTGAGCCATTTTACGTTGATTTCTTGTCCTCTTTCTTAATTTCTTGTTCCTTTCTTCCACTTGTAAGGGTTCCGAAGTCTCTTTTAAGGTATGTACTGATTCATCGGAAGACGATATTAGTCGTTTTCATTCGTTTCCATTTCTTGGGAGCATAACTTATACTTATAATGTCTACAATTAACTATAAATAGTGCATTCTTACATTAATAATCGTGATCATACCTGAACCGCTACCTCAAGACATGACAAAATTACTAATAATTATTTTGCCAAACTTTGAAAACAGACTGACTTATACGACTATTAAAATATCATATATCCTTCCCACCTGTATTGAAGGGTATAATAAATTAATTATGCATCAGGGTGCAACCGTAAATCTTTTTTATGATTAAAACCTCAATGAGAAAAATTCTAGGATTTAAATTAAATTTTGTTTTTTTTTATTTTTAATACTACACACGTGACTATGATTATTTTTAACAAATACATAACAAGCAGGTATAGAGCAAAATTTTATTAATATTTTTATATTTTCATAATGTCAAAAACCTTTTAATTGAATTAATAATTCAAATTATGTTTCAAATACAATTATAATAACTCATTTAATTTTAGTGACTGGTTTTTATTAATTTGTTTTTGTTTTTAATCATTTAATACAAAACAAGAAAAAAATACTTTTGGCCAAAAAATAGAAGAAAATAAACTGGCGAAATGATTTTAAACGATTTTTAAATTTAACATTTCAAGTTATTTTACTTTCAATTTGTTTCAACAGACAATACAAAAGCTTTGTATAAATTATTGAAATCAAATCTTAAATAACTCTTTAGATTTGATTTCTGTTTATTTAGAAGCTGGTTTGAACTCGAACAAATTAAAACGAAAATATTGTTATCAGACGTTTAAAAAATTATAATAATTAGAGGCTTCAATATTCACGTCTTATCAATTTTATTAGTATTTATTTTTTTACGTAAACATTTTTTTTTTGTTAAAAGTGAAAATAAGATCAAGAAAAGTATTTTTATTTTTCTAAATAGGGTATTCCAAACCGAAAGCGAAACCCGGTTCCACAATTTTTTTGATTCAACAACCGGTTTTTTCCAACAAAAAAAATGTTTTTTATTTTTCATTTCAAAATGATTGCTTTAGAAACCAAATTTAATAGTTTTATAATTTAAATAACAATTTCTCAAAACAGCTTGAATAAAATTTTACAAAACTGAGAGAACAAATAGTAAGAAATCTTAGTTTTGAAATTTGTTTGTTTGTATTAAAGTTTTGTTAAATAGATAAAAAATAAATTAGACTTTCTTGTTATATTACCAATATAGTTAGAACCATGATATAATAATAGAAGGTAATTCCATTCTATCTTTTTGTCGCCATATTAACGTTCTGACGTTTGCGGGAATTATTTCAATTTGTGCTACCATATCACATACTTTGTGAATTCCCATTTTGCGTTTTTTTTTTCCTTTATTTGAAATTTTGAAGCCTTAAGTTTATGTATCTAAATAAACAAACGAAAATTGTTTTCCATACGGCAGTAATAAACTTTTGCGAAAATTCACATATAAGATTTTTTAATTTCCCTATATCTGACAAAAGTGTCTAAGTTCGCGTTTTCTTATTAAGTACCACTTACCAAAGGCGCCCCTGGAATGTTCGTTAAAGAAAACATTTTTTTTAACTTAGATGGGAAGCTAATCTGTCAGGAGTATCAAGAAAAATTGACAATTTCAATATCATAGGAACTTAAAATCAGAAAGTTTGGTTAATTTTATTGTGGGGGCTGCATACAAAATACCTCTATGCAAAATTGCTCAAAAGCAAAAATGAAAAATAACCAAAGAAACCCGCATGCTGAATTGGGTAATTTTTTATATAAAAAGTAATCCCAAAATATTTAAAATTTTTAAATGGACAATTATCTAAAACGTTTTAATGAAATATGGTGATACCATATTTCAGCTGTTTTATATTCACCCTTATTCTACTTGGCGGCGACCGAACATCATTTAATATTGATGTCAACATCAATTTGATTATAATTTTGTATTTCCTAATGCTCTCATGTCGACGTCGACTGTTTATTGATAACACTGTTCTGTAGAGAAAATTTCTTTTAAAAAAATGTAATGTTTTTAAATGATTTCAAATGTTTAATAAGAATTTCATTTAAGTTTTTCCTATCACGTCGAGATTTTCCATTTCTTCAACTAATTTTCAGTCGTTTTTAAAAACCAAGGCGGCGAAATCGCCGTCGATACAAGAAAAATTCATCTTCACATATTCTTACAAAATACCAAATAAAATTAAAAAGTCTTCGATAAATGTTGATGTCGACAAAGGGAATACCAATTTAATTTAAATTTCCATTTTTTCCAATTTAATTTAATTTTTGTTTTGTGGCGATTTTTCATAAGATCAATTAGCATGCAGCTTAAATAAGATTGTAATATAATTTTTTTTTTTTTTTTCAATATAAAAGTGTACCTATAAAAGATTAAGTTGCATTATTAAACCAAATCACGTTTTTATTTTATGTTATTTATGTAAATTACACACTTTTTTAAAATAATTTCCAAAATATTTTTTTTTTCGTTTCTACTTGTGGCAACACTTTTTTTGCTGTTTACATAAAAACATACTTCAATAATTCCGGCAAACTTCAAAAATTTTTGAAATGGAACTACCTTGTATTATTATATCATGGTTAGAACTAAAACCTACACCCGGTTATATATTTAAAAGCAACTCTAAACCGGTTTTTTCAGAAACCTGGTTCTTAAAACGTGCAGTTTTTTAAATAACCTTTTAAACTTTAAATGCTTTGTATTTCTTACTCATAGCCAGTGGTGTACGTAAGGTTGTGCAAAAAGTTCGTGAGACTGGCTTGATAGTGAACAACATTCACGGTCCCTGTCGTTGTATGGTGAGTATCCCCGGGAATGTTGCTGATGTGGCCGAAAGTGTGCAAATCAATACATGAAAGTCGGCTCGCCATCAATCCCAACAACAAGGAATTTCATTCACTAGTGTGATGAGAATTTCGCACAAAAATTAAGAATTATTGATTTACAAGATCTAATCAAGTAAGCAATTGAAGGCAAACGATAGAACCACATCGTTCCAATTGGACATCGAGTTTGGCTTAATACTCATTTTTCTGAAGAGACGAATTTTTATCTCAACGGCTACGTCAATAAACAATATTAACGCATCTGTGGATTGAAAAAAATGCCATGGTCGAAAAACAAATGCATTAAAAGAGATTCACAGGCACATTTCTTTAAAAACTTAAATGGACAGACTCATTACTACGGACTTTTTATAATCTCTTTAAGCTCCTACCTTCTTATGTTATCTGCCATCTTTGTCTTATTAATTGACCGCCACGAAGCTCTTTGATATAGCCCTTTATACATTTTCTTGCTGAATCCCATTTACAACCGATGATATGCTAATATTCCAGAAAAACTTCACGGCAAATATTGTCCAAGCTGTTAAATTGTATAACCAGAAACGTCAACAAAGTCTTGGTAAATTGAACTGACAGAATAAGCACAAATCTAACCGCGGCAGTCTCATGAATGAAATCGCGTTTTTGGAACCTTTTTTTTTAATAAAAAATATATCAAAATGTTTAAATGACCCGTGAAAAATCGGCCAAAAAAGAATAATGAAAATTTGTCCTAAGTATTAATGTTTTTTTATTATAAAATAAAAAATATGAAAGGGTCAATAGGGTTTGTTTACCGGCAGTAGAGTTGTGCATAATAGTCCATTTCGCTGAATCAGATCGTACAGCGAGATTTAATGTACTAGGTCGTTCGCTACTGTCATCGTTCTTTATTTTAAACATCAACTCAACGTTATTCTTATCAAACACATCAGTTCATTCTGGCAACACTTCATAATTGTAAACAAATGTTTACAAGAAGTAAGTACATAAATAAATAATATTTAACTTATTATTTATCTACATCTGATTTATCAGGTTTCTTAATTATTGCTTAAAAATTGATCTTTTTATTTCAGTACAGATTTTAATGTGAAATAAAGGATATACGTATTGTTCTCAATTATTTTAACAAACAATTTATATACATATGTATATTGAGGAATTATTACAGTAATGAAAAGATTCAATATTAATACATAAAAGGTTAAGGATTATTGCATTAAATATTAACCAATAAATTCTCCTTTATTATTCTAATTTACAAAATTAAAATTAAATTTGAGATGATTTACTTTTTAAGATTTGCCATTAAAAAAAAAAGCATTTTTATAGTTGATAATTTTTTATGAACTTCTATAGAGCGAAATGTCAAGAACCTGAACAAAATAAAAAAAAAACGCAACGAACGATGAACGATAAAAAAGAAAACACTGACCGAGTGAGCATCGTTAATTTACGTGAATCATTCAAATGAACTCGGTCGTACATGACCGGCACAACTCTAACCGGGAGTAAGGTTGACAAAAAATAACTAAGTTATAATTGTTTAGAAACATAATTATAATACAATAATTAGTTACCGCAGTTTCGTTACCAAAGGCTAAAAAAGTAACCCTATTGTTTTCGCTACAATGTCTGTCCGTTATACAGTCAGTTATACATTCGCACAGAGATATAGTTGCCGCTATAACAACCAATACTAAAACTTATAGGGAGTTCCGATAACTAAAAACTAAGTGTGTTCCGATAGTGACGTAATTTGGATGTATATGACCTAAGATTTAAACGATAATAGTAACAAATAGTAAGAATTAAAGATGCATTACCATGGCCGCTATAATAGCAATTAATAAAATTGGGGTGTTCTGATAGTGACGTGATTTTCGTTAATATGACTTTTTTAACCGTAAAATTCATACAGATTTACACAGATTATATTTTACAATATCTACTTTAACAAAAAGTAACGAAATAATTCTTGCAAAAAAAACCGATTTCAAAACAGATAGTTGGGTACCAGTTCTAAACTGAAAATGTAAGAAGTAATCTGTAAGAACTATATATAAACCAAATAAAAGATAAACAAAATGCGCATCAAAACAAGTAAATAATATGTGAAATTCAAGCATCTCCTTATTACTGTTCAAAAGTTAAGCTATTTTAACCAACATCCGTATTTTACGGGGACACCATTTAATTTTAAATTTTTATAGCTGTAATAGCAACCATAGTAATACACATTATGTGTAAATTTCAGCTGTCTATCAAAAACGGCTCAAAAGATAAGGCATACATCAAATTTTCTTTTATTTACAATTTTATAATTCTTATAGCGGACATAACAATACACTCTCTATGTAAATATCAAGTCTCTATCTAGAACGGTTGAAAAGAATAGTTCAAAAGACTAGTGCATATAAGTCAAATTATGTCATCTATGAGGACACCCTTTAAGTTTTTTGTTATTTTTATTGTAGACATAGTGATATTCGCTTTGTTAAAATTTCAAATGGTTATCTATAAGCTTTCATAAGTTAAGGTCATATTGATCAAATATCATTAACTTTGGGTACACCCTTTAATTTCCAACTTTATACTTTTTACTATAGCGGACATAGTAATATACGTTCTGCGTAAATATCAAATGTCTGTATATAACGGTTTCAAAGATAGGGCAACATAAATCAAATAACATCACCTATTGGGACACCCTTTAATTTATAATTTTAAGTAAAAGTCCTATTGTTATAGAGGACTTGGTCACAAAGATTTTTGTAAATTTCAACTGTGTGTCTATAACGGTTCAAAGGTTACAGTAACATTACAGAACTATTGGGACACCCTTTAATTCATAATTCTAAATATTTATACTTGCTAGTATACCAGACAAAGTAGTGAAAATTTTGCCTAATTTTAAAGTGTTTGTCTATAACGGTTCAATAGTAAGGGCCATATAGGTCAAATTACATCAATTATGGGGAAACCCTTTAATTTATAAATTAAAATAACATACTTGTAATAGCGGATTTAGCAATACAGGTTCGTTGTAAATTTCTGCTGTCTGTCTATAACGGTTCAGAAGTTTGGCCACATACATATAATTACATTAACTATAATAGAGGACTTGGTAATACAAGTTCTTCGTAAATTAAACGGTCGGTGTATAACTGTTTAAAAGTATAGGCATACACATCAAATTTAATGAACTATTGGAGCACCCTTTAATTTATAATTTTGAATATTTATCCTTTTTATTATGATGGTCATAGTAATCGATATTTTGTCAAAATTTCAAGGTTTTGTTTTTAATGGTTCAAAAGATAGGCCCATAAAAGTCAAATTACGTCATCGATTGGGACACCCTTTAAATTCTAAGTTTATTTTTTTATTAGTTTTTGTTGGTGGGAGCTATACTGTTACGCAAATTTTTAAAATTTTAAATTGGTGCCCTTTAGGCTTCTTAATACACCAAAAAAAATGTATTTTGTATGGGGACACCCTGAAATTTTTAAAATAATGAACTGTTTTTTAAAACGGGACCAATCTGTAATCATAAACTTTCAAATAAAGAAAAAGTTTTTAAAATCGGTTCAGAAATGGCTGAGTTCTGCGGGCACAAATATAAAAGAAGACGAATTGATAACCTCCTTCTTTTTTTAAAGTCTGTTAAAAATTAATAAAAAATGAAAGGGTGTTCCCTAGATATCGCGAATTTAAGGAATTTGACCTTCTCTTCAAAACATTACAAGTAGACACTTGATTTTTACACAGGGTATTTCTTAATATGCCCTAGTATAAAATATAACTAAAAATTAAAAGGTGCGCCATAAGACGTGAAACATAATTTAAAACTTGCACTTTATATACCTACGTGTGTGAGTCTGACTATTATTTATTTACATTCTAGTCATTTCTGAACCAATTTTGATTTTGTTTTCTTTATTTGAAAGATTATGTTTACAGATTAGACCCATATTAAAAAAGTTAATTTAAGGGCATCCCCGTACAACATACATGATTTTGTAGTCATTTTTGTCTCAAAGTTTTTACAACCTTATATTCTTTTCCACTTTACGATTTCAAATCTTACTCATGAATCTACTAGTCTAGTCTATCCTTTAAGTCAAGACCAGGTTAGTGCGAGGAAAATAGAGTAGATGATACTGGAAAAGGCTGTTAATGTATACAAAATAATAAAAAAAAATATCTAACTTCTAATAAAGATTTGAAAAATCTTTTGAGTGTATCGATTATAAGCTAACTTTGAAAAAAATCTGATTGCAAAAATTAATTTCCAAAAAAATTTAATTATTTTAAACTGTTGTAGTTTTTCCATAATAATTTAAATTCGGTCAGTATAAATTGAAATTTTACAACACTTCCGCTCAGAAAATCGGCGATCTTCGTTATTATTGGTAGCGGAATAAAAAAATGTACGTTAATTGTTAATATGTTGTGATTTTCGATTGTTCTGATTTTGTTTCAATTAACACTATTTTATTTTTAGATAACAATGAAACCACTAATTAAGACATTACGAGAATTTAAAAAAAAATTCCACAATTTAAAAAATCTTACAGATTGTATGTAAATATTACATTTAATATAAAAATAATCTCATACAAGTTTAATAATTTATAAATTAATTTAACAAAATATTTATTTGACTAATAACAACTAATTTCAAATTTACAATATGAGGAAGGAGGAAAAAAGACTGAGCATGTGTCAGAATGCATCAGTAATTAACACTTCGTTTTTTATGGGACAATGAAGGAAATTCAAAGAAAATCTTTTCCTCATAATTCATATTTTTCTTTGTATTATTATTCACTTTTTACACAAAAGTAAAAAAAGCAAAACACCTTTGACATCATTAAAGTGTAATGTGAGTAATATTTTTTCACACTTAGTGTAACAATTACTATTAAAAAATATTTAAAAGACTTTATAATTAACTATGACATTTCACAGATACGTCATCTTGGGTTCTAGAGTTATATCTATGGACCTTTAACAAAACATTAATTTAAATTAAAAAAAAATAATAATAATAAATTTAAAATAATAATAATATTATTAAGAAATTAAAAAAATGCTGTATCAATTAGACCAAAATTTAAGAATAAAAATAATTCTTGCAAAAAACTCGACTTCAAAATATACAGACGGGCATTAAATCTAAACTAATGGAGTAATCTGTAAGCACTAATTTTGCAAAAAATAAAAAAAAAACAATATACGCTAAAACCACGTACATTCACCCTGTGGGTGTTTTGTGTACCTTTTATTGCAGCGGACAAGAAGTAAAGACTGTGTAAAATCGAAGACTCTGCCTATAACGGTTTAAGAGATAAGCTGTATGCACTGGTAATATAGGTATTTAATGGAGACATCACTTAATTTTAATATTGGCTATTATAGCGTAGATGTCAAAAGATAATCGGCCCTATTCCCGTTGGGGTTTTAATTTTAGTAGTCATTTCTATTTCGTTTTTATCGTCGTTTCGTTCCCAAATTCGTATTCTTGAAATATATTAAAACGACGAAGAAACGTTATCGAAAACAAAGAGAAAAATTAATAAAGTCTGGTAGCTCAGTAATTTTTTGTGTTGTTATTTATGACATTTTTGTAAATTTCTGCAAAGTTTGTTATTGTTATATATGTTGATGAAATAATGGACATAAATATACATCAGAAGATGCTACGAGAGAACATTAACATTTTTGCCATCCCAGATTCTAAGTACGAAACTCGATTAGTAGCGATCTAACTTCTTCATGGTCGGCGAATACCACTACGTTTCCTTTCGGGTTAATTTTTTTTCAAATTTTAATAGGTTTGACACCGCTTCCCCCAATCGCACCTGTTTATAACAGCCTTCCCCTGTTGCTCTGGAATCAGAGCTTCCTTTTTATCTTGATTTATTTTAATAAAAAACATTTTAATGGATATATTCTCCTAATTTAGTTTTACTTTATGCCAACCTTCTTCATCAAGAACTGAAGGCCAAAACGATTTTAATTTCTCGGCAGTTTCGCTTCAAAAATATCTAAATTTTAGAGTTTTATGCCCTTTCGAAAACCCTTAGGATAAGCGGGATGTTTTTCCATTTAAGAAACTAAAATTTCGAACTGCCTTGATGTACTTTTTTTTCTTGTAGTCATTTGAATTTCGTTGCCTGCAATGATGACGACAATGAACGAATGTTTTATTGTTTATATCTTCGTTTCAAAATAGAGAATACCGATATTTACGAAATGTTGTTAACGCCAACGATGATGCCAAATTGTCGTTTTTATTTCGTTTTCAAACTAACAACGCCAACGGGAATAAGGCCGAATAACTCTTTAAAGATAATAACTCATCCAAGGCGAACTCTTTGCTTTATAATTATAAATGTTTATACTTGTGTAAATTTCAAGTGTCTGTCTGTAAGTTCGAAAGTTAAGGTCATATACATATGTACATATATGACACATCACATATGACGACACCCGTAAATTTTTGTTTTTAAATATTTATGCTTGTTGTTGCGGCTATTACATGATTTATAGGGACACCCCCTAATTTTTATACTAATTATTGTGAATATAGTAATATCAATATTGTTAAAATTTAAAGTGTATATCTATTTTGACAAGTGTCTATCTATTGACCTGCTCCCTTCTTAAAGTCTGTTAAAAATGGAGTGCAACACAAAATAAGAACGCGTTATCATTTAAAAAAAAAATTAAAATAGGGAAAGTTGGACTGAGAGCGCTAGCAAATTTCGCAGAGCTTTTGATCGAGAAAGTGCACCTAATGTGTCAGCAATTCGAAAAGAGGTGACAAATTTGAGGAATATGGGTCCATTATCAAGAACCTTTAAAAATTAATTTCGCATTGTTCCCAAAAATTTCAAAGTTTACGAAGCTCTTTACAGGGTATTGTGACGAAAGACCTTCACATTTACCAGTACAAGATTCAGTTAATTAAGAAACTCATACCAGCAGACAATACAAAAGCGCCTGCAAATTGTTCAATGGATAATGGGAGCAAATGAAGTGCAGCTTTAAAAAATCATCTTCGACGATGAAGCATATTTCCTTTTTAATAGCTTCGAATATAAACATATTTTTCGATATAAGGCTCAGCCAAATTACATGCCATCCATGAGAAACAAATGCGTGAACAACGAGCAATAATCAAGGGTGAATTTTGACTCTAGAGTCATCATTGTATTTATCAACACTTAAAATTCTCTTTTTTCTACTTTTTGTTAAAATAAAAAAAATTGTTAAATTAGTTTTATGTCTTGTGGGCTTATAATAAAAACTGTTTTTAATCAAATTTTTTATTCATTATCAGTTTTTTTTTTAATTTGAAAAAAAACTAAAACTATCTGAAAATAATTTATTTCATTTTATTTATAACTTAAAGCAATAATATAAAGTGAACGTAATTTGTAACTAAAAGGTTGATTTTATTTTGCAATTTTTTTACATTTTATCTGACACCAATCCCGTTATAGAGATACAGAAAGGAGCAGTCAATATATAAAGGTTATTATTCTACAGAATAACAAGTAACAGTGCTGTCTATATTCGATATATGCCGAATCTTTTATACCCTTCACCATAGTGATTTAAGATATTATGCTATACTCTTTAGGTTTTTTAAAAATCATTTACTCAATAAATTTATAGAAAATATTATAACTAACCAAGACATACTAAATAAGGTGGTCTCAGTAGGGAGACGGAAATATTTATTTTTTTATTATCGAGTTTGACAGTTAATCTTACTCTCTTTCTCCTTAAATGGAAGTTTAACTGTCAAACAATGTATAAAAAATTAACAAATTTTATTTTGAAATTAACATTTTTTGTTGAAATTTTGATTTTTTCGGTGAAATCTTATTTTTTTTTTTTTTTTTTTTTTTTTTTTTTTGTTAACTTTTCTTGAAATAGCTTTGTGAAATTTTGATTTGATGTAAAATTTAGAAATTGTAAGATATCTCGGCACGCAAAGGATCTTTTGTACAGCCTTTATGTTCATCGAACTAGTTCTATTCTACGGATAAAGCTAATCATCCTATACGTGAGAGAACATTCATATCCCCTGGACACAATAGAGAGCCTCCTAGAAAATTTGTTCTACGAGACCCCAATGTTCCGGAGTTTCATCATTCAGCTCACAGTACCTGCAAGTTTGATATGTGTTTCCTTCATTGAATTGAAGCTTTAGTCACTGTTATTGAGTGATAGCAGCCTTTGGCATATATACTTAGATAACTTTTGTGATAACTAATAGATAACTAATTGTGAACGTTTTGCTTATCTAAGCCCTGCCAGAGCTTCCCAATGTCAAGACAATTCTGCTTCGGCCCAAGAATCGGTTGAGTGTCAGTTGAATCAAAGAAAGGAACTGGTCCTATAAATCTACGTCGGGTCCTGAGGTTAGTTAAACAGTCCCCCCGCTCATTGCCAACATGACCCATTATGACTGGGAACTCAACATAGTGTTAAGATATTGTAAGTACCGAGATCATTTAGAGATGTCCTTGACTACCACTGACCTTAGCTTAAATGAGAGCCTTTAGCGCAGATTGGCTGTCCGACATCAAATATATTTTATACCCTTTGTCTTTCACCTTATGAGATGAGGCTTTAGCCAACCTATGCATATTTTAGCTAGGCCTTCATTTCATTTCGGTTTTGGTTAAAGTTTACATTAAACTTTTTTTATGAAAAGTACACTTATGGTAATTTTTATTTTTTAATTTTTTCCGATTTTAAGCTTTTTGACAAATGTTAAAATCACAAATTTCTGATAAAATTTCCATTTTTTAAATGTTGATAAAAATTGTATATTATGCTAAAATTTTATTTTTTGTAGATTAACGAGATTTTTTGTATGAGTTTATTTACTTTTTGTGAATTAATAAATCAGTTTTTAAATCAAGTATGGAAAAGACAATAACAGCATAAAGAACAACAGCAACATAGGAAAATATAAAAAAAGAGAGGAATTCGTCGTTTTTTCGTCCTTATCTTCACCATCTCTGAATCACCGATTTTGTTACTTTTCAATGCCATTACTTTTGAAACTACATCTGACAGATGGGTATACTAAGAATGTTCACACGATGTCTTTGTTGCTCAAAACATCGATTTCAACCCGAACACGGATTGTGAGCGTCAAAAAAAAAGTAAACAGTAAAATTATTTTCATAAAAGCTTTTATTAGAGAATAACAACGAACAAAACTAAAAATGTTTGATTGCAGTTTAAGAGGCTTATATATATCGAGTTTAATAATAGGTCTGTTCCAGGTGCATAACAAAACAGTCCAAACTAGTCCGAATTAGTCCAAACGCGTTCCAGATAACAATTTTTGTGAAATTTTGAGAGAAAATAAGAGAGTAAAATTTTTCATTTCCTGTACAAAGTTCTACGAATTTTTTCTTTGGGTAAGTTCGGACTAGAATTAAATTATCAGCTGGTTTTGTTTACATTTAAAATTTAAAAAAAGGGAAGAAAGTTTTTATTTAAAACTTATTGAAAAGTAAAATAGAAGATTTTTAAATAAAGTTTCAGGAGAACGTGCAATAGTTACTTTGCTACATTTGCCAAAAATTATAAATAATAATTGGCTTTTACTTTTTTCAGTTTATTTTCATTCACTTTTTGCAGCTGTTGCCAATAATGCAAATGATTTGCTTTTAAAACATAATGAATTTAAGCGTCTAAAATCACTAAAATAAAACTAATTTGAGAAAGTAAGCAGAAGTATTTTAAGATGTTCAATTTTGGTTTTTTGCGTTCCAGCAACTTTGGATAACTTTTTCACATTCAGAGAGTAATTTTGTTTTTACTCTCAATAGTCGGGACAGACCTAATAAGAGTTTAATTCCATAAAAACAATAAACAAAAACAATACAGAAATAAAAATAATTCAATAAATTTGAAAAAACAATTTTACGCATGAAAAAAAGAAAACAACGCCTATTATATAAAAACTCTATGTCTATAAGTTAAATAAATGTTTATTTTATATATTCGGTTTGTTTTCCAATTGCTTTCAGCACCTCGTTATCTCAGGAGAGATTTTGTTCCATTTTTTAATTAAAACCCTGTTTACTCATCCTTATTAGAAATTGACTGCCTAATTTTTCTATCAAGGTGCTCCCACAAATGTTAAGGTCTGGGGACTACGGTAGATGATCTAGAGTCTTAGGCGTACGATATAACAACCATTCGACGTATGCTTCGGGTCGTTGTCATGTTAAAAGACCCAGTTATTTGACATTCCCATTTTTTAAATGCTGGGAGCAAAATTAGCCCTGTAGACTCAATGAATACTAAATTTTCAACTCCAGAAGCCGCCATGCAGCCTCAGACCATAATAGATTCTCTGCCGTGTTTGACGGTGATTACAGTACACTTTTTTTGGGGACTTTTTCTCTCCAAATATTTCGAATTCGCTCTTATCGCTTTATAAAATGGTTTTCCAAAATTCTACATGCTCGTTTTTGCAAG
Organism: Phasia obesa; assembly: GCA_949628195.1. NCBI lineage: Eukaryota > Metazoa > Arthropoda > Insecta > Diptera > Tachinidae > Phasia > Phasia obesa. The sequence continues at coordinate 84,957,940 of OX451219.1, read as the reverse complement.
TCCTATGTGCTTCTGTTGATTCGCTTTAGAAATGTAAGACTTTTCCCGAGGTACACTGCCATGTAGTTCATTTTTGTGGAGTAATATTCTAACTGTATTGGCACTTACGGCTTTTCCAGATGTCTCTGTTATATTCTTTGCTCTTTGGACAACACTTGACACTGGTTTGGACCTTACTTCTCGTAATAAGGCTCGCACATCTGTGCCACTTAGCCTTTTTGGTCATCCTGGCCGAGGTAAATTCGCTACTGTGCGATACTTAAGATATGTAACTATGATTTTTTGACAGGGTAGCGGCTCCTTCCGACATTTTCTCCAATTTGACGCAACGTTTTTTTTATGCAAATCAATTACTATTTCTCGCGTTTCGTTGGTAGAACTTTGATATTCTTGCACGTTTTCTTAGCAATAATAATTTAAATTGCAAAAAATAATTTTACAGTATCTTCCTGCAATATGAATAACTGGTTTTCAAAAATTTAAAGGCTTTCCCCGAAAATTTTTAAAAATAGTCAAGGAAAGTTACCACTGTTTACTTTTTTTGATGCGTAAAATATTTTTATTTTAGTGTTGTTTTTGTTTGTTATTTTTACTGAATTAAACTCTTATTATATAAGCCTCTTAAGCGGCATGGCCACACATCAAACAACTTCATCTAACTCATGTTTTTTTTTGATTGTGTTAGTGAAAAAAACCCACTCGTTTTGGTTGATGTGAGTTTGATGAATATCTAAACACTTTTGCTTTTCACTACCTGCGCTGTAAAAGTTTGAGGGTAGTTTGATGTGTGTGCACGTAATTACTTCAAATTTCATTTTTACATAATTTTCAAAGCGAAAACATCAACTACATTTTTCAACGCGGTATAATCAAAATAAAGGAGCAAAATTTTATTTTAAAGTTAATTGAAGTTTATCGTGATTTTCCTGCTTTATGGCTAGTGAAAAGTGAAGAATACAGTAATAGAACTGAAAAATCATCTATGTTGCTCGTTTTTAACAAAAAAAATTTAAAATATTTTGTTTTTAAAAATTGTACGTGTTTTCCTTTGCAAATCAACTTTGAAATGAAGTTTGATGTGTGGCTGTGCTAAGCAAAATACAATTTTACCAGCTATACACAAATTTGACGAAGTAGTTTGATGTGTGGGCATGGCGGTTTAAACTGCAATTAATCATTTTAATTATTTTTAATTGTCATTCTCTAATAAAAGCTTTTATGAAAATAATTTTACTGTGAAAATTTGAAATTTGTGAAAAATTTACGAATTTGCCCAAATCTAGTTACTAGAGATTGTTTTACATAATATGTATGGGTTTTTTTCGTTCAGTTACTAAAGACTACAAGTTAAAATCCAATCTTTGTGTAGATTGCTTTCTTATCAATTTAACAAGAAATAAAACAACAAATGTTATCCATTTTTGTAACCCAACTATACGAATTATACGAAAAACTTTTAGAGTTAATGCTCAAGGCCAGCAACGCAGAACGGGTTTGTCTAATAAAATAAAACAAATATTTCGGCCGAAATAATTTACTTACTCCTATTACCTATTATAAATCTAAAACACTATTAAGAATATATTGAGTAAAATATTTACATACATACGAGTATGTATGTCTTTCTATACGTCAAACTTATGTATATTAAAAAAACAAACAATACAAACAGGCAGACAATAAATTAATTATTAAACTAATTTTAATTTATTAAAAAAATGATGTGATATCAGTCTAATCTTACAAATATGTGTTAATCATGGAAAACAATTGAATTTGAGAGATCATTTGTTACGTACTGTAAAAAATGTATGACATACATATTTTCTAGTCGAAAATAGTTCGAACATAATAAAAATGCTTTAACAAAGTTAAGGATGGTTTTCATAACTTTCCTATAAAGTTACCTATATAAATTTTTAAAATTCTAAAAATTATTGTAAAGCTCTGTAAAAGACAGGCAGGAAATGAGTTACTCATTATTTTAAAATATACTGCTTTCAAAAATAAGAGATGCCTTAAGGTTAGCAGTACCTTTAAATACATAGGTAAAATAATCGGCTTACATTCACAGCTTTTTCTCCAATTTCACTTGGAAATAAGATATTTTTGCCTCCTCACAAAATTTTGTTAAAATCCATCCAGTAGTTTTTACGTGAGGGGAACACAAAAAAAGCCAGACAAATACTCAGGAAATGAGTTACTGTTTTATTATACATATGTAAAGATTTCTGAGGAAAATAATATGAGGAGCAAGGTAGGATTTAAGTTGCTATTTTTTCTCACCTTGTTATTTATTCTTAAACCACACCAATTTTTGTTATATGCATTAAAACTACATTGAAAATGGATAATAATTTATTATTATTAAACACATTTTTCAAGTGCCTCGGTTTTTTAAAACGGTGTAAAAGGTACTTCACTCACTCTTCACTCTGATCTTCTTACTATTTATATCACTATATCCGACCTAAAATGGAATACAACTCTCATGAATGGGCGAAGAAGCTCATCGCTGACAGTAGGGTGTTTCTGCTTTGATTTGTATTAAAGGCCTTTATGGAAAGCAATAGGCATATAGGTAGCCGATAGACCCACAGGGAACCAGGAGCAGTCAATAGGCACATTGTCTAACCATTCCAATGTAATAAAAATTTCAGGAAGGTCCTAACTTAAAAAAAAAATATTCAGTAAAATTTTTACAAAAAACACGATAAAATTTTTACAAATAATTTTCAATAAGTTTTTTCAAAATTTTCGATTAAATTTAAAAAAAATCCATATAATTTTTACAAATATAAAATCTACAAAATTTTAACAAAAATTTTTCGAAATTAATTTTACAAAATATTTAAGATGAAATTTTTACAAACATATTTCTATAAGATTTTTCCATTTTTTGATAAAATTTTTTAAAACAAATATTGATGAAATTTTTACAAAAAAACTTTAATAGAAATTTTACAAAAATTTTCAATAAAACTTTAGCAAAAGATTTTTGATAAAAATTTTACAAAAAATTTACGATAAAATTTTTACTAAAAATTTACGATAAAATTTTGCCCAGAAATTTTCGATAAAAATTTTACAATAAATTTTCCATAAAATTTTTTTCAATTTTTACAAAACGCTTTTGATAAAATATTTACAAAGAATTTTTAATAAATTTTTTTTAAAAATGTTATCAAAAAATTTTTAATAAAAGTTTTGCAAAACGTTTTCGATAAAATATTTCCAAAACAATTTTCTATAAAATTTTCACAAAAAATTATCTATAAAATTTTCACAAGAAATTATATATAAAATTTTTACATAAAATTTTACAATTTTCAATAAAATTTTTGAAAAAAAGATTCGATCAAATTCTATCAAAAAATTTTCGATAAAATTTTAGCAAAGAATGTTTGATAAAATTTTAACAAAAAATGTTCTATAAAATTTTAGCAAACATTTTTCCATATAATATTCACAAACAAATTTCGATATAATTTTTACAAAAAAATTCTGTATAATTTTTACAAAAAATTTGCGATATAAGTTTTACAAAAAATTTTCGATATAATTTTTACAAAAAATTTTCGATATAATTTATACAAAAAAAATTTCGATATAATTTTTACAAAAAATTTCCAATAATTTTTATATATCTTTATATTATGTTTGTAATAATGAAATTGAAAATAAAAAAGTAAAAACCGAATATATATTATTGTGGAATTGGGGAAAAAAAGTTGGGAGAGTTATATAAGATTCGTCATGAAATTTTTTTTTTAAATTCTTTATAGAAATTTGGTACCGGTACTGAGAAAAGGCTTTACTAAAGTAAGTTAAATAATGAAAATTTTAATTTTAAGAGTCCAATATCTCGTCAACTGTTAGAGTACTTAACTAGAGAAATCGAAAGACATAAAAATGTTAAAATCGGTTCAGCAATAAGAAATACTCATCGATGTAATATTTACACATGTATGTATATGCGATGTACCAATTTTGAGGCAATGTGATATGTACATTACTGTGCGATCAAGAAGATCTAAAATACCAACTTAAGCCCGATAACAAATTTTCTATAATAAATATAATCACCATGTCTAAAAACTACGGCTTTATTTAAACTTATTTGGCCACTGTACAGCCATAAATAAAATACCACTGTTAGTGATAAATCTTTTTATGTAACATTCAATATATATTACATATGTAATATTTATCACTAAAACAAATATGGTGGAAATCTAAAGTGGCAGTATACACTAGATCTGTTACCCAAAGATCGTAACATTACAATTTAGCACAATAATAAATTATACTACAAATGATTTTTTTACGTTAAATGTTTCAAAAATAGAAATGATTTATTTATTAAACATAATATTTATATTTATTAAACATAAAACCGCATTTACGCATAATTATTTGTTTGGAAAAAACTCACAGAAAATGTCATTGAAATGAATGAGTTTTTTTTTGCACAGAAAAACTTGATTCGTCTATAGAAAAAGTATGTTGTTTGAATCATAATAAAATATAAAATCGAAAACTTATTGATTTTTTTGAATTAAATGATGAAGATGAATTTGAGAATATTTGAAAATATATTATTTGCTGTCAATTAAGGGGGGGAAAATTCTGAGGCACACATACAAACAGGGTTTAATTTTAAACCAGGCTTGATGTTCTTAATTAAAACTTGTTTGTTTGTTGTTGGCGGTGTTCTTGGGTATTGTAAGATGCACCCTGAAGCGATAACCAATACGTTCCCATCAAAGAAACATCAAGAGGTAAACCACACGCGTAGTTGCCATATAAACAAATTATTATTAAATTTTGTGGGATAAAAGGCAAAACACGTCTAATGCAAAATCACAGTATTTTTCAATACGTTTTAGGGGATAAATAATAAATCTATTGAGAATAATATTTAAATAGAAAATCTTAGGGTTGTCAGATTTTTTTCACCTATTATGCCAAAATCTAAGTAAAAATCGGGACCTACGGCCAAAAAAAGTTAATGCTGCAGGAGGGCCGTTTAAAGTTAAATGCTGTTAAAATATCTGTTATGACTTCGAAATTACCGATTATTTTTTTTATCCTATACTTAAAATACACACTGAAAAACTATTTTTACACGATGTGTATTTGTCATATGACTTGTCACTTTTCCATGTGTAAATTCTAAACACGTCGTGTGAACTCTTTCAAACTCAACATGTGTATTTTCCATGTGTACAATACATACGCCATTTTTCATTTAGAACGTGTTATATTTTGATGTGACAAAGCATCTGACATCCTGTAATGCCAACTTGATATTTTGCTATTTTAGGTTTTTTGTGGTACCAAAAGCACTAAAAGCGTGACAAAAGCACTACGTTTGCATCTTTGCATCAGCTGTGGTTGGCAATACAAAACTGTGTGGCGGAAAAATTATATATTATAGGTTATGTTAGATGTATTTACACATGTACGTTTGAAAGGAAAAATTAGAAACCGTATGTAAAATGCTAATTTTAACAAAAACATTAAATTACATATGGGATATCAAACTGACAAGTCATATGACAAATACACGTCGTGTAAAACTACTCAAAAAGATCGCACAAAGTTTAAATCATATACGAGTATAATAGCCCATTCAAGCTGGAACGAAATTAAGTAATTTCATACTAAAATACGATCGAAATTAGTGGGTTATTTGAGGTTTGAGTTAATTTCGCTAACAGCTGATCATGTTTAGTTACATTTGTATAATTTTATTTAAAAAAAGCTTTTGCACAACACTATCGTGTTAATTTAAAAAATATTCGAATATTAAAAAAAACACTACAACAAAATATGTGTATAATTATGTACATACATATGTATATCTATAAATTTCCATTGTTTCATTTGGCTTTTAAATTTATTCAAAGAAAACGCTCTTTTCAGATTGTAAGCGAGTTCATGGTTGCAAATAAAGTAGCTTTTTTTTGTAAGAGAAGTACCACTCAGGCAGTTAACGCCTACATTAACTGTGGTACTTCCTTTTGAAAAGGGATAGAGTAGATAAGACAGATGGTTAGTGATAGTAAAGCTTCGATTCTGGCAACACTGCAATTGCACGTTATGATTATTTTTAGAACAGTATTGCAACGCCTCTGGTGTTATTTAGGCGAATTAGTTGAAGCTAGCATAGCCAATATATAATTATTTTACTTCGCCGGCGATTTAGTGCTATGTGGTAATACCGGCGAAGGAGGGCGCTGTGATATGCATTATTATAAAGAAAAATGAATACATATCAGAAAAATTGATGTTGCCACGGCTGAGATTTGAGCTCGTGACCATTGCTTAGTAGTCAACGTGCTAACCACTTAAGCTACAGCATCCTCAAATCACCCTCCAAAAAAACGTTGTCTATCGTAATTTCAAGTTAATTTCGACGAAATTAAGTGGAATGAGTTAATTTGGGCAATGGTAAAATGTATGCGAAATTACGTAATTTCAAGTTGATTTCGGACGAAATCACAAAATGACTTCATTTCGTGGCAACCTGAACGGGCTATAACGGTATTTGCAAAACTTTTACTAGTTTAAGCCTGATTGTGAGAGAAAAAGATATATTTCTATAAGCTTTTAGAAAAGAATTTATATTTAAAACGGAAAAATTGTCAAGCTCACCTAGTCCATTTAAACCAGAAAAACCCAAATCGCTACCTTAGAATACTATTTATACATACATTTAGATTATATACTATTTATACATACATTTAGATTGTACCATCTAACAACACTGGGAAATCACCTACATTGGTGCCAGAGTACACTAGAATAAACCGCCCTGAGGAAATCCCAGTTGGGCTACCGGTTCTAATGTCGTTTGGACACTGGTCAGACCTCGAGGTTCTTATGTTCCAGCTTTAGGCCTCAGGGACTGGTGCCCCCATAAGCCCCGAAGGCACCACCCGGGGTTACAAACTGTCATTGCAGCATTTTCAAAGGCTTTGACGAAGTGCTTTTGAGAAAAAGAGGCACCAACCGTCAGGGCTTCCTGGAGCCTGAATCTGGAAGAACAGGTCTGTCCAAAGGACTGGTTCCAGTCTCTCTGACTGGTTGTTGGAGAGGTCCACTTTGGGGGTTCCCGTGGTGGTTGTGGTTTGGGTCGATGTATGCAGAGATGGTGCATTGTTGATCAAGTGTGCTAAACAAGAGGTTAGGACATGGATCCAGGCTTTTCATATTCTATAAATTGCTACTCATAGTTTTTGTGCGGTACATTTTAGTGCGGTATGAGTGCCCTTACACAGACACCATATCGTATTGTGTACTGTACCACACAATAGGGGTGCTAGTCTTCACATTCTTTTCATCATCAAACCCCAGAAGCATTTATTTAAATTTTATTTAAAACTTCTTAAAATTGTTGAATGCATCGGAAATCATCTTCAAGAATATCGCTGGATATGGATTTTATTTCGCCAACCTTAAACAGATCTGGGAGCACTGGCTGCAGCGGCAAATACGTATGTACATTCATACATATGTATGAATGAGTATTGACCACTTAATGATAATGATGATAATGACGTTTGTTGTTTTAGTTGTATTTGTGTATTTACGGTTAATTAGATGCCGAAGAGCAGAAGCGACAAAATTTTACGCGAAATTTAAATCAATCGAAGTAAACAGGGTTGGCTGATTTTCTTGTTTTTGTTTTATATAAAAGTAATTTTGTCAACGTATTTTATTGACAGTAACGTATTAGAATTCAAAGAGTGAACAACGGAAAATATTTGTTTAAGAAAACAAACAAATATAAACAAAAAAATATAAACAAAAATAATCGAAATATAAAATGCTAAAAAGATTATTTTAATTAGTGTTCTACAAAAACAATTAAGGATTTAAATTAAAAAAATAATAAAACAAAACAAAAAAAGAAATAAAATTTTAATTTAGCTAAAAAAAATTAAATCAAATTTAAATCAAAAACAAAGTGCTAAATGTTTAAGTAATTATTTGACATTTTGCGTATTTTGTGTTACTTGTAAATTAAGAGGCTTTTCTATCAAAAGTTGAGTTCATAAATAAATAAATCAATACAAGATGACAGCTGTTAATGGAAAGGTGAATAACAAATTAAATCTTATGAATATACAAAACGATTTTAATAAGTAATCTATCAATTTTCAAATATTTAAATCTACACATATAATAAAACTGTAACAGCACCGTTTCTGCACATTATGATTTTCTTTTTTTGTTTTTTTGCTAAGGCATATACATACATATTAATCGATATGAAATATAATTTTTAGAATTTCTAAAAAATGAAATAAAATAGAACCTCGGTTCAAACATAGGATATTTTTTCCCGTAAAAATATAACATATCGAAGATAAAATAATGAATTTTATATAAAAATAAATAAAATTTTGAAATTTATATAAAACCTATGTTGCAACATCCTAAGTAATTACCCAGGGCTGGGTACGTCTATATAAAAATAAAGCACAAACTATACTGGGAGACAATTCCACTCTTTAGAATACTCTATCTATGCCATGATTTTAGTTATTAATAACAAAAAAGATAAATTGAATTATCATTCATTGTAAATATACACATAAACACATATGTATATAATATGTATACATATTTACAGGGATGTATTTTTTAGCTTAAACCTTCATAAAAAACAAGTTTACAAAATAGCGTAAAACGACGGCTTCTAAACTTAAGTACATCATAATTGACCGAATGGCATATGTTTATATGATTTTCATTATTTCGTTTTTATACCCTTCACCACAGGTGGAAAGAGTATATATAAGTTTGTCATTCCATCATTCCCATAAAGTATATTTATTCAGGATTCTTATACACATGAAGTTGATTAAGCGATGTAAGCACCAGAAGAGCCACAAACTATGAAACACACCATTCTGTCAGGCATAGATTCGAAAATTTCGAGATTGCAAGTCATCATCATTGGATCATTCCTTTGGAGGCTGCGGGCCAAAAACCACGCCCACCTATATTTTCTCAGGTGTTTTTTTCGGCTTTAATGATTATCTTTTGCTTTTTTCGCAGATCTCGGGGGATTAATAAACCCATGCGAGGTCCGATTTTGTATTTTTAGGTTGGTAAAGATATTCTGCTTTGATTTGTATTAAAGTCCTTTATAGAAAGCAATACATATAGAGATAGCCAATAGACCTATAGGGTGCCAACTGGTATCCAGGAGCAGCCAAAAGGCATATGGGGAGGTGGCATAAAAATTTAAAAAAAATTTGTACGCATAATTAACAAAAAAAATTAAGTATGAGGAAATTTTTGTGAAGGATTTTTTTTCTTTAGTCTGAACATTCTAACGCAATATATGTAGATTACAGGAAGTTCCTAATTTTTATAAAAAATGTTCAAAAAAAATTAAAAAAAAATTTTCAAAAAAATTTTCAATGAAACAAAAGGGTAAAACAATATCTAGCATTACTATGGTAAGGGTTATAGATTCTGTAAGGCCGAATATAGCACTCTTACTTGTTTAATAATGTTTTAATAAATTTGCTGTATGAACGGCAGCACACTTTGTGCGTGAATGTTTGGCTCTAGTGATCATAAGACTAAGGACTGTCAGCAGACTTATTATGAACGTGAAGAACGAAAGTCCGAAATTAGGAGAGGATCACTCATTCGAAAAGCTACGAAATTATATATATTTCTTTTCATAATTGATGTTATCATTTTGGATTCATATCTATCGTGTTCGGCCAATAAAGGCAATATACCTCCTTCCTTATAGCATAACTAACGGCACATTTCGATCTTTGTTATTGTTCGTGTTTTAACTTTACCATACGTCGTAGTATAGATAAAGTATGGTAATCGTGAAAAAAATCGATGTCGGGATTTTAACGGATTTATACATTTTGAGGTCTCCTTAATCTATTTTAGCTAATTTCGCGATAATGTTTGTGGGTGGATGAGTGTTTATGCCACTATTTTTGTGAAGGCTCTACAGGTCATACCGTTTGACAAATCAAATTCAGTATGTGCCTCTTGGACATAATCGGGAAGGGGGAGGCTTAAAAAATATTTTTTTTTTCCGATACGAACTTGTATTTTTATGTAATATATTCATAAAAATATCTATTTTGATGAGGTAGGGTAAAGTTGAGTGTAGGTCACTCCAGGTTTTTTTTATATCTCAGCAGCTGTGATTACTCATAGAATCTTATTTTGACTCCCTTGAATTTGTTCTAAGTTGAACGCTGAGGCAGTGAGCCATAACTGAATTCGATAACACCATATTGGTTGGAGAATTAACTTGTCTAGAAGAAATTTGAAAAATAAACTAAGAGTCAAATTCCTAACAATAAAAGAATTTAGTTGGACAGCTTTCGCCATAATTTTTTGTTAACTTTCTTTCTATATGGCTCTTTTATATAAGGCGCCGATTAGTACATTTTTGTCATCCACCGTTATTTCATTACTATTTGTCTAAACCGAATTTATGGTCTTGTTAATATTGTAACTCTTCTTGGGACTCTCATGAATGGCTAGAAAAGTTATGTCGCTCACCAGCGGTTGCTATATTATGGTTTACCCAAAGGATACAATAAATATAAAATGGGTCCTAATATTCTGTCTTGGGGAACCTAGCTGAGTTCAGCCTTAACATTTCCTTCTTTTAGTACGAGTTTTCATTCAGTTAAATTGTTTCCTTTGCCATAAAACATGCGTTTTATGGACTTTCCCACTGACGAAAATCCAAATTTCTTCCCAAAAAAAACTTTTTAGCCAGTTCTTGCATAAATAAAATATAAAAAATTTTCGAGGGTTATAAGTATGTAGAAATTAAAATGACATACTATGTATAAAAACTAAGGGCATAAAGTGTTCCTTCTAATAATGCCAGTTTGAATTTTATAGTCTCAAATTCAAAATTATATACTTAAAAAAAACACCCTTTTCAAGAGAGCCCATAAAAAATATTTTTATGTTGCTAGATCAAAGTATCAAGTAACATGAAATATTTTATTGATCTAAAGTATCAAGTATAATTAATATCTTTTATATGCTCCACATTTTTATGGCCTCCCCATATGCATAACTGAAAAGCAGTAATAATTCAGTTGATCATCAAAATCGGTAAGTTGTTGGCACTAGCTGACATTGGGCGTCTAAAGCACACATGCGAACATGCATACATACGTACTTATATGCGAATATACAAACACAATCTCTTAGCGATTCAGTCAAAATCCTTGACCTATAACTGAAAGCTGCCAAACAGGAAAAAGAGGCAGACAGAGTTGCAAAAAATCGTGTAGATACAAATATTCATTGCAACTATTTTCATGTTTTAGAAGAAGAAACACTTTTAAATCAAATAAGAGAACGAAAATAAATACAAAAAATAAATGCAAATAAAAAATCCGCACACAACAACACTGTCAGACAAACAGACAGTTAAGCAGACACAAAGAATGTAAACATTTAATGCAGGTGTTGGTTTTATGGGATCATGGTTAATAGTTCCAAAAAAGTTAAGTCAATACAAAAGCCTCCACAACAACAAGCCAGCAACCAACTTCCATATTGATTATTTAACCTTAGAATGTGGAATGGGCGCGTGAAGTGAATTCAATGAAAAAGATAATTTTATGCATACAATTTATTTGAAATGAAAGCAAAATTTTAATTTTGAGAAAAACTTACAAAACATAAATACTTAAACATAAATACAATGTAGAAAATAATAATAATACCCAGCAAAAAACTAGGCAATACCAAAAGAAGTATTTGCTACATAATGACTTACTTTTGGGATTACCAAATTCTGTTACTCGATTACAATACACATTACATTAAACTTCAAAAAAAGTAATTTGTAATTGAACTAATTTTTATAGTTTAAGCGAAAATGCCTTGAAAATATTTAAATTGTAATTTATTATTTCTAATAATTTTTACAAATTTCTAAGTCACCTTCATAATTATTTAAAACCAAGAAAAAAGTATTTGAATTACATTTTGTTCAGTAACGTACATTACGTAATCAATTCTGAATAACTAGTTATTTCAGTCTCACGCCTTGTTAAAATCATTAATTTGGTAATCTAATTAGGAAGTCCTTGCACCAAAAAGATTAATTTCATACTCGATAACCATTTTTTAAATTTTTTGCTGGGTAATGATAAGAAGAAGAAATTAAGGCACAAATTTACTTTAGAGATGGAGACCCTAAGACCAGTTAGGCTTTTATTTTAAATTTAAATGAATAATAAATGATATGAATAATAAAACAGTAACAGAACCATTTGAAAATTTTGTTGCGGGTGCAGTATCAATAATCGGAATGGAATACAAAACAGAAATTAATTTTAAAAATGTTTGTCTGCTTGTTTGTCTGTCTATCCGTCTGGCTGTCTGTCTGTGTTCGGATCACGTAAAAACTACTAGATGAATTCTAATAAAATTTTGTCAGGAGGTACCTTAGTATCTTGATGCAAATATAGGGTACTTTTCTCCGCAAAAATATCTCATTTCCAAGAGAAAGAGTAATAAAAGTACGCAATTTTATGGAAATAAATGTACTATAAACTTGTCATCAACTTTTATTTTAGAAATCGAGATATTTTAAACCCTAACCTCGTTATTATAATAAATAAATCAGTCAAGTGCGAGTTAGTCTCACACACGTAGGGTTCCGTACTATATCTAGTACGCCTTTAAAAACTCAAGTTGTTAAATTTTTCATGTCTTACGGGACACCCTTTTTTAAAATAAAAGTAATATTCGCAAAAATTGCATCGCTATTGGAACACCCTTTAAATTTTAGAAATTGTTGTTATAACGGCCATGGTAATACACTTTCTATAAAAATATCAGGCCTACCTATTGCGGTTCAAAAAATAAGGTAATATACGTCAAAAACATGTCACTGGTGGATCACCCTTTAATTTTTATTATTTGTTATAGTTTCCATAGTAATAAAACTCTTGTAAAAACTTCAAGAGTCTACTTATTATTGTTCAAAACTTAGGCCATATGCACGCAAAGCACATCACTCTCGAAACACCCTTTAATTTTAAGGTTTAATTTAATAGAAAGCGAACATAGAAATAATTACTGTCTGCAAATTTTAAGTGGTTGCCTCCTATAGCTCAAAAAATAAAGACATAACGGCAAATAACACCTCATTTTCGGAACACCCGATAAGTTTTAGTATTTATTGCTATAATGGCCACAGTTATACACCTTCTGTGAAAATTTCAAGCGTCTACCTATTATGGTTCAAAACTTAGGCCTTATACATGCAAATCACACCACTATCGGAACACCCTTTAATTTTTAGGTTTATTTTTGTATACTTATTTATATAGCGAACTAAGTTTTAATTACTGTTTTTAAATCTTGGGTCTATGCCTCCTACAGTTCACGAAATAGGCACATATTCGTGAATAACACCTCTCTATTGGAACACCCTAAAAGTTTTAGTATTTGTTGCTATAGCGGCAACAGCTATACATCATCTGTGAAAATTTCAAGAGTCTACCTACTACGGTTCCAGAGATAAAACGCGCTGACAGACGGACAGACGGACAGACATTGTAGCGAAAACAATAGGGTTACGTTTTTACACTTTGTGTACGGAACCCTAAAAACTACTTAGCTCTCCTATAAAATCCTAACTTTAGCTATTCGTAAGTTAAAATAATGGGCCTAAGAGTTTTAAAATTTTAGTGTGGATTTCTTTCTTTGGCAGGCACAGCTAATGTTCAATAAAAAAGTGATAAAAATACATATAATTGAAAATATTATTCCTTCATAAAAATATCTAAATCTTGTAACTGATATTAAAAAGAAAGAAAAATGGCGTTCGTTAGCTTATAAAAGTAACTAACTTTTCAAATTTTAATTATTATTAATACGATAGTGATACTCGATAGTGACATGATTATCAGTTACAAAACCTTATTTTTTAGTCACGATTTTGAAGAATTTGGTCAAATCTAATAAAAATTATAGGCAGACACTAAAAATTTAGACAAAGTATGTAGTACCATGCTCGCTTTAATAAATAGTATTAATAATAAATAAAAATTGAAGGGAATTCCCTAGCTACTGTGTTAAGCTAACGAACGCCATTTTACTTTCAAAAGTCTTCTTAAAACGGTTTAAAATGACATATACGTTAAAACTACGTCACAACACCCTTTAGTTCTTACTTTTATTTTGTATCCTTTTAAATCTAGTGAATATACTCGTGAATACTTTGTGTAAATTTCAAATTACTTCATATTACGGTTCAAAAAATAAGTCCACATATTTAAAAATCACTTGAAACATCACTATCGTTATACCCTTTAATTTGTAGTATTCTAGCGGTCATAATAATATACCTTCTGACAAAATTTCAAGAGTCTACCTATAACGGTTCAAAAATAAGACCATATACATTAAAATGACGTCACTATGGGAACACCCTTTAATTTGAATTTTATTTTTTATACTTCTTAGTATAGTAAACATAGTTTTAAATACTTTGAGTCAATTTCCAGTGTTTGCCCACTACAATTCAAAAAATAATGCCAAATATCTCGGCCCTATCGGAACACCCTTTAATTTTTAGTATTTATTGTTGTAGCGGCCATAGTAATACAACCTCTTTCAAAATTACAAAAGTTTACCTGATACGGTTACAGCAATAGAAAGCAATTCCAGACGGACAGAAATTGTAGCGACCACAATAGGGTTAAGTTTTTAGCCTTTGGGTAGGGAACCCTAAAAATTAACCTCATTCATGTGGACTGGCGTGAGTTAATTGATTTCTATTTCGAAACAAAATACACAGTAACCCATCTGGAAACTCCGACCCAGCACAAACAAGAGAAATAATTTAGGCGCCTCAGAGGTGATGCAACCGAGATAATAATCAAAAATCACTTTAGTCAAAAGTAAATGTAATAAAAACGCAGTACTCATTGATGCATAAGAAGGTCCAACTATTACTTTTTGTGTCATTAGATCAACCGCGCATAGTGTGAACTCCAAAACAAACACCAGTTTGTTCTTTTTTTGAAAGTTCTTGCTTAGTACAATACATTTCTAATGATAAGTATTGGAACAAACATAAATTTTGTACTCTTATTGATCTCAGTATTTTTAACGACCGAAATTTTTGGATAGTAACTTGACTTATTTTTGCATGTGCGGTCTTTCTCCCTTTTATAAAATATTTTTCCATGCCTTGTTGGGTTTTAACATTTCAGTACCTGTGCAGGGGCCTTAATCTGGGAGAAAAGATCCTTTGAGGTCTGACCAGTATCCAACAGAACTTGTACTAAGGGAACCAGTAGGCCCATAGATATTTCTCCAATATCTGTGTTACTAGAGAGGCGCTTCGGGGAGTAATGTGGTGCCCTTTGTTTGGACGTAAATCGCAGGAAAGGAGATTTATAATCACAGTGTGCTGATGCATTGCATGTATAAGTATTGGCTCTGCCAGCCATGTTCTGAAAATGCTACTTGTTGTGTCGCTATGCGCAAAATGGGAGTTGGTAGCTGCATTGTATTCACCCAGTGCACAGTGGGACAAAATCGAAATAATTTGGAAATAACTCAGCCATTTGTATAGGGCTAGGCCAATTAATCCAAAATTTGGCATAAACATAGCAGAGGAGTATCTCAACTTAAATTTTGACGGTGGGTAGCTTCCACTTGCCATTGGTGGCAATATGTGGCCTAAAAGTTGGGTACCTCACTCATGTAAATTATTTTAGACCTTGGCATTTCTCAAATTTTTGTTTGATTTTTAAAAGTTATGCATGGTCTTAAAGATCTATTTAATACCTATATGATGATTTAATCTAAATTATGTTTTAAAAGGAACGAGTTATAAGTATTTCTAATTTTTCGATACCCTACTCCAGTTTTTTATTTTTAATAATTTTCAGCAAATTTTTTTTAAAATTATTTCTCATATGTGAGCAAAACTTAAAATATTGTGGAAAAATCTTATGAATATATCTTTTCTGGGTTAAAAACTAGACGATTTCCAATTTAAAAAGTCTAAAATTATTGAATTTTTGTGTATTTTAGCCTAAAAATGGCGGTCAATCGTATTTTTTAATAGAACAAAAATTTATTTAAGGAATATAAAAAAATTTTATATCTTTGTGTAACCAAGCTCATTTCATGTAAAATTGATCAACCTTGTAGAAGATGGAGGTCCTTCAATTTTACCTATTTTACATCGAAATTTTGATTTATACCTATATGTTCTAAGATCTCAAAGCTGGAATCGGAAAAAGAATACTGTCGTAATAAAGCTGTATATACTCCCAACTATTGCTGAAAGTATTTCATGATCCCTAGTTCATATATTATATAGGCAAGCGACTAAAAACTCCAATATTGAGATTTTTGGCATTTATTTTAAGAATTGTGGGATTTCCTTTACCTTAATGTTGCAGATGTTGCTGTAAAAGAATTTGCAGGGGCGAGTTACCCAAATTTGAGATCAGATAGCGCTACCCCTAGCAAGTGGATGATGCCTATCGCCAAAATTTAAGCTGAGATACTCCTCTGCCAAATTTTGGATAAACCTAGTCCTTTACAAATGGCTGAGTTATTTCTAAAATATTTGGATTCTGCCCCACTGTGCAGTGGTAAAACCACCACCGCAACACGTCAGATACTGAAAAAATCTATGTGTGATCTATTAGGTTTAAGCTTATGGTCGGAAATAACAGTTTCTCGATTTTTTGCTTAGCAAGGCCTACTTGTAAACTTCATAGTGACAAAGAAAAATAAAGATATTAAGTGAAAGGTTAAGCCTACCAATACCCCGTTTCTGGAACTAAAGTTTGAAACTTTTCACATTAAATTATAATAGTCTTTAACTGGTTTACTAGGTTGAACTACAGTTCAGTACAGTAGTAAACCAGTCAAATTATTAACTTTATAATACAAAGTATTTAATATAAAGTAATGAATAAAAACTATATAAAACAAAATCGCTGTAATAATTTTATGTGAGATGATTTCTCACTTAAGTTACATAAACAAGGCTTAGGTTTTTGTCCACTTTCATATAATTAAAAACCGTGAACTACATAAAAATAGCATATTTCTACAACTAGTTTCCGAATACAATATATATTTAATTGAAGTCATTACCAGTACTTTGTTGTATAAATTAATATCAGGTAATCGAAATCGAACAGATAAATTGTCCACACAAAAAAATAAAATTTTTGCACCAATTAAAAGATTTAATTTCAGTTTCAGATTAAATTTTAATTAAAAAATTAATTAATTCAATTTTTTATTTAATTAGAACAATATATAACTGATTTATTAAAAAAATTAATTAAAACCTTTAATTGGTGCAAAAATATTTTTCGGTGTTGAATTCTACATACAGAATTCCTGCAAAGATATATGTACATTTGTATGTAAGTACATACATATGTATATCTTTTCTGCATCTGTGAATCTCTTGATACTCCGGAAGTGATCAAAAGCTGAATGCATTTTTTTTTTGCTAAACTTTTCTATCACCAAAATACTAATTTAAGTTTTGGTTTATTTTTTTTTTTTTCATATTTATTTAATATATTCAAATGACCGGACATAACTGATTTTTGTTTTATTACGCATACATTTTGATATTTATTTCCTATATTTTTTCAAATATTCTTAGATTATATTTGAAATTTAAATATTTATTTAATATTAAAGTTATTATACAGCATTGAGAAAAGGAAAACAAATTTTACGACTTCCAATTGAACTAAATTGATTTTAGTAGTTAAAATAAAAAGTATTATTCTAAACTTCTTTTAATGAGAATTTTTTCAGTTGATTGTTCCTAACAACATACACGTGTATAAGTATTTGTCTAATAATTTAGAGATAATAATATTGTCGTTTCTCAGTCGGCCTTGTAAAATTTAACTTTACTTTGAATCACTTAAATTTTTTGAACTTTTTAAACAGAAGATCGGTTCTTGATTTCTTAATTTTATATCGTCCGTCATACGTAATAATTATTTTAAAATAATAATAAAAATTATATTTATATAAAAAACACGTTTTCAAAGTGACAATCACAAAAATAATTGTTGCAAAAATGCTAACGGAAAGACTCCAGATTAGATACAGACATTTTTACTAACTTTGCATTGAATTAAATAATTTAGTATAATTTGTATCAGTCATTTGCGAAGAAAAGAAATATAAAAATACAAGACATGCTAATCTCATTTGTAAACCAACTAGGAATCCGCGATAGGAGTGGATTCCTGGTTGGTTGCTACGTTATGACCAATTTTTCATTTAAAATATTCCAAACGTGCTCCATAGAATTTATTCGTCAATTGACAAAGTGCCAATTCTGACAATGTGCCCTGTAAGTCTGGGAATATTGTCCTGATAAAAAATTAATAAGCCGATGGCTGTAATTGTGGAACAAGATTAACGTGAGTACCTGCCAACTCGGCCTAACCTCACGGTGGTCTTACCACCGAGTGAAACTTAGGCGTAGACTAGCGCCCCCATTGTGTAGTATAAAAACACTTTACGATTGCCACCAATCGCTTTTTGTGTGTGATACAGTCATAATGAGTAGCAATTTATATAATATGGCAAGCCTTTCCAAGGCAAGCCTAGATCCACATTATAACCTCTTGCTTAGGGGTTTGGAGACTATCCAAACTCCGTCTGTTGAGAGTACAACAGCACCCTTGATCGACCTTGCACCTTACCTACATAAATCGATCTTAAACCACAACCACCACGTGTACCCCCGAAGGGGACCTCACCAATAACCGGTCACAGAGAGGATAGGCTCTCTGTGGGGCCACCGATTCCCGCGAAGAGAACCCGCAATGTTTATCGCAGACCTTTTCTTCCAGATTTAGGCTCTAGGAACCCTAGCGTCTGGTGCCCCTATTTTCCCCGAGTGAACCGCGTCAAAGCATTTGCCATTACTGCAGTGACAATTGGAACTCCCGGGGGTAGGTGGGTACAGCCGATGGCTGTAAACTGCATTCTATTAGATGCTTATAATAGAATCGATTTCAATCACCATTTGTAATCATTAATTGTCCAACTTCATATGCTGCTAGCGCCACCATCATATTTTACTGTTGAAACCAGGTTCAGTATTTTTCATATATGAACATTCAAAAATCAACATTGATGATATTTGTCATAAATGAGAAATCGAAAATTTTATATTTATTTTTCCCGCTAATAAAGGAACATCAAAAAATTTTCTTCCTATGTTCATACATGAATGCGTGTACCTGTTTCTTGTTTGTTATCAAATGTTCTTCATAAATGTACATGTTCATTTATGAACGATAAACATTTATAAAATTTCTCAAAAATGAATGTAAAAGAATGTTCTGCCTACGATCGCACGTGCAGAAGAAAGAAATAAAAGAAAAATAAAGAAAACATATTCACCCCTATCGCAAGTAATTATTCCCATGAAAAAACTCCCAAACTTTCTATCGTAAATGATAAGTAAATTAAACGATAGATAACTTTGGGAGTTTTTTCATGGCAATAACTATTCGCGATAGAGTAATTCTTAATGCATACGCCGGCAAATGCATATTACAAAATATGTGCGTACATTTATGTATGCGAATGTTTAGCGCATATTTTTCTACGATCTTTTCATTTATGTAAAATTATCAAAACTGTAAATACTCAAATATGAACACTTGAGTGAACAACAAATTTTTTTCTCATTTATTCACTTTTGAACAGAATGCGAAAAAAATAAATCATCGGATTCCTAAATGATAAAACACAAAATAATTTGTAGTCTCTCACACATGTATGCAGCTAAAGAAGCAGTTAACCAATAACATGTGTGAGTCTCTCACACATGTATGCAGCTAAAGAAGCAGTTAACCAATAAAATGTACACATTTATACATGAATAAACAGTGAATGAACATTTCGGTACTCTGGTTGAATCAATAATCTCTGGTTCAAGTACTGCATTCACTTTGCGTCCACGATAATTTTCATACAAGTTTAATTTACATCCGTTCCTAAACAAAAGCTATTTCCAGAAATGAATCCCTTTATTTTAAGTGATTTCCTTCTACTTTTCTAAGACATAAAGGTTCTTTGCAGAGAAATTTGCTTGCATAACCGTTATATCGTAATGATCTTTGTGGAATTATTGCTTAAGTCCGTGACTATAGTTATCATTTTTTTAATTAAATGAATATTTCATTCTTCAATGAAATATTCATTCAACGCATGCCATAATACTGCTTATATTAGGAATGGGAAAAATAAAACCAACACTGGCGTTCCCAGTTCCTGTGGTACCAATGGTCATTTAGGTCACAGGTCGGACCACGAAAATCCACTTCTTCCAGTTTCAGACCCCATTCAAGACTCAGACACCTGGAGGGATTTTTTAAACATTGGCACATTTATCACAAAAACTTATCAGGGACATTTATCATAAGTAAGCAAAGCAGAATTCGCATTACCGAAATGAATACAAATATGTCTAAAGTACGCCAAGATAGCGTCGACGAAATAGCGTCGATTTTGGGAATTTAAAAACCGGAAAAACGGTGCTTCCAGATAGCGTCGACGAAATAGGATCGATTTGGGAAATTTGAAAAACGAGGAAAAATAAATACCACATAAATAAATAAAATAAAAATACAGTGGTCATACTTGCTGAATTAATTTTGTTTTTATTTTAATTAAAGGATCTAAAATTGAATAAGGATTAAGCTTAATATAAGAAATAAAATAATAATAAATGGAATAACAAAACCCAAAATTATTGTTGAGTTTACAGTTTAATTAAAATATTTCGCTCGTCTTTGCCAGAAACAAAAAATTCAAAAATAAAAGTATTTTACTGGTTTTTGGCTTCAAATATTTTCGTCTACTAACAAGATGGTTTAAGAAACTTGTCATTAAATATATTTCAAGTTTTTGTTAAAGTTGTATAAATTTTTTATTTAAGAAATAACTTTTTTAAGCGCCGTACCTCTGTCTGCCCAAAGATTAAAACAATTAAAATAAATAAAGAAATGTTCTTTTAAAATTCGGACGTACCTTACTTAGACTTGCCTAGAAGGCTTTTATCAAAAAGCGGGACCTGAATGATTATACGATTAAAAACGATTTATATAAGGTAATGAATGCAGCTTGTGTAGTTGATAAGTGTACTTTTTGTAATCCGGTAACTTGTTGTGTTTCCAGCTCAGTAAGTTTCAATGCAACACTGCTTCCCTTAACAACTATATATTGAAGCTTAACCTAAACAAGCGCATTAGGCGTAACGACGTCCAGCGTCTAGCTTTGAACAAGTAATGTTAACATATTTTGTTTAGTAAAATCTAATAAATTTAAGCGAAAAATAGAGATAAAATCGCTAGATATAGCAGAAAATATCTAAAATGGCACCACTCTTAAACAAAAAAAAAACAATAACATTTTGTTTTCACCCAACTTCACTACCTAACGCTCTATCAAAATTGGATTTTCCAATTGTCAGTTGCGTTGACGCCGCTATTTACATTTCGTATGTACATGAGAAGTTTTTTTAAGTTATTTTACGCCTTACGCGTTTGTTTAGGTCAATGCGAATTCATACCAGGTGGAGGCGTTAGCCCAGCTGGCTGTTTTTTTCCTATTTTTTTCCTTTTTTTTAATGTCTTGTCAAAAATACATTGTTTTATATCTGCTAGTAAAATGTCAAATTTGTTGTTTTTTGGCTTTGTCCTTGTACCAAACGATTACAGTTTGTATCTTAGCGTGAAACATTTGCGGAAAGTTATTCGTTGTTCTCATACACTGATTTTATTGGGAAAAATACATGTTTTGAGTTTTGAATTGTTTCTTTTTTATTTTAGTAAAAAGATGCCAAATTGTTACCCATAAATATCGATTGAAAATATCGATTAAATTTTATTGAAATTTCGATTGATTTCGACTGCCATACTGCACCAGAAGAGATACAAAAAAAACTTAAGCACACCAATCTGTCAGGCATAGTTTCGAAAATTTGGGAATTGCAATTCAGCAACATCGTATCATTCCTTTGGAGGCTGCGGGCCAAAAACCACGCCCACCTATAATTTTTGACGTTATTTTTAATTTTTTTTCGGCATTAATGATTCTCTTTTGTTTTTTTTTTTGTCAAATAAATATAAGACTGCGACAGGTAGATCGAAAGGAGTGCATACAGATCTCGAGGGATCAATAACCCCCTGCGAGGGCTGATTATGTGTTTTGTATTTTTAGGTTGGTAAAGATATTCTGCTTTGATTTTTATTAAAGGCCTTTATAGAAAGCAATACATATAGAGGTAGCCAATAGACCTACAGGGTGCCCATTGGTAACCAGTAGCAGCTAAAAGTTACATGGGGGAAGCAATACGAGGAAAATTTTTAAGGATTTTTTTTTTATTTTGTCTGACCATTCTAACTCAATATAAATTGCAGATACGTCCTAAATTGAAAAAAAATTACATTAAAATTTAAAAAAAAGTGAAAAAATTTTTTTTATATTTACAAAACATTTTCAAAACGACATTTTTACAGAAAAATTTTAGAAAATTTTTTTATATTTTCCATAAAATTTTGAGTAAAATTTATAAAAAGTTTTAAAAAAATAATTTTAGACAAAAATTTTGTAAAAACAATTTTACAAACAATTTTCAAAATATTAAAAAAAAAATTCAATATTTCTATGAAAATCATGAGTGTAACATAACATATTTTTAATATTAAAAATAAACATGCATAAATACGTTTGATTCTTAAATACATGCGAGCTATGTTTTAAAACCTAGATGCATTAAACACACAGACAGCATCAGGATACCGACTACAAACTGTCAAACATAAAATACACACGTTTACAGGTAAACGATTATTTTGAAGCCAGCAAAGCTAATATGGCTACAGTACCACCATTGAGGCTGTAGTCAACTTAGGCTAATTTCTATTTTTGTATGCGACAATTTTCTTTAATTCAACAAAAGAAAATTTTACAAAATTTTAAATTGCAAATTCACATACAGACGAAAAGTTTTGGAGGAAATATTTATTATTTTTTGAAAAAGTTATTAAATTTTATTAAAAGCAAAATAGGTATTTCTACAACGATATTAGAGTTTACGATGTCGTCTTCAATATCATTGAGTAGCGACGGCGACAATTTTAGCCAACGGAATTTGTTTTCATTTAGCCGCTGTCTTCTATTTCGTTAAAGCATGAATAATGAGTTTTTTCTCTTACGTTATTTTAATTTACTTAAGGAGTCAGGGCCGCCCCGAGGTTAGTAGGCGCCCGGGGCGAGATTGTGATCTGGCCCCCTACACATTTAATTGGTCTAAATAAACTTATATTTCTTATATAATTTATTTTTTTTTTTTGATTTTATACTTATATTTTCAAAAGGGTTACATGTTTTGTAGTAAAAATAAAAAAATATAAGAGATAGAATTATTTTTAATTATAATTCGAATCAGGAAGTCAAGAAATGTAAATAAAAAAAGTTTCAATGAAATCTGGAATGGTAAACATTAACGTTTTATTTTTTTCCCTATTTTCTGCACAACGAAGCTGATGTTGATTACAAAAATATCTTTTTTGGGTAATTTTTGGATAATAGTTATCAGCCTTTAATGGCAAGGGCCATTTAAAACTTAACTCATTCTTTTCGTTTTTATTTTCGAATTCTGGCCAAGAGGATGGATCCGAATTTATCAAGCCAACAGTTTTAGGAGAAGAAATTAATATCGTTTGGTCAGCTTCACTCTCATTAATATCTTCGTCATTAGAATCTGAATCTGGTATTACTAGTATTTCAACTTCATTAAGTGTACTCACGTTCACTGATGACATCCGAAGATCGAGCAAAATAGGAAGTGAGCTTTAGGACCTTCTTAAGAAGCACTTCAGTCATTGCCTCCTCTTCTCTTACTAATTGAATCTTTGTGCTCCAGACAGTTTTTTAAACATGATGGTAAAAAATTATTCAGTTCGTAATAATCCTACTGAGTGTTTATGGTATGGTAATTGGTAATTTCATATGTAATATTATTGTTTTCGTATTTTTTCTTTATCAGTTTTTTGTGAGCAATGAAATAACCGATACTAACTATTCAGTAGCTAGCCGTTTTTAATTCGCAAACTCGCCGGCGTCATTGGACGGTTCATCGTACTTTTGAAAACCGGTCTTTACACCTGGCAACCATTGAGCCACGAGTGGAGCATACATAGGTGCTCTTCTACAATTTATTGTTGTTTGTTTTAATAGTCATAGATTACATTCGAATTCTTCGTCAATTGCCCCGTTCACGCTGCCCTTGGGGCGGCTCTGTAAGGAGTCAACAATAGGGATAATGCTGTACATGTCTGTATAAATAAAATGACCGTGGTGAAGGGTACAGAAAGAAATGACTCCATAAATATGATTTTTGCTGAATTAGAAGAAGAGACTCGCTAAATTGAATTGAAATGAATTGATTTTTTGGGTTTTGTTAAAATTTCTTGTCAATCAAAAGTTAAACGAATCCCAATTTCAAACGAACACTTCTTTAAATAGAAAACAACTTTAGTTGTGTCGTTGGGAACTCCCAAACAAATATTTCTTGAATTTTAAAATAACAAGACGCCAAGAACTTCACGTCAATTTAATTATTTGTGATGAGGCGAAATGATAAATGTTATTTAATCTCCATAAACTCATAAATCTACATAATCAAACCTCGATAGACAAGCAGACAAAAAAAATCACGCAAACAAATAGAAACAAAGTATTTATTCAAAAATTAAAAATTCAAACGATTTACATAAGAAGAGATTAAATAATAATTATTGCTAGTGATTATTCAAAAAAAACAAAAACACTTATTCTTACTGTATATTAAGCAATTTTTGCTGCCACAAAAATAATAATTTCCACAATTTTTATAATTTATTTTGAATTTAAAACTACGATTTCTTCTTTCCTGTCTCTTCTGCAAATTTAGACTTGTGACTAGAAAGCTTGCTGAATGTGAACTAAAACTTATAATTATAATATTTATTTAGAAAAACATAAATCATGTTTGAATAAAGCACGAACCGTGTCTTTTAGTTGCCATTTAAACTGTGATTAAACGAAGATAAAAAACAATTAAATGCAATTGTTAGAATGAACTAATGAAACTTATAATTAAGAAGACGTAGAACAATGATTAATTCTTTAATCAAAATAATTTAATTAAATTCGGAATGAAAGTTGAGGGTGTGTCAATTATTGCTTTAGCACGATAACAGGGTTGATTTCAGAAACCAATAAAAAACACACGACTAAACAACTTCCTGCTTTGGGAATTATTTAAGTTTTGAACACAAAAAAAAACATATCAAAAGCATTAATAAATTAATTAATTTTTTATCTTTGATTAAATAATAAATTAAAAATACAGCTTGACACAATAAATCCGGTTTTTATAGATTAAATAAAATATTTCATGTTCATGTTAAGTTTTAACCGACATTTTTCTGTGAGTTTAATTTGCATAAAAACTTGTAATTCCTTAAACTGACGTCATAGAAATTTGTACTTTTTATTCAATTTAATTAATATGACAAATATGATAAAAAACACACACACACAACACGTGAATATTTTATAAGCAGCATAAAAATAATTATTATTTTTTTTTTAATTTTCTTTTTGCAGACATTTTTCATTCTGTCCATGTTGTTGGCTTTAGCTTGGTGCCAGCAACCCTTTCAACAATACAATGAAGCCGAAGTGCCAGCGGTTTTAAGCTACAATTCACCCTTAAGAAAACCCGATAGTTTGAAATCACGTCCCTACTTTGATTTCTTAAGTACCTTGTACCGACGTGATGCCACCAAAAGTCAATTGTTCAGTCCCTATGTGCGCAATAGTCGTGAAGCCATTGCAAGTCCCTCGATTCATCATCAGCGCAGCAGAAGAGCCATTGTATTTCGTCCGCTCTTCGTTTACAGACAACAGGAAGTTCGAAAACAAAATCAACGTAGACGTCGAGTTTAAATAAATTGTAAATCTCTCTTGTATAATTTTTGCAAAACATTTTTATTTAATATATTTTGTTAATATAATTTACAAAAAATTTCGAGTGTTGCTCTTGAAATCAGAGCAACTAACATTTTTTTTAAATTTAATTAAATTTTTTAGTTTAGATTTTTTTTTTATTTTTAATGTCACTTCCTTCCAAGTCATATATTTTTAATATAACCTTTATCATTTAAACTAATACGAACAAATCATCATACACCATTTTAACTCATTTTATATAAAAATAAAAAAAAATATCAATTTATTTTTTAAGTTTTTTTGTTTTCTCTTTTTATAAATATTCAAACAAACCAAAACGAAAAAAAGTTTTATAAATATGTATCTGTAGTTAATAGTTAGTATTAAAAAGAAATTTTTATTGTTGATTTTTATATACAAATATTTTTTTAATAAAAAACTAATTTAAATACAAAAATGGAGTTTAAGTTTTAATGATAGAAAAACAAATAAACGAAGTATCTGTTATAACAAACGACAGTTATAAAAACTGCAGATAAGCAGATCTTAAGTTGAAATATTGAGAATAACACGTTGCACATTGGGACCAATAACAAAATAATGTGGTAAAAACCTATCAACTTCTAAACTACTAATCAAATTTTTTTGGTGAACTTGACACATCCATAGAGATGTAAGGCTTTTTAAATATTCACGCTTATTCCCTAAAGCGTCGTCGTCATCGTCATCAATTTAATATCAATATCAAATTTTATCGACATCGTCATCAATTCAATAATAAACTGGTATTTCATAACAGCAATGTGACGATGTCGTTAATTTATCGTTTTAAAAGAACATCTCTAATAATTTGACAGATAATTTGTTTTGTGTTCAGAGTTTATTAAAAAATTTAAACAATCAAAATGTTTTTTGTTCCTGATTGTAATTCTGAACCAAATGGTGAGGAAAGTAAAAATAAATTGGTGTTGAAAAGAAGATTAATAAGACAAAAATCAAACATATTTGAATTACCTGATAAAAAGTAAGTAATAAATTGAGTGTTCTTTCTATTCTCCAGGAGTTAATTTGTTATTTCTTTGAAAGGTTCGAAAGTTTTTTTCGTTTAAACAAAGATGCTTTTAAGTATGTGCTGGAGACTATAGCACCACATTTAAAAGTGGGAGTTAGGTCAACACATATTTCAAACACAATTAGATTGGCTGCAACGTTAAGGTTTTTAGCGCAAGGGTCCTACCAGCTAAGTGTTGCTAATGATTTTAATTTAGGATTATCCCAGCCAGTAGTGTCCAAGATAATTTCTGAGATTGTGGATGTCTTGGAAAGGAAAATTTGTCCACAATGGATAACATTTACTATGACAGACGAAGAAAAGGCTGAAGCAAAACTTCATTTCTTTCAGAAATCAGATTTTCCCGGTGTCATTGGTTGTGTGGATGGCACCCACATAAAAATACTGGCTCCAAATAGAGAAAACCAGCATCTTTACTTTAATCGGAAGGGGTATTTCAGCTTAAACGCAATGATTGTAAGTTTTTTAAAAATATATTGCTTTTTTACAATTATATACATACATACATATTTATATATTTTTATATTTATTATTAGATTTGTGATCACAAAATGCGAATACGGTTTTTAGATGCCCGGTATGCTGGTTCTTCTCATGACTCTTTAATATGGAATATCAGTCATGCCAAACGTATTTTAAAAGAAAAATACAATGCTGGTGATCGTAATTCGTGGCTATTAGGTAAGAATTCAACTTCAATATAAAATAATTATCAATTATTCAATTTTGCTTCTTAGGTGATGCAGGCTGTCCCCTTGAACCCTTTTTAATGACTCCATATAGGTCCACAGCTGCAGGTAGTGCGGAAGCCACCTATAATATGAAGCATGCGAAAGCACGAAATATAGTGGAAAGAACAATTGGAGTTCTTAAAAATCGTTTTCGATGTCTTCTTGGCGCTCGTCAGTTGCACTATAAGCCGGCAAAAGCAATCAAAATTGTTAATGTTTGCGCTGCACTTAACAATATATGTATTCATTATGGTTTACATATTCCAGATGAAGCAGTAGATATTGTGCAAAATTATACTGAAGTGAATAATGAGAATGAAATTGAACAAGGGTCTGAGGCAATTCGTATAAGAGATGAAATAAAACGAAGCTTTATTTAAATTTTAATTCAGTCTTTTAATTCATTTTCTTTAAAGTTAAATTATATATATTATAAAAAACAAAACAAAAAACATTCATAATATAAAGCTTTTAATATAAAGGCACATTTTACTTAGGTATATAAATTTTAATTTTCTAACTTTTGTCTAACAATTGCAGCTCTTTTTCCTTAATTAAAAATTTTATTCTTTTAATTTTCATTTCAGCATCGTGCTGTTCCTTTTTTCTTTCATTTTCTTCTAATTCGATTTTAAATCTATTCTTTTGTATTTGTATCATATCTTTTTGGTACCTACTTATATCTTTTAGGCTTCGTTTCAATGAAGATATAGAATTGTTAATCTCCTGTAATATCTGCGCCTGTTCATCACTGTGCTTTTGTAGCAATTCATAATGGTCATTGCAAGGTCCCGGTTTGTTTGTCACAGATTTTTCCTTTCTTTTTGAAGGGTTGCACGTCTCGACGTTCTGATATGAGGTTGAAGGCGCCAACAGTTCAATCTCATTTGCTAAAAGCAAATCACTGCTTTCTGCAACATCTGTTGGTACATCTATTTGAGGCTCAACAGATTGCACTCCCTGAACAGCTCCTTCCGGGTTTAACTGTTTTTGAAACTGAAGCAGGTTTGCCACAGCTTCTTCCAGGGGACTGAGTACTGTTTGTTTATAAATTCCGCCTCCAGTAGACATGCACTCTGCCTTGTTTGTGACTAATTTTTTTTCACCTTAAATTTTAAATCCCGCCAAACCTTTAAGAAAAATTTAGTCATGAAACATAGCACTATTATCTTACCTTTTGCCAACCGTCACCTTCTCTTCTCGGTGGACCAAGAGCATTTAGCATATTGGAAATTTTTTCCCACTGTTCTTTAAAATCACAGGGCACACTGCCTTTTTGGAAACCTTTTGCAAGTGAAGGATTTGTTTCCATCTCTTCCACTAGCTTGTTAAACTGGTTGCAGTTTGTAATTTTTTTTTCTTTTTCCATTTTTTTTTTAACACAAAAATTATTAATACACAAAATTCAAAAGAAATATAACTGTTTCGACACTAATGAGCTTGACGATAAAATCAGAGTCAATTTGTATTGATGCCGTCGTTAACGTTGCTTACGACATACCAAAAATACATCGACGCTTATCGATAACAATTGATATTGATAAACGGCATACCAATTTGTAACAATCAACAGCAAACGACATCGTTTCATATTGATGACGCTAAACGGAATAAAGGTGATTATTTGTGACGATTTATATTTAAGAAATTTGACAGCTTTGTAATTGGAAAGTTATATT
This sequence comes from Phasia obesa, assembly GCA_949628195.1. Taxonomy (NCBI): domain Eukaryota; kingdom Metazoa; phylum Arthropoda; class Insecta; order Diptera; family Tachinidae; genus Phasia; species Phasia obesa. Next base: position 84,928,388 of record OX451219.1, on the reverse strand, counting down.
TTAATAAACAATAAAAAAGGGAAAGGCCAAAATTGCATGGACAATAACACAACTCATTCATTGTTTAATATCAAATATGAATACTTTAAAGCATAAAGCCTAGTACTCTGTTCTAATTTATGGAAAATGTAGAGCAACATCTATTATTTCACAACGAAAATTTGACATTTAAAATGTGATGTCTATCTCGCGATTTGAAAGCATTTTACGATGTTATTGCTTTTACATATATCACATTGTTTTAAAAAATGTTCCACAAAAAATTTTACATAAAAATTCCGTAAACACTAGGTTCTTATTTGCAGCTTATGGCCATGTCCAGAAACGACGGTTAGGTTGAAAACAATGTTTTTTTATTTTAGTTTTTCCTATTGTAGGATTGTTCTAGTCATATGTAGTTTTTATTTATTTGTTTGTTGCAAATCCTTCTTTTTTCCTTTCGTCAAATGTGTGTAAAATTTATTTGTTAATTTTTCATTTGGTTTCTTGATTTCGACTTTCAATTTATGCAAACAATTTAGGTTATACACGATAACCCAAGCGATTACACGTGGCTGATTGATGCAAACACAAATTAACTGTACCACGGTACAGCTAACCGTGGAAGCCAATCAGCCAGTGCGAGAGGGAGACGCAAACCACTTGAAGACCGAGCAACAAGGACGACTTTAAACGATAATGACAATGACACGCGAACGTGTTAATCAATCCAAAGCTACTTTACGACTCCGCTCATTTGCTTTATTTCACAGTTTTGATAAAATGTTGCCAGAAACATTTCATGTTTTTCCACAGCAAAAAAAAGAGTACTACATCAGCAACATTTTTTCATGACTTTTTCATACAAATTTTTTCAGTATGTAGTTTGACAGTATTCCGCATGAAGAACTGAACATAGTACCAGGCTTAAGATTTAAAAAGTGCAAATTATTTTTTCAGTTCTATTTAAATTACAAAGTCGATTCACACACTTTCGATCAGATGATTAGAACTACTTAAACTTTCGTTTTTAAATAATTTCTTTTTTTATTTTAGACTTAATATATGAGTAATTATTGTTAGTTCAGATATATTGGAGATACAACAAATAAAAATACATATGATAGAACGTATCTTTTTAAGTTCATAGAAAACTGCCACCAACCAACAAAGTTTCTTTCAGAAGTATTTTAAAGTCCTTTTCCAGACAAAAAACAACAAAAAACTCACAAGTTTTTTTCTTCATATGATTAGAACCTTTTAACATATTTTAATTAATTTAATTAGATAATCTTTTAGATTTTAGAATGATATATAATAAGGTTACGCCATCCCGAAAATAAAAGTCTTCCTTTTGGCTAATATTTGTATATTCACCCTTATTCTGTCATCATTCAACAATGTTAATTTGGTATTCCCTAACAATTTTGAGACGACGTTACCAGTTTATCGATAATGTTAATAAAATACACCACACATATCAAATCCTTGAACCAAATAATTTATTTTGTTTTATATTTTCGTTAAAAAAAGGTTTATGAAAAAATCAAAGTGTATAAAATAAAACAAACACCTTTATTCCATTCATCGTCGTCGTCGTCATCGTCATCAATTCAATATCAATCTCAAATTTTATCGACATCGTCATCAATTCAATACAAAACTAGTATGCCATAAGAACAGTGTAACGATGTCGATGGTTTATCGTTTTTTAAAGCACATCTCTAACAATTTAGACAGCTGGACCTACAGTTTTAATATAAACTATTATTCATATAACTTTAAATAACTAAAATGTTTTTTGTTCACTTTGAATTTTAAATCCCGCCAAACCTTTAAAAACAATTTTATTATGCAATAATCTTCTTATAACTATTTATCTTACCTTTTGCCAACCATCACCTGCTCTTTTCGGTGGAACAAGGGCATTTAATATCGTTGCAATTCTTTCCCACTGCTCTTTGACGTCATTGGGAAGACTGCCTTTTTGGAAACCCTTGGCAAATGGTGTACGGCATACGAAAAATGCATCGACGCTTATCGATAAAATTTTATATTGATGATGGGCATACGGATTTACATCGTTTCGTATGGATGACGGTAAATGGAATAAGAGTGAAAGTTTTTAAATTAAAATAAAATAAAAGTGTTTACATTAAAATAAAAATATTTTCTATTTTCGATGGTCAGAAGACATCTTTGAATTACCTGATGAAAAGTTAGTGTTAGTGTAAATTTAATGTCGAAGATTTTGTCAAAATGTTAATTTTAATTGTCAAAAACTCTGAATGCCATGAAATGGAAAGCTAATCCAGTATGGATGAAGACATGACACATGCTGAAAAAATGAAGTCAAATTGCATCTTTTGATGGACGGATCTCGCATAAATATTTTAGCCCAAAGTAAAAAACCACCAACATCTGTGTATTCTTCAATTTGAACAAATAATTTAAATAAAACAAAAACATAAGAAACAAAAATTAACAATTCCATTTTTTTTTTTCATTAAATCTATCAACAAATTACATTTACATATGTAAACTTTATTATGTTTTAAATTTGTGTTATTATTTTGTCTACATAACACTAAAAATAAAAACACTGACGACAATATTAAAGCCAATTTACGGCAACATCAACGTCACACTTTCTTAAAAAAATACTAAACACATGTTGCCAGTCATCGATAAATGGCAATATTGCCAACGGGAATATCGATTTACAACAAATTATAAAAAACGACGTCGTTTAATATTGCCGTGGCCAACTGGAATAAGGGTGATTATTATATAAATATAAATTACTAACTATTCCCTGTGAAAATAAAAGTATTTCCAAGCTTTAACTCGAAAACGTAATTCTATTCTCGGAGAAGCCGATTTTAAATTAAGAGTGTGACCCTATTGCAGTTCTCTAGATCACCAAGCTTTAACGCGAAATCACACGTAATTCTCAAAGTAAAAATTTCAACACTATCAATTATAGTTCCCTATTTCACTTCACTTTTAATTTGTGTGCGACTACAACACACTATTCCCGTCCAATCTGTTTGTTGCTAGACTATGCGTATCAGAGTTTGGATCTGACTATGTCCAAATTGTACCGACCCAATGAAAAAAATTATACCAAGTCAGCATCAATTTACCAAAGTTCATAGAGTTACTAGAAGGAATGGAAATATATATATACTTTTACTACCTATTTAATTTACCTATTACTGTCGGAAACTGATTGAGGCGACGCAAAAACGTTCAAACGATGTAGTTTAGCAAAAAATCAAATCAAACAGTTAACAATTTATTACTTGTGAGAAAAAGTAGAAAAACTATTGTTTAAATAAAACTTTATTGAATAATTTTTACATGAAATTTTACCAAATTTGGTACAATTGTACAACAAATCCCAACACATACATACGTATTAATACAATAATAACTTTTCACTTTGTATGGAAGCCCACTGTCCGAAACTAGACCTCCAAACTAAGCACATTATTATGAGGGTTACTTATGCGGGGTTTCAAGACTCTACCTACTGTAGTATTTGAGGTTATCACACCCACTCATCCAATCCAGTCTATATTCTGTTAAATATATTAAAAGTCTCTAATAGTTTAAAAGTCTCTAATAGTTTTCTAGGCAAGAATGATAGAAGACAAGATTACGCCATGCGCATGCTTTCCCGTTAGATGGCGTTGTTCGGCCAATGTAAGGTTCCCAAGTCTATAATCAACAAATTGCTTCAAATAAATACGTACAAATAAATCAAAGCAATAGGCAAAAAATGGCAACCCTGCGAATAAACTCTTGTAATTTTTATTAAAAACTCTCATAATTTACAGTTATTCTCTCAGTCAGAATTACTAGCCAATAGGAAGACAGTTTCGTGGCGCAATTAAGGCCGGGGCACATAGAATCCGTCATACGTTATACGTCTTTTGTGTTTCAGTAAGACAATGACCCGAAACACACAGCGAAGTGGACAAAATATTGGTTTGAAAAAAAATGGGTTGCTGGCCTGCTCAGTTGCCAGTTTTAAACCCATTGAGAACTTGTGGCCATAGTTAAATTAGCTCTTAAGGGAAAACATGCAACTAATAAAAATCACCTGTGGGCATTAGTAAAAGGAGCATGGAGTAATATTCCGATTGAAACATGCCAAAAACTTTTTGACCCTATGCCAAAACTGTGCTCAGCGTTTATCAAAAAATAAATTCTATTCCACAAGTACTGAAGTAAGTAATAAAGGTTACTAAGGTATATTATTTTATTCATCTTTAGGAATTTTGTGTTTTTTAGATAATTGAAGTGGATGGCTCTATTCTTTTCACACCTAAAATTATTAATTTCGAATGTTCTTACGTATATATGTATTTCATTTAAATTTTTTTATCAAAACAGGTCTATAGTAATTTAGTTGGTCATTTCTTCGCACACAAAAATCACAAAAATAAAAACCTTAAAATTTGTCATGAAGATTTAGTATGTTTTTTTCTTTTTCGAAATATGTAGTAAAAGGTGGCTCTATTTTATGGAACATCACTGTATATGCACATGGATGAGAGTTTAAATGTAAGTTCATTTGCAGGGTGGCCAGTTTTTGCCCATAACCATCTTAGGGGAAACATGCACATGGCGTAATCTTGTTCTCTATCAGTTTTGGTTGCTAGATACCTTGTTTAAAATTAACTCAAATCCTTTTTTAAGTGAGTTAAACATAGCGCTAATTGAAAACACTTGTGTATTAAGACCAAACTGTCTTTATTTTCGTCTCTCAGCGTTCGCCTGGTAGATTAGTGGATGGCTTTAGTTAACAGCAATTTAATCCAGCTAGTCTAGCTTCATTAACTAAAGTGAGAAATTTCTCACATGGAAATATTATTGTCATATTGGTTTACACGGGGTGATCTAGAGTTGAACATCATCTTTTAATACTATGCAAATAAATTTTTCTCAGTAGGCTCTAGTTTAGATCGTAAATCCTCCATTTCTAAAAAAAAAGTAATTAATTTCAAAAGAAAAAGCGAAAATTTTTATTTTATACACTAGCAGAATAAAGTGCATTTTCTAAATCCCTACATCCTTCTTCAAAATTTCTCGTAACTATATACTTTTAGCCACTGTTTAAAATCTTAATTATTATCTTATTATTAATTTCATAGTCAATCTTTTAACAGTTATCAATTCGAGCTGTACTTCTTATGCAGCCTTAACTGTAATATTTAAAAGTTTTTTTATACAGACTACTTTTAGGAGGCAATATTAAATAAAACTCTACTTTTGTATAGATAATTATTATTGAATCATAATTATTTATTATAATTAAAACTATTTTACTTAGTACCAGGGATGACGATGTTGTTGCAACTGTTTCGTTCAAGTTATATTTTTTTGTGGGAATTCAAATAACGTTTGTACAATTAAATTAAATTATTATTAATCTCAAATATTATTAATATCTTTTATGTTAAATACTTTCTTTGATCTAATAAAAATGAAGTCAAAGAAAAAATTTCGTTTGAACGAAATTAAAAAATCTACAGATTCCTTTTATAATAGCCAATTGGTTTTCATTTGATTTGAAGGCAGTTGCTTTAGAGAATGAAGTAACCTTTTTAGGGCTCCTTACCCAAAGGTTAAAAACGTAACCCTATTGTTTTCGCTACAATGTCTGTCCGTCAGTATGTCAGCGCCTTTTATCTCAGCAACCGTAATAGGTAGACCCTTGAAATTTTCACAGAAGATGTACATATACATAACTATTGCCGTTATAGCAATAAATACTAAAACTTATAGGGTGTTCCGATAGAGACGTGTTATTCACGTATATGTGTTTATTTCTTCAACTTTAGGAAGCATACACTTAAAATTTACAAAAAGTACTCAAAACTTAGTTCGCTGTATAAAAAATAAACCTAAAAATCAAAGGGTGTTCCGATAGTGAAGAAATTTACATGTATATGGCTTAAGTTTTGAACCGTAATAGGTAGACTCTTGAAATTTTCACAGAAGGTGTATAACTGTGGCTGTTATAGCAAAAAATACTGAAACTTATAGGGTGTGCAGAAAGAGACGTGTTATTTAGGTTTATGTCTTTATTTCTTGAGCTGTAGGAGGCAACCACTTAAAATTTGCAGAGTGTAGTTAAACTATGTTTATAAGCAAGTATACAATATTAAACCTAAAAATTAAAAAGTGTTCCGATAGTGACGTGATTTGAATGTATATGGCCTAAGTTTTGAACGATAATAGGTAGACTCTTGAAGTTTTTACAGGAGGTGTATTAATATGGCCCGTATCAAAATAGTAAAAATTAAAGGGTTTTCAGACAGTAACGTGTTTTGCATGCATAACGACATATTTTTTGAACCGTAATAGTTAGACTCTTCCAATTTGTATAGAAGATGTGTTGCCATGACCGCTATGACAATTACTTAAGATTAAAGGGTGTTCGTATTAGGTAGACTCTTGATATATTCATAGAAAGAGAATTGCCATGGCCGCTATAAACGTACGTAATGTACGCACGTAAATAGCCTTATTTTTTTTTTAAACCGTAATGGGTAGACTCTTGAAATGTTTGCAGTAGACGTTGTACTTCGGCCGCTGTAACAAATACTAATATCTAAAGGGTGTTCTATCAGTGACATGTTTTTCACATATATACCTTATTGTTGAACCGCAATATGTAGGCGCCTGATATTTTTATAGAAAGTGTATTACCATGGCCGATATAACAACAATTACTAAAATTTAAAGGGTGTTCCAATTACTAAAATTTAAAGGGTGTTCCAACAGTGTTGCAATTTTCGCGAATATGACTTTAATTTTAAAATTAAAGAGTGACTAAACATAGTATGGAATCCTACTTGAGTGAGTCTAATTCACGCTTGTCTGATTTATTTAGAAAATCTTTCTGTTACCTCTTTTTTTGTTTATTGGTATCAGGTTTGGTAAAGTTGGTACAATTGTAATTTTTTTTAGTACATTTTAAACTTAAAAGTACAATCGTACACCAATGACTAATGTGGTGCAATTTAAAAGTTTTACTAGCTTTATGCTTAAATGTCTATTGTTGTTTTTTTGATTTTTGGAACTTTAAAAAACTCAGTTCAAGTAATAAAGACATATAGGCAAATAATACGTCACTTTCGGAATACTCTATAAGCTTTAGTATTTGCTGAATGAACTTGTATGAAAATTTGAAGAGTCTACCATTTACGGTTCCAGAGATATAAGCCGCTGACAGACGGACAGACATTATGGCGAAAACAACAGGGTTACGTTTTTACCCTTTGGGTACGGATCCCTAAAATGGATAGTGTATCATGAAGTCATATCAGGGATTTTGGGATTTTGTTGTAAGTGGAGGTTTAAGCGCTTTCCATTCTTAAACAAAAAATAATCTTTTGCATTATTCGTCTTTTGTTGTTACGATTCTTAATTTGATGGCCAGAGGGAAGAGAGGAATTAAAAGAGGTGCCCATATGCATATCCTATAAAATTCGGGTTGTTCTCTCATTCGTAGACCCAAACGTGAAGGATAAAATGTAAACACAGATATAACATCCATAAAAATTGCTGCGGTAAAAATTTCACAATATAAACTCAAATGGAATTTTAAAAGAAAAAAGAGAAAAATTGCAGAGATAAAAGCTGCATAATGTAATTGGGCAAAATGATCCATAATGTATACATATAATAAAACTATAACAGGACCATTTATTTACATGAAATACTTTTTGAAAATTTAGCAATCGAATAGCAATTTTTGGAATTTTTGTCGGTCTGTGTTTGCATCACTTAAAAACTATTGCTACCTTAGAATCTCAATTCAAATATAGGAAACTTCGAAAAAGTAGTGAAAGTACGCAATTTTACCTATTCAATGGTACTGCAAACTTGGTAGCAACTTTTTTGTGGAGTTTTTATAGGTCATACCATTTGAAATATCACAATAAAAATTTAGTAAAATTATGGAGATAAAGAGCTGTATAGTTTTTGGGCATAATCGGGAGGGGGCAAGGAGTAGTTTCCTTATCCCCAAATTTTGTAAACGCTCCACAGGTCACACCGTATGACATATGAAAACGAAATTTAGTGTGTACCTTTGGTATATGGAGGTGAAGAGTTGTGTAAATTTTAGACATAATCGGGAAGGGGCACAAGGCTAGTTTATAATTCCAAATTTTGTAAACGGTCTACAGGTCATACCGTATGACATATCAAAATAAAATTCAGTATGTGCCTTTCGGTTATGGAGATGAAGAGCTGTATAAATTTTGGGCATAATCGAGGAGGGGCAAGGGGTAGTTACTTAACACCCCAAACTGAAAATAATAAATTTTTTGATTCGAATATACTTTGAACTTATATTCTTTATGTAATAGTATATCTATAAAAATATCTGTTTCCATTGGGAATGGTAAAGTTGAGTGTAGGCCACTCCAGATATTTTATATAAATTTTAGAATTTTTTTCTGAATATGGGTACCTATCAGTCAATATATATGTACATATGTAGTACATACTATGGTTTATGTACATACTATGTACATAAACCATAGCACTAAAAAGTAAGAGTCTTACAATTTAATGTGGATTACTTTCAAAGCAAAATTTTACAAAATATTGTCAGGACGCCTACGATGAGGCGGACACAGCTAGCTATACATAAACATATTTTACTAGCTTATCGCAGGTTAATTTTGAAGAAATTATAAATGAACTTTAGTGTAAGTATACACCCTTTTCACCTGTAGTGCAGAATATAAAAATAACTCTAAAGGAAAATTAAAGAAAACAGAATTAATTTAATCACACTTGAGTACTCCTACAAAGAGCACAATATGGAAGTAGAAGTGATAAAGCAACAATTAACCAAAATCCCAAAATAGCAACAACAACAATTGTATTCTTATCTACTGGAAAACCAAAAATAACAATAACAATAAAAGATTTAAGCAGAGCAGGCCAGCCAGTCAGATATAAACACACATATGCAACGCATATTTATTTATTTTCAACTTCAATACAAAAAAATATTTTTTGAAAAAGATAATGACCAAGAACGACCAAATAGAAGACCAATAAAGTATTAAAATAAAACGAACCGCATGTTGAAAGGAAAGCCAGCAAGCAAGTAAGAAAGAAAGATAAATAAATCATTAAAAGCATTAACTAAAGGGTTTTTAAATTTAGTACACAATCAACCAGAGTAAAGTTAACAACACAGTACGCACGTAGCGGAGCGCAGACAATTTTAATAATTAAACGCCAAACTTTATCTCTGTTTTTTTTCAATAGTTTCTAAAAAAATATTAACAATAAAACAAATATGAAAACTGTAAGTGTAATTAATATCAGTAGTAAAAGGAAGTTGAAAACATATCTAATGAATTAATGTAAAAAAATGATTAAACATATGTATGTATGTATGTATGAAAATTAAAACCAAGAATATGAATTAAATAAAGGACTTTATTGATAAATTTGTTGTCTGAAATATAACAAAATATATTTTAAGATTATAAACTAACAACAAACATACATACATACATACATACATACATACTTACGTACCATATGTTTATCTTATCGCGGCTCCTCTTATCTAATTCTTTTTAATATGTACTTACAAATTATTGGGAGACTTTGAACACTTGCACAGTGGTTTAAAAACATTTTATTTTGGAAACAATTCGCAAGCTCATGAACCACTAAAGACATCTTAATAAAATTTCACATAGGGAAAGGAGTGTGTAGAAACACATTTTCAATTTTTATTTAGAAAATTACAAACAAATTTTTTAACAGGTGGATCTCCTACTGCTTCAATGTACATATATATTTTTTATACAAGAAATTAATGACAGAGAAAAGTTTATGACATCTAGATTAATGTTTCGTAGAAAAAGATTTTCGAGCTTTAAAGAATTAACGTTAAAGTGATTTTTTGGGAAATAAAGTATGGAACAAGGCATCTTAATCAGGTAGCCTCACTACGAAGGGGAAATGTCAAGGCGAAAATTTTCATTATGGATTTTGACAGTTAAACTTACAATTTTTCCACTTAAATGAAAGTTGAACTATCAAACTTCATATAAAAAAATATTAAAAATTTTCGCCTTAATATTTCTCATCCGTAGTGAGGCTACCTGATTAATATGCCTTGGTATAGAATTTGAAATGACAGCTTAAGGGAGCATAATATTGTATAAAATTTTGTTCTCTTAAAATAAATAACTTATGTCAAACTCCATATAAAAATATTGAAAAATTGATCTTTAAAATTAGCTCCGCCGTGTGCTGTCACCTGGTTAAATGTGCCTTGGATGAGGCTTTAAAAACTGTTTACTTTTTTCTCTCGAAGGAATTTAAAATAATTCATACATTTTTTTCAAAATTATAAATGTTTGCATAGGACTGAGGGAGAACCGTTACAATTTATGACTCAATTTTTTCTATATTTCTTTAAAATAGTTTAAAAAAAATTTACTAGTACCGAGGTAAGTTTAATTTATATAAGCAAAAAAACTATACAAATTTTTTGGGGAAAACCCTGAAAAACTGGTAATTTTTATATTTTCCAAAAGCAGAGGCTTGCCACTTTTAAACGAATCGAGCTATCAGGACAAAACTTAATAGTATTTTATTCTAAATTTTGCGGTTTTACCGGTAAGGCCCCTTCGCCCTATTTTGCCACCGCCCGCAGCTCCATTCGAAAATTCAGCTGCTTTGCCTCTGTTAAGTTTTATTCAAATATACATGAGCTACCGAATTATTTCCAAAATAAAATATTTTTAAACCACTGTGAGTTGTTATAACCGTAAATCAAATTAACTGTGGAGTACGTTGTCTGTCATTGCCCAAAACTGCAAAGCCAAAGGCTCCGTCACAGGTTGCAAACTTGATGATTCGATCAGGCTCAATAAAAGAATCAAGTGGCTTAAAAATAGCTAATGAAGCCTATTGATAGAATTAAAAATGATTATTACAAGAGACCTTTACTCTTCGAGTGAAGGTGTCTAGTGATATGTAGCACTCTTTTAAAAAAAATATATATATCTAAGATTTAAACAAACATTACTGATGACAAAACTTATTAATTTTATTTTGTAGATAATTTTGGTATCATTATCCCTTTGCCTTTTGGTCGCGGCCATAAGCGCCGATAAATCCCACAAACATCAAGACAAACTTTTAAAAAGTGGCCATGAAGAACATAAAACTGACTCTGATGTGCAACCTGTAAAGAAAGATGAAACTGATCCTAAGATTCATAATCCCACAAATGAACAAACTGAGACAAAACCTGCCGGTTCTGGACGTAAACATCGCAATAATCATCATGGCAAAAATAAAAAGGTCGGTAACACGGAAACTCATACTGGTCGTTCACGCAAAGCGCAAACCAAACCCAACAAACATAATGGCCAACGATCCCATAATACCAAACATCATGGTCGCAAACATGGGCATGGCAAACATACTCAACAAAAGTAATTTTCCTTTAACATTAAAAAGAAAACTGTACAAAATGTATTAAAGTTTTATAAAAAAAGATTTGAGAAATAAACACCAAAACTATTTAAATTGAATAAGTTAATTCAGAAACAATATTTAAATTTCTTAACAAAAAAATAGTATTTGTTTATACAACATTCAAAGTAAAGAAACGTTTATTTTATTAATTTGTTTACTTAAGAATATATGTATGTATATATCGAGTAAATACAATTAGAACGATAAACGATAGCAAATGAATTTTCGCCTTCTATTTTTTGTAAATAATATAAAATAAACATGCATAAATAAATGTTTAAACAATTAAAACAAAACAAACCTATTATTATTTGAGTAGAAATATAAAAAAATTATGAGGTTTAAGAAATAACAAAAATATTTTAAGATAAGATCATGGTTATAGAGTATAATAGCAGTCACACTCTGATATAAATTTTTTATTATCAAGTTTTTATCACTAATAGCTGATCATAAAACCAATTTAACATTTCATTTACTTTTCGTACTATTAAAAAAAGTTATTAAAAATTATGTTCTCTCTGAATTAAAATTCACTTTACAAATTAAATCTTTATACCGGCTGTTTTTTAGCTGCATGAGAACTTAAAATGATAATACAAAACAGAAATATTGTTGGAATGAAATTTGTTTATTATTATCTGATAGATAGTTTAATGTCATTAATATTTTTAAAATATAATTTCCGGCTATTGACATGGTCCAATTTGTTACCACTTTATTCAAAAACTCTGGCAGTATGGCGTCAATTGTGGCTTGAATATTGATTTCCAGTACTTTAAGAATTGCTAGTTTGTCGGCATAAACCAATGACTTAAAAGCAATCCAGAGATGTTTAATCGTACCAACGAGGGGGCCAGTGAACAGGGGAAAAAATGTCACCAATTTGATTTTGCAAAAAATCGATTGTTATTGCTGTATTGTAAGTTCCTGCATTTTATTGAAACCAAAATCAAACCAAATATCGTTGATGTTTAGCTGATTAATTTTTGAAAACAAAAATTCAGTCATAGTGGCTTGACAGAGTTTGCCACTCACCATAACGGTAGGCTATTGTTCATTTCGAAAAACAAAGGCCAACAAGTTGAGAACGACGACGAATCAATATTTCGGCGTCTTCTTCAATACTTCGCGCTACAGTCGCAATGTTGTCTTCAGTACGCACATTTGATTTGTCTTGTTAATGGTTTTGAATTGAAAAGAGGAAAATTAAAGCGAAAACGTTCAACACCTGCAGGAATCGCTTGCTCACTAGACCCATTAAAGTGGGCAAAGTGCTCCATGTACTTCGCAATCAGAATTATTTTTTTCAAACTTAATTTCCACAATTTAAAATTGTTGTTGTGGCGTTAAACGATTCATGTTGACTTGTCAAATCTTACCGAACACAAATGTCAACACAGTTTGACATTCTCAGCTGTCAAACAATAGTTATCGATAGTTTTCATGCAGCTTAAAAACACACGATATATGTATTTAAGGCCTGGCTTCACTATCCTACACAATCGTACCAAAACCAAAAATGTGACAGTATTCTGTTCTACTTTAAAAATCGTTTAAAAATGGCGTTGTAGATGCCACACTATCATACAAAACAACTCTGATCGCATGGAAAAACAATATTTTATGAATTTTTTCAAAAGATTATCAAATCGTACGACTTGTCAAAAAGTGTGTCACACACATACATTTCTAAACCACACTATCATACTTTTTGAGCACACATGCATTTTTTGACAGATCGTACGACTGAGTATGATAGTGAATCATGGCCTTTATTTGTAGCGGGGGATGGCCTGACCATCTACCTCATCACAGAGTCTCTCGTAATTCCTAATATCAAATAAGTTCTTTTGAGTTTTTTGTTTGTTTACTCAATTGTGGAAGTTTCTGCTTCTATTTTTTTTCTGATTTTGGCGGTTCCTCTTAAAGCCGATACTAGAACTACCTGGCTTATGTTTAAATTTGCTTTAAAACAATCTTATCTAGGATATCTATACAGTCAAGGCTTAACTTAAAGGAGGGTTGGGGGAAGCCTTTTGGCTTTCTGATGGGCGAATAACACGTAACATTCAAGTGAATGCCCAAGTATGTAACTGAGATATGTACATAATTACATAAGCGGTAATAATAGGTATATATTACACCAACTGCCGAGAACGCTTCACCATAAAACTGCAACTTTTGTATTTTATTAGTTAAAACAGTCGACTTGCGTTATGTTCCATGTTGTTCAGGGAAGACAAACTGGTGAACTGGATGATATTCTAATCACTTAAAAACAGTATCATTTTTTGGGTGCTACTTTCGCAAACAATTTTGATATGCAAGGCCACGAAGTAATTGACCTCTATAAGAATAGTGCTTTTAAAACTAAGACTAAAAGTTGTTTCGTGTGAGTTTAATTTTGATACTCTCATCGGATGCTGGGTTTGGTCGAAAGGCGTTGCTTAAATGATCAGCGAATACGAATGCTTAATCCAATCCATTGTAGTAACTGCTCAGGACCATCCGCCTTTTCATAAAAGAAATTATTTCAAAACGAACGTTTTTCTCGGAGAAGCCAATGTCAAATTTAGAGAGGATCACTACTGCAGTTCTCTAGATATAGGATAATTACTTTGTATGTCGAAAACACACATTATTCCCAGAGTATAAAATTTCAACACTCTACCTATTATATATCTCTAGTTTTACGACAATATTTGTTTGTATGCGAGGTACGAGGCCCAGCCAGTTTTTTGCTCGAGAGTTCTCAATAATACGAAGGTTAGTACTATTTTCTTTTGCTATGTATGGGAGTCTTTCTATTCGTAGTCTTTCAATCTGGACAATTTCTTGTGTGGCAATGTGTGGGTGGTTAAATATTAAGGGGCGATTATGATTTTGAAGAAAATTTAATTTTTTTGTTATTTTTTTTATTTTGATAATATTGGTATGGGTCAAATATGTATGGAACAAAATATCTGCCAAATGGCCCCCGAAACATCGGCAATACAGCTCCATCCAATTCACCAAATTTTCGATCACGCTGACGCAGGTTCTATGCCGTTAATGTGCCGAATCATCTCCTCCTTTAGCTCTTGCATTTTTGCTGGCTTATCGACGTATATATATAACTTAATGTAAAAGAGTCTTTTATGAACAATAAAATAACTTTATCTTTATTCGTCTGGTGTCCACTTGCCTATATGTATATCAGATGAACCGATCTCGAGTTATGATGAAATATACTAATGTAAACGCTCATATTTGCCACTCTCCTTAAAAAATCTCATTCGTGATAGAAAAAAATCTGAGAGAAAATTCTTATTAGAAACAAAATCTAACAATGGAACAAAACATTTTTTTGCAGAACAGTGTAAATTAATAATTTTTCGTTCATTTACTGAACAGACATAATTTAGCGCATATAGAAAAAAATGCAAATTTGAATCGACAAAGTTAATTTACTATCCGATACAAACTGTTTCTAGTTCTCTTTAACTTTGTTTTCCAGTTTTTAAAATCATTTATCAGTATTTACATATGTTAGATATTTGTACATATTTAAACTATTTAAAAGATATGTATATTAATATATGTATTTTATGGTGAAGTTTTTATAATTTCTTTTCTAGCTTATTGACAAATCACGAAAAATAGTTTTGTAACTTGAACTCTGTATCTTTAAAACTTAGAGCAATTAATCAAAGTCCAGGAGAATTTTCTATTGGATGATAATATTGCCCCAAATGTAGAGCTTCGCAGGTGTTTTCGAGTTAGACAACCAATTAAATCTCCTTTAGAAAATCTTCCCATAGTGAAAGCTTCACCATCTTTTAGTGCCTTACAAAAATTCTTAACATATCTCAGCTAATGACAACTAATGATCATAATTGAAATATAAGCAGACTTGGTATTGCACTAAAACACTTGCATAACTACAAAATAACTAAGTTGTACGTAATTGTCTTTAAATATGCCAAGTAGTTTTACACTGAGCTTACATTAGACAATATTGTCATGGCAATAGCAATACATAAACACTTTTTCACAAATTTCTTAATTACTACTGTCTTGAACATTTTGAAAACAGTAAATAGGAAAATGATTTGACGTATGCTGACAGCAATTCAATTTTTGTGTACAGAAAAAAAATCAAAAGGGAAAAATCAAAAACTTCAACAGTGATTTGACGTGTGCCGACAATAACTCAAATTTTTGTGTACAGAAAAAAATTAAATTTATTATTGTCTGACGTCTATACTGGACGCCTATACTATGGAGATAATAGTCGGCATTTTTCACAACTCATACGAATTCTTTTATTGTCATGACAGTACTGTCAAATGTAAATGCTAGGTTAAAATTGTCGAGCAAATTGTGGCGAAAAAAATTGTTCATCCACAACTTTTTATGTTTCTCTTATAAACAATTAAATGACATTACTTTATTTGCTTTTTACGGTTCGAAAGATAAGTTAAAATTACGTTTAATATTTTAATTTGTTATTTATTTTTAACGGAATTAAAATGTTTAAAATTTGGTTCAGAAATAGTGGAATTCTGAAGTGACAAATATAAAAGACAAATGTGGAGGAATATCAATTATCGTTTCTATCAAAGTAGATTTAAAATTATTAAAAGTTTCAACTAAAAATACTGTTCGGGTTTTGGAGTTTTTTAAGTAGACTTACGTCACTTTCAAAATAATAAGACAGTTAACTAATAATTTTGCTAACTTTTTCGTCATTTTGTTCATTTTTGGTTTACAATAATGTAATAATAATAAAAATTGTTTCGGTAAATTTATATTAAAATAAATGGATTTTATAATAATATTTTTTTTTGATGTGGCCACTTACACTATTACTTTCGTATTTAAGTAGAGAACAAGTGCTATTTAAAAGAGTGGGTTATTTGCGGCATGGTTTATAATATAAATCGAGGTTACTTCCATATATATTATAGTTGTGTGCTTCATGAACGATCAAGTTCAGTTGAACTAATCACTGAAATCCGCTCCTTATTTCAGTTGAGCTCATTAGTTCACTTCAGCTTAGTCCGCTCGCTAATTTAGTCAGGTCCTTAGTTGAATTCAGCTCATTAGTTCAGTCAGCTCCTTAGTTCAGTTCAGCCCACTAGTTCACTTCAGGTCACTAATTCATTCAGCTCGCTACTTCAATCAGCTTACTAGTTCAGTCCGCTCACTAGTTCAGTCATCTTACTAGTTTAGTCAGCTCTTTAGTTCAATTCAGCTCATTAGTTCAGTCAGATCCTTAGTTCAGTTCAGCTCATTAGTTCACTTCAGCTCACTAGTTCATTCAGCTCACTACTTCAACCAGCTCACTAGTCCAGTCTGCTCACTAGTTTAGTCAGCTCCTTTGTTCAATTTAGTTCATTAGTGCACTTCAGCTCACTAGTTCAGTCAGCTCTTTAGTTCAGTCAGCTCACTAGTGCAGTCAGCACCTTAGTTCAGTTCAGTTCAACTCATTAGTTTATATGGCCATATTTTAGAGCCGTAATAGGTAGACTATTAAAATTTTACAGAACGTACATTACTATTTACGTACTAAAAATTCAAGGGTGACGTATTATACATATATTTTTTTCTAAATTTTTCGTGGCAATTTTGAGTTTTTACTTTTACAAACCCTTACAAAATCCTCTAAAATGTTAGTTTAAAAGTTTGGTATTGGTAGAAAATTTGCTTCTGTGGTGAATGTTGATGTCATAATACCGAAATGCTCACTCATGTTCGAATATATACAATTTAGTTTTCTGCTTGTTTTCATTCATGTGTGAGAGACTAGAAAATATTTTGCGTTTGTTCATTTATGAGTGAGAAGATTTTCTTTTTTATTTCTATTCAAAGGTAAATAAATGAAAAAATATTCATAGTGTTCATATATGAGAATTTACAATTCTGTTAGTTTTTTCTAAATAAAAAAATCGTAGAAAAATGGCCGCATTAAGCATTGTGTGCATGCATATTTTGCAATGATCAACTGCCGACGTATGCACTAACAAAGTGTGAGAATTGAGAAATTTCATAAATAAACACTCACAATGAAAAATTTCATAAATGAAAAAATATACAAACATTTATGTAAAAAAATGAAGCTAAATTATCACCATTCACACATGAATAATATGGATATTTCTTGTTTTTCGCTGTTCATGTCAAGTATAAATTCTAAAAAAAAAGTTACACACGTTCTTGTGTGATAATAGACAGAAAGTTTTGTGTTGTTCGTTTGTAAACGTGAAAAATAAATATAAAATATTGGAAATCTCATTTGTGAGAAATATCATAAATGTTGATATTTCAATGTTCATAAATGAAAACTTCTGAAACCTGGTTGATATTGATCTAATAAATGAAAATACCGAGAATATTTCATTCCCTAAACCAAACCTTTATAAACGGGTAATTTATCACTCACTTTTTAAAAAAAATTATTTCAGTACCAAAGGCGGAAAATTAATATTGATCAATTGCTATAATACTTTATTTCTCGAAGATCCTTCAACACTTTCTACTTAACAAGTTACATATATAGATTTGTGAATGACAGCAATTTGCTTAATGATCTTCAATCTGGTTTTATAACTTATCGTATGTAGTTGTATCGCTATCAAATATAGCAGAAGATGTTAGAGAAAATCTGGAAGTTAATGAATCATTCCATTCTTTGCCTTAGACAATCAAAATTGTTTAGATTTTCTTCTTTTACAATTAAACTTAGGTTTTAATTATTTATCCAACAAAACCCAATCTGTTGTCAGCAATAGATGTTTTTCTAAACCTCTGGAAGCTACCAGAGGTGTTCCACAGAGCTCAGTTATAGACTTACCCCAACAGCTCAGATTTTCGAAAATACAAATGTTGCTGATGAGTTTTAGATGTACATACTTTATATTTATATTTCATAAAAAAGCTTTTTCCCCCTGCAATTTATTAAATATTAAATACCGTCAAATCTGGAAATTTCATCATAAAGTGATTTTTTGAGAAATAAAGTTTTGAATTTAAATTGACACAAAATCTGAACGGAGACAACAAGAGACATTTAAGCAAATAGTGTATCGTCTATATGAAACAATTAATTGGCGACTGCATATATTTTTCTTTATATGCTACAATGAGCTCACAAGTACATTGCTTATTATAGATCTAGTAACTAGTAAATATCGTAAATGTTTGATGTAGCAAACTCGCATCTTGTTTAAAAAAATTAAGTTAACGATAACACGAATATTTTTTTAAAATTATGTATGTGTGTACTCATCAACCTGGATAAATGTTTTGCGCATTTAACTATTTCAGTTTTGATAATAATGCAATAAACAAAACCATAATAGTTAACACTTGTTAAAAGAAATTATAATTTTTATGATAAAAAAAATATTTATAATCTAAAAAAATTTATCTTCAAGCTAAAACTTGTTATTTCTAATATAAAAACCTAAAAAAATATTATTAGTTCTATACGCTAATCTTTGCTAGAAAAAAGTATAACATTTTAAAAAAGTACTAGTAGATTAACAAAGACTTAATATCTTTGCGAATAACAATTTCCTTGTTCTATGTATTATCGAGTTAACTTGTCAAATTACATCCTTCAGAACCTCAAAATCAACAAGACCACAATAAAAGAATTAGTACTTAGACTAACGGGATACTATAAATCCACGAAATTTACATCAGGGATGGAAGAGTTGATCAGATGGTACCTTGTTGATACACTTAACATAATTGTCTCAAATTAAACATCCAATGAAAAACATGGTTGAGGTAATCATAATCTAAGAGCAATATATCATTATAAATATCATAATAATATTGTTATATTAGAAACATATTATTGCCCAACTTAATAATAACATTGTAAAATATAACCATAGTATGTTTAGGTATAATATAATATGACCATATAATAATGAAATTTTATTTTATTGTGATGAATTATAAACATTATATGGTTAAATTATATAAAATAAGATAAAAACCTATGTTATGCGATAGGACGCTTTGTATAAATCATAAATTGCTCAATTGATAAATTAAATATTTTTGGAACAGAAAACTTTAAAATTAAATAATTTAAATAAATAATTTAAAAAAAAACTAAACACAAGACTTCAAACCAAACATTATTTGTTTGTAGTTAGTCATATTTTGGTTAAATACGAACCAACTTAACATATTTTGTTTATTATTAATATACTAGCTATCCCCGGTGCGCTTCGCTCTCCGTACTTTGTACGGTGGTAATTCGCCCCTCACCCTCCTGATCGTCAAGCCTTAACACGTTATTTTTCGAGTACAACTAGTCTACCTGTCATAATTTCCTAGGTAGGATGCTCACTGTTCCCACCTAGCCGGTTTTTTTGCTTGTTTTTTTTTTTCAATAATATGAGGTTAATACTATCAGGAGATTTTGATTAGCATTGAATTTTCATTAGCATTATTTCAAGTAGTTAAAATAACTCAGTAGCATTACAATGCAAACAATTTAACTACCATTTAATGCTACTGATTTATTTTCAATTACAATTGTTCTTACCAATGGTAATGGAAATGTAATGAAATAGTATACATAATTACTAATTATAATTGATGAAAAAATCATTGTTTTTATTAAACGCAATTTTATAATCGCAGTAGTTATCAATAAAGTATCATGCCTGGTTATTCCTTTTTTAAATCTGTAATTTTTTATTTAATTTAGTGAGGCACTACTATTGCATTCAATCTAGGTTTGAAAACCATGGTCAAGAAAATTCAATTCTCAGAAATTTTTTATATTTTTTCTGATTTTTTTATTTTTATTAGACTAGAGAATTGAGGTGGGACTTCAGTAAAAAAAATCACTACAAAAAGGTTGATTGCAAATGTTGCCAATAATGATAATGCTTTTTTATAATATAATCATTGATTAATGGTAATGATTAATGATAATTACTAATGAAACTTTTTCATTGAAAACCATTACCATTAATGAAAACAATGGTAATGATAAAAAAGCATTGTTGGCATTATTTAGAATTCAATGCTAATAAAATTGTCAATTAATTGCTCAATCTAATTAATTAGTCCCATGTATGAGTAGTATATAATTTCAAAACCTTACCTTTTATAGTTTCTAAGTTACCTAATGATAAATATTTACTATGTATGTTCTCTAATTACACATAAAATTTTTATTCTTTGAATGAGAGTTACCACATCCACTATTCTAATCCAGCAAGTATTTCTCTAGGCTATGAAAATGAACTTAATCTCGAAATTCTACCTATTATAATTCTTTATGTTCACGATAATAATTTTTCTCTTTGTATGGCTCACTGTCCCAATCCAGTCTGTCTAGACTATTTTTCCCACCATACATCTGGTAACAATCTGGTTAAATTTTAAGAAATCGTTCTACATAGCTTTCCGACAAACAAACAAACAAACATATTTTGTACTTTATATGTATATTATGGATATAAATACAATATTATTCTGGACTACTAATAAAACTGGGGTGCCCGGTAGTCTAGTGGGTAGTGTGCTATTTTGTCAGTAAAGTGGTTGTGGTTCGATTCCCACCAAAGACTGGTCTTTTCACCATAACGAGTAAAGGTTTTCGTTACTATGCTCGGTAATTTAAGTTAGATTATAATTTGTAGTTGTATTACAACATTCTATACATATGTATAATAAAATAGTTAGTCATATTCGTCTGTCTGTATGGCTGCTTTTCGTGTGTGTTCGCATCATGGAAAAACTACTGGAAGGATTTTTACGAAATTTCGTGAGAACGTACCTTAGTATCCTGTTCCCAATATGGGATATCTTTTTCAGTAAAAATATCTTATTTCCAAGAGAAAAAGCATTGAAAACGCAATTTACGGTTTAAAGGTACTGCAAATTTTGGTTTAAAACTGGGATGTTTTCAACACGGTTACATTTTCAACACACTTTTTTATTTATTTTTATTTTACTATTATGCAACAGATGGCGCCAGTTGAATACAATTTGTATTTTTACTTTGTGGAATTACATTGTTATTAAAATATTTTAAACAGAGCTTTATAATAATTTTAGAATATGTTTTATAAATTTTAAAATTGTATCCAAGGATGGGTACCTTTATATAAAGAAATACATAAACTATAACTGAAACACTATAAAAGTAAGATTCTTACAATTGGTGTGGAATACTTTCAAAGCACAATCGAGTAAAATATTGTCAGGACTTCCACGACGTGGCGGGCACAGCTAGTAAATAAATAAATAAAAACTTTGGTTGTGATTTGAAGTTGATTAAAACTTATATTGTTCATGTTGCACTTTTTGGGTGGTGTAGTAACCATTTAATGATCAAATAGTAGCAACAACTTGTTTCTCGTGACCATAGTAATGATTAAAACAACTATAAGCTGTGCACCGAAACCATATATTGTTACATAGAAGAGCATTGCCAGATGTAACGAAGTAGTAGATTTAGTTTGTTTGTGGTTTGCAAAAATCTGACCTATTTTTTATGAATCGGATATTTCACTTCGGCGGAGTTTCTTTTCCGATATTTTGCTTATTTTTATGTTTTTTTCAAACAAAAGTTTAAATTACAACTTATCTCCCGTTTCATATGAAAAATGTAAATTTTTTATCATGCAATGTTTTGTAAACAAATTTCCAGTAAATAAACAGAATTAAAACATTTTTAAAATTTATAAATATAAAGAACGATTTCGTTATAATTCTGTTTTATACATTTTCTACAACATTTCCAAAAGCATCATCCTCATTTTTACTGGAAGCCATAAAAGTTATATGCTCGTACATATGTATGTATATACATATATGTATGTATATGTATGAGCGTTTTTTAAAACATCTACAAAATATAAGAAATTAAACAACAACAAACAAAATCTACATCAACGTATTATAATAAAATAAAAAGATAAAAACATTTTTAATTTTTTATTTTACTCGTATTTTTATGTTTCTATTTACACTTTTTTGCCTTTCGTGTTCAAAATAATTTTTATTTGTACTTTAAACATTTTACACATAATCTCACTTAAACTTAATTATAATAAAGACGCGTCATCATCATCATGATCATCATTACAAAAAAAAAACTCTTATTTTAGGTAAACATATTGAATTCATAACTTAATCAAATTATAACAGTGGGGTCGGTTATAAAAGTTTTCTTAAACGATTTGTTGTACACTGTGATTTTTTAATCCATGTTTTAACAAAATAATATTTCAATTTTTTAGGAGTGCAAAGTTGTAAAAGTACTCGTTTACACTAAAAGACACTGATTTAAGGATAAGCAAACTTATTAAGATTATTAGGAACCTTTATCTAAAGTGCAATACTTTCCAACATTATTTATTTTTCTATATTTTAGCGTTTGTTATAAGGGGTGGTTAAATTTGTAGGGCCGAAGTTGATTTTGAATAAAACACAAAATATTTGGGAAATTATTGTCATTTCTTTTATTTTGATAATATTGGTATGGTTCAATTATGTATGGAACAAAATATGGGACAAATGGCCCCGCGACCTCGGCGGCACACCTCCATTCGATGCTCCAAATTTTCGATGACGCTGAAGCATAATTGAGGTTCTATGCCTTAATGTGCCGAATTATCTCATCCTTTAGCTCTTGACCCCCGGGGGTTCCAATTGTCACTGCAGTAATGACAAATGCTTTGACGCGGTTCACTCGGGGAAAATAGGGACACCAGACGCTAGGATTCCTAGAGCCTAAATCTGGAAGAATAGGTCTGCGATAAAAATTGCGGGTCCTCTTAGAGGCCCGACCAGTGCCCAAAGGACTGGTACCACGGGAATCGGTGGCCCACAGAGAGCCTATCCTCTCTGTGACTGATTATTGATGAGGTCCCCTTCGGGGGTACACGTGGTGGTTGTGGTTTAAGATCGATTTATGTAGGTATGGTGCACGGTCGATCAAGTGTGCTGTTGCACTCTCAACAGACGTAGTTTGGATAGTCTCCAAACCCCTAAGCAAGAGGTTATAATGTGGATCTAGGCTTGCCTTGGAAAGGCTTGCCATATTATATAAATTGCTACTCATTGTGACTGTATCACACACAAAAAGCGATTGGTGGCAATCGTAAAGTGTTGTTATACTACACAATGGGGGCGCTAGTCTACGCCTAAGTTTCACTCGGTGGTAAGAGGTTAGGCCGAGTATGCAGGTACTCACGTTAATCTTGTTCCACAATCCCCTGGCTCTTGAATAGTTGCTGGCTTATCGACGTACAGCTTTTCTTTCAAATAAGCCCAAAGAAAGAAGTCCAACAGTGTCAATTCACATGATCTTGCCGGGCAATTGACATCGCCACCATGTTTCGTTAGCTGTGTGCCAAGTGGCACCATCCTCATCCATATCTTCCAATTCGGGTCACAAAAAGTTCGTTATATATACGATATCAAACACCATTCACCATTCACATAAACCGCACCAAACAGTCACTCTTTGTGGGTGCATTGGTCTTTCAACAATCACCCTTGGATTATCATTCGCCCAAATGCGGCAATTCTGCTTTTGAAGAATCCACTGAGGTGAAAATGTGATTCATCACTGAAGATGATTTTCTTCGAAAATTGATCATCCAACGTTACCATTTCTTGCCTCCATTCTGACCATTGCTCGATTGTGTATCTTTCCATGGTTCAAAATGAGTTAGTCTGAAATTGAGAAATGTCAAATTAAATGCAGAAAAAAACTTGACGTTTAGGTGTGATTCACATTCAACATCGTCCCTTAAAATTTAACCACCTGATATTTATAAACTAAAATATTACAAAGATAATTTAAAGTGTATTAAAATGATAACTCATCGATTACACGTTGCAACTGCTATGCAACATTACACGGTTTGATTTAAAAAAAAAATTCTTATTTAAAGTAATTCACAAACGAGCAGTGTCCGCACCATACATAGTGAAAGTTATAGTTTACATATTTCCTTTCTATAGAGGTCTAAAAGATGCTGCCAAGTCTTTTAAATCGGTAAACTTGTGTACATTTGAGTTTTTTCTGTATTTTCTATCGACAATTATATATTTTTAGATTAAAAAAGTATCTTATTTAGAACCGAGTTACTAAGGGTCCTCCCCAAAAAATATTATTAAAATTCTTGTAGTAATTTTAAGGTGATGCGAACACACTAAGCCAGACACAAATTCCAGAAATTTGTATCTTGTATTCCATAACTATTTGCACCAAAATTAAAAATTTCAAAAAATAATTCATGTACAGACACGTATTTTTTGTAGCTTTAACAATAGTTCTTAAATCGATAATAACGAAAATTTCACTGAAAAATCGAAAATTCATCTTATAATCAACATTCCAGGAAATCACCAAAAAATTTATATTTTACCAAAAAATTATAGCACGAAAAAATTTGGACTGGCCTACACTCAACTTCACCACACCTCAAAGAATCAAGTATATTTATTAATATAAAGGGTGATCCAATTCGAGGTTCCCTACTTTTTTAAAGAAAAAAAACACAGAAAATTTAAAGGCGAATGTTTATTTTCATTTGAAAGAACATTTTTTGTCATTAATTTTTTGAAGATTATGTCTATAAAATGTTGGTTGCTACGTTGCTACGTCGCAGATGGTCCATCCGTTGAGTCCATGACTCGTCGATGACTCGTTTGAGCATTTCGACTGGTAACTGGCGAATGACACGCGTGATGTTTTCGTCCAAGTCCTTTACATATCCATACAGGAAAAAGTCTAACGGTGTGATATCACATGATCTTGGTGGCTAATCGACCGGTCCAAAACGTGAAATTATGTGCTCACCGAAATGTTCTCTCAATAAATCCATTGATTGATGCGAGGTGTGGGAAGTGGCGCCGTCTTGCTGAAACCAAATGTCGCCGAGATCACGAGCTTCAATTTCAGGCATCAAATAGTCGGCCATTGATAGTTACATTCGCACCGGCATCATTTTTAAAGAAATATGGATCGATGATTCCAGCGGCCCACAAATCACACCAAACCGTTGTTTTTTCTGGATGAAGTGGCAGCTCTTGAATCTCTTCAGGTTGCTCTTCGTCCCAAATGCGGTAATTTTGTTTGTTTACATACCCATTGAGCCAGAAATGGGCCTCATCGCTAAACAAAATTTGCCTCGAAAACGTCGGTTTTTCTTGAAAATTTTTAAGAGCCAATAGAGCGAAGCGATTCAGGCGTAAGTCTCTCCATTATGAAATGCCAAACAATACTAAACAAAAATAACATGACAGTATGACACGACTCACACGTGATCTGTCGAAAAAGGCTATTGAAAAAAGTACCTTTACATAAAGAATAATGTCCACATTTATAAAAATTAAAGTTCACTTGAAGTATACTTTATGACAAGTTGTGTATGAAATTTTGTCATAAAGTATACTTTAATTAAACTTTATTTTTTTATTAATAAGAGCATAAAAGTAAATATACTTTCTCTTCATCTCCATATACCAAACACACACACATACTGAATTTCATTTCCACCACAGACATCATTCGAAAATAGTCAGAATGACTACGTATGGTAACGTCAAAACGATTGATATATTGATTTTTAAGTGTAGCGTACAAATTATTGTAAATTTTCGATTTCTTGCAAAATCTTTATTTTTGGTGAAGTTTAGATTTTTTGTTGCTTTTTTAATTTTTAATTTCGGTTTTTACTCCTGCTTTTGTACAACTATAATATCAAGGAGAGTTTATATAAGGTGGCATTGCCGCGACAACAAATACAACACCAAAAAACACCCACATGCATTTTGTTGTTGAATAAGGCCATGATTCACTATCATACTCAGTCGTACGATTTGTCAAAAATTGCATGTGTGCTTAAAAAGTATGACAGTGTGGATTAAAAGTGTGTGTGTGACAGACTTTTTGACAGATCTGTACGATTCTATAATCTTTTGAAAATATTCATAAAGAAGTGCGATCTTGTTTTATATATAGCGTGGCATCTACAACGCCATTTTGAAACGATTTTTTGAGTAGGACAGAATTCTGTCAGATTTTTTTTGTGATTGAATCGTACGATTGTGTAGGATAGTGAATCCTGGCCTTTAAATATACGGCAGATGCCAAAAGCTCTAATTAAAACTTTACATTCAACAACTAAAAACACTTCTTTACTTTTTCTGGTAGTAATTTGTATTTTTTTTTCTTGAAATATTTTTTTTTAATAATTACAATTTCATTTCTTTTTTTATAGTTTTAAAAAAACGAATTTTTGACAGCTGCCATGCACAAAAAAGTAAAGTAAAAATAGATTCGTCTTATATAATATAAACAAGTATCAGTGTTTTAATCGGCCGTGCCGAATCGTATTTACATACTCTTCACCATATTGTACATCACATACATACTCTTCACCATATTGTATGTATATCACTATTTTCCAATTATATTTCTCTATGAAGTAAACTAAAACCATCATTGTTAGAATAGAGATTTTTTTTATAACGAGACCACCATTTATTTTAAAAACTACATATCTACGTGTGGCAGAATGAACGCTGCATTGATGCGATCAGCGAAGCGCTTTTGCAAAAAAATTTTAAAAGAGCAAACATCTACCGTCGTGCTAGAGCTACACATGTCAATAAAACTGAATTTAACAAAATAGTGAGTTTTTATGCTCTAACCTCAAATTTATCCACACATGGAAATGGTTTATAAATTATCAATAATTTACCCTAACGATACCACTGTCCGTAGTTTATAATACAAGGAAGTTTATTAATTAAATAAACATGAGTGTTAGTAGCGGAGGGGTTAAGTACATCATTAAAATGACAAGCTCACAATAACAACAACACGTTAGAAACAGTCCAGCTTTTTTTTTTTTTTTTTGTTGCCATTAGTTAAATCAGAGTTCATTTTCATTCATTTAACATTTTAACATAATTACAGGCAGAGTTTAAATGGTTTTAAACTTGAAGAAATAAAAACTGTTTAAAAGTTGCTTAACAAAATAAAAATACCGACCGATATGTTTGCAACAACAATTGTAACGTAACGAAATTAAGCAACAACAATTAAGTTTCAAAAGCAACACGTGTTTGCACTTAAGTACTCGTACCAATTGTCCGAGTATGTGAATTGAAAAAATAGGTATTTTCTTGTGTAAATATTTCAAAATTAAATATTGTTTCTACTATTTTTAATCGATTTAACTAAGAAAAGATTTGGCAAATAGAGCTAGCATTGACATATGTACATAAATAAAGATCTTAGTTCTATTTTGCGAGAAATTTGCTATTGAAAATAAAAAAATAAAGTGAAATTCCCCTAGAAAGTAGAAATTTTTAAATAAATCTATACACGCAAAGAAAAACCAGGGTTGTAATATAGTCGGAAGAACCGAATTTGTTCTCTGTAACAATTAAAAGAAATGTTGTTTTTATCATTACGATAAACAAGAGTCACTTATAGCCTCTCAAAAACAATTGTCAACCTCAGGCTTCACGTGGTGGGTCTTTTTCCACAGATGAGGCTCTGGCGTCCGAATAAAAGGCAGTATAACCTTTACATTCACCATTACGTTCGAGAGGAAATGCTTTGAACTCCGGCTAGCAAAAGGCATGTTTGGAGGCCTTTTTGACATAACAACCCTATAGAAGACGGCAGCTCTCTCACCAAAATAGGTTACATTAGGCTAATCACCTATTGGAGCTGAACTCAGTAATGATTACAAAAAGAAGAAAAAGAAAGAATAATAATCCGCACGTTCACGGATACGATTCGCAACATGGAACGGTTAAACACTATAAAAGGTAGAAAAATTAGCACAACTATCTGAAGAATGCAACAGGCTCGGAATATCAGTTCTTGGTATCAGTGAAATGACATGGAACAGCGTCGGAGACTTCAGAAACTCTCAAGGTTATCGAATGATATACTCTGGTCTCAACATAGACGTTCCACATGTTCAAGGAGTGGTATATTTTTTAGCATAAAAATTCGAAAAACCCTCATAAGTTGGTCCGCGATTTCAGAGCGCATCATCGCAGCTAGGCTTAATTCTAGTATCGGTAAAATATCACTTGCTCAGTGATATGCCCCCACTGATCTATTTGATCTGCAGGTAAACGAAAATTTTTACGGCGAATTACATCTTACAGTAGACAATATAGATCGAAATACTTATGGGCGATTTGAAAGCAAGAATTAGCAATTGTAAAGTTGGGATCGAGAAAGTCCCGGAAAACGAAATGCAAACGGTGAACTATTTCTTCAGATCTAAGCTGAACACGACCTCGCCATTGGAGGTTCGAACTTTCCACATAAACTGCACCACAAACTGACATGGCGCTCAAGAGACACTCGCTCTACGATATGTAGTCAAATTGACCACTTTCATCTCCAAAACTTCAAAACCTTACAATATGTTCGAGTACCTATTAAAAAATGCAGACATAGCTACCAATCATTTTCTATTGGGAGCTGAACTTAAACTCACCTTGAGACACAACACTCGTTTATACTCAAACCAGTGCAACGTCGACCATTTAACATACAGAATATCAGGACAGATGAAGTAAAGAGAAGATATGTACATATGTCTCTGAAATAGTCATTTCACACCATTCCGTGCAGCCTTAATAAAATACTAATGAAAAAGATGAATGAAAAAAATTAAACTAATTCTTAGTAACACTGCTAAAGACGTTATTGACTATGCAAAAAAACAAGACAAGGAGTGGCTTTCCGTTACGTTTTGGAAGTTAGTAGAGGAGAGACGCGTAATTAAACAACTTTCATTAATCGAAGATAATGTCACGAGAAAAAACGAACTACAAATGCAACATTCATTATTAGTAAAAAGGGTAAAAAGATATGCACGAAACGACAATCGCAATTATATGAATAACCTAGTAACCGAATCGAAACTGCAGCATATAACGGAAATTTAAAGATGGTTTTTGATATATTTAGAAAACTATCCGGTAAAAAATCAACTAAAAACATTCCCGTAAAAGATAAGTCTGGTAACATTATAACGTCTGTGGTCGACCAACTTAACAGATGGCGAGAAGCCTTTCAGGAGGTACTTAACCATTTTAATTTTCAAAGAAGCCAGATTCAATCAAACACCAACGCATGTCCCAACGGAAATTTTAAAATTAAATCCACACACCACAGCAACGATTTTACTGCCTCTAGCTTCATTTTTCACTTTTCGACCCCCTTCGTTACTCAAATGATTTCTATTATCCGACTGGAAATTTTCGAATACCTTACATTCATTGAGTCTCGTGCTGTCACTAGCCTTTTACTCTTAACTGTAGTGATTTCAGACTTGCGACTGGTACATATCGACATTCTTCCTCATCACATCTATAGTAATTGCCTACATTTGCTTAAGGCTACGGTTTCCGCAGCATCTCCATTTAATATATATGTACCCGTGATCCACAGTATGCAAGTATCGTCTTACGTAGATTTTTTACTTGGCCAGATAATACTTGCCAGTCCGTGACCTGTCACTAACGCAGTTAAACATTTGTAGACACCCAGATTATATCCAAGCTCCTTTTTGGTCTTCCTGCCAACTTATTGTGAAAAATTCCATAGTCTTTGGTAAGAACCAACAATCCCGAATAGGTAGGCTAGCACACTACCTACTAGCCCACCGAGGCACCCTTTTATCTTATAGAATCATGCGTTATTTTACGATAATACATTTCGCGAAGTAGACACATAATTTAAATACTTTCGGCTTTGCTTTAATAATAATAAATTTTCAAATTGTTTTACGACTGCTGGTGAGTAATAGGAAAGGGTTTTAATGTAAAATTAAAAAAAGGAATAAAAGATATTTTATTATCTTTTTGTATATGAAAAAAAAAAATGAATAAATTATTGTACTAACGGATGTTTTAATTATATGACCACCACTGTACAAATTTAACTACTATTTATAGTTAGTATAAAGTGGTTATAAGTTTTTAATAATTTATGTACTAATGAAATTGGTAATAAATAAAATAATAAATAATTGTGTATTTTATTAGCATGAATGTTAAGAAAAAGCGGCCCTTTACCTATACATCGTTTTTAATAATTTTTCTTAACCATATAATGTTTATAATTGATCATAATACATTAATTTTTAATGTTATGCCCATATTTTATTTTAACATGTTTTTATATGAGAATAAACATTTTCGTTATTTTTACAAGCATTATCAGAGTTGACAATAATATGGTTCTAACATAACATTGTTATTATATTTCAAAATAATATGGTTTGACTAAATTACTAATTGACTAATTGTAATACGTTGCTCTTAGATTATGGTTACTTCAACCATTTGCGTACTTCTCATAACTATTCAAAACTAAAAGGTAGGATGTTATTGGATACATTCTCATCTTTTGATTATTATAGGTGTACTTTAATCCAAAGGTTTCCGATTAGACATCGGACAGATGATATTACTTTGAACGTAATATTTATTCTTTTGAAGATACCATACATATATTCTCTGGCTTCTTATTATTGCCATATTTTTTGTCTGTATGTAGAATTTTTCGTTTGGTATTGACCTTATAACGAGTGATTTTTTAAGAGCTTGAGAACTTTTTTTTTTAAAAAAACGCATAAAATTTGCAAAATCTCATCGGTTCTTTATTTGAAACGTTAGATTGGTCCATGACATTTACTTTTTGAAGATAATTTCATTTAAATGTTGACCGCGGCTGCGTCTTAGGTGGTCCATTCGGAAAGTCCAATTTTGGGCAACTTTTTCGAGCATTTCGGCCGGAATAGCCCGAATTTCTTCGGAAATGTTGTCTTCCAAAGCTGGAATAGTTGCTGGCTTATTTCTGTAGACTTTAGACTTGACGTAGCCCCACAAAAAATAGTCTAAAGGCGTCAAATCGCATGATCTTGGTGGCCAACTTACCGGTCCATTTCTTGAGATGAATTGTTCTCCGAAGTTTTCCCTCAAAATGGCCATAGAATCGCGAGCTGTGTGGCATGTAGCGCCATCTTGTTGAAACCACATGTCAACCAAGTTCAGTTGTTCCATTTTTGGCAACAAAAAGTTTGTTAGCATCGAACGATAGCGATCGCCATTCACCGTAACGTTGCGTCCAACAGCATCTTTGAAAAAATACGGTCCAATGATTCCACCAGCGCACAGTGGCTGAAAATCGTTTTTCGTTGGCCAAAATTCTGTAACTTTTGAACCGATCAAAATATTGAAATAATTTTTTTTTTAGTGGATAGATATTTAGCTCAGCTTGATTCAGTTTTAATTACATTAAAATTGATTGAGGACTTTTTAAGGAATTCGAGGTCAAACTTGAACATTTTAATTTTTTTAATTTTCAGAGTGAAATATGGGTTTATTCTGTGTGTAACATAGTAAAATAGCCCTCTAAGATCCAAAAAAGTATATATATTCTTGATCAGTGATGAAATCTAAGACGATATAGCTATGTCCGTCTGTCCATACGTCCGTCTGTCCATCCGGCCGTCCGTCCATTCGCCTGTCTGTATGAACACGATTCAGTCTAAACGAAAAGAGCTAGACCCTTGAAATTTGGTACATATATATCTTGAAGGATAGGGCAGGCTTTTTTGTAAATTTGTTAAGCAAATGAAACATTTTTATGTCAAAGAAGGTTCAAGGTCTTTACCCTGGAGCCAGAAAATCATAAAAATTTATTTTTGGACCCCGCCCCCTTTTTGTGGGCGTTTATATATCATATTATATGAAAAATAGTGTCAATAATTAACAAATTGTATTACCTAAGCCTAGATTGCATAAAAAATTAATTTTTAAGCTTTCATGACGAATGGAAAATGTACTCGGATCTTCTGCGCTACCTTCACCTAACCCCCCCCCCCCCCTCTCCCCAAAAAAAATTTTTTTTTTTTTTTGGTTAAGCAACAAGAAAATATAATTTTTATTCATTTGACTTAAATATTAATTAAAAATATTCCATATTTTGTTCTGTGCTATTTCTGTTCTTTAGTAGTTTTTTGGCTTCTTCATCTAAATCCCGATGGTCCACTTTCCATTGATTTCGAATACTGGATATGAACGGATCTGACGTTGCCAATAATATATTAAATATATCTTCATTTGTTGAATTCCGTGAAATTTTCCTAGTATTGTGCTCTCTATAAAATATGTAATCCTTGTTCCTTTTTTCCTGAGCCTCCTCTGATAGATCTCCAAGTGGCACCAAATGATATTTAATGACATCTTCACCATGATAAAGGATTTTGTGAACTATTGCAGACATATTTCTCCATGGGTAGTTAGTTGTATATATTTTTGCAGTTTCCTTATCATAATCTCCAAATTTTCTACAGTCAATTTCTTCATTGCACGCAAGTACTTCTAGTATTATTTTAAATCTGAAAATAAGGTTGAAATCCACTCCTGTTATTTCAGATGCTGTTTCTGGATCTGAAATGAATCTTCTTGCGGTATTGCCATCATTTGTATTGCCTGACCCTTGTTTTGGCTGATCTATAATCAGTCCACGTTTGCGATATTCATCTTGAACATGTTTCTTTTTTGAACTTCTTAACTCTTTGATGGTCACGTTGTTTCTTATTGATCCTGAAGACCCGAAATCCAAATCATAACTGATTTTTAGTATGTGTTCCATAAGTCGTATTCTTGCGTGTAGTGGTGATAATCCAAATTCATATGCATCGGTATTATCTAATGATTTTGCTGGGACTTGGTTTAATTGGGTTGATGTTGCTTGGCATATAATGCAGCTGGATGCAGCCTTCGTGTTAGTCAAAGCCTGACCCACTTTTCCATCTATCATTGTCAGGACTAACTGGTAGCTTACTTCAATTTGCTGCCCATCTAACTGTAATTGTAATGGCTGTAGTGCTGTAATTTGGGCCTTGATATCACTAATTTCTTTATTAATAACATCATTTGTTTCTTTTTTGAATTGAAATTTGATTGGCCTGCAGTATTTCGTAGAAGATGGTGTCTCATTTTTCCAAATATCCATTGTTTGCGTTGTACTAGTCAAAGGCTCTGAATCTTCCAAAATCTTTTTCAATCGCAATGGTACAAATGATACCATGAACATATCTGAGTCAGAAATATTTTCACATACAGCTTGTTTATATTGTTTTTGTCCCGAAGAACCATCACATCCCCATTTACAAAAAAGAATTAACTTTGTGTTTCCATATTTCTTCAACTCATTTCCTGTTATTGATTGCAGCAAGCGTGCGGCTGTGTGATCAAGTAGAGATTGTAGTTGTACCTCTGCCGAAATTGGTGTGATTGTAATAGTGTCCTTTGATGGCAAACAGTTCATTTTAGCAGCGGTTATGTGATGATATGCTGTATATATGTTTGAGCCTTTTTCAATCGCACACTGTCTGAGTTTAATATATTGCTGTTTTGTTAATTTCAAATCCAGAAATAATGCTAATGCCTCCTCATTTGTGTACTGTATTGCATCATTCGGAGTTGGTATACTTTTAAGAATCCGTTTTGTTCTTGGTGGACTAGCTTTAACAACTTTTTCAATGATATCCACTTTTGTAAATTGGTTCTGTGATCGTAATTGATGTAGGAAAGATTCTTTTATATTTGTAGAACCAAAGGCATCGTTAATATCTTTAAGCTTCTTAGATCTATCGCTGCAATTGTCCACTAATGATTTGCGTGGTCTTCCAGCCTTATCTTGCTTTGCTGTTTCTTCAGCGACAGTAAGTTGACCTTCTAACCACTTTGCACTTTTTATATAAAATTTTGTTTACTGTACATAACTTCTTTGTAGCGTTTTTTTAGTGCTTTGACGAAATTATATAATTGCTCTTGCATTTCGGTGCTACACGAATTTAAGTTTAATTTTATTTTAACGTAACTAAGAACATCTTCCTGATTTTTGTTTCTAAAATACACTTCGGCCAGTTCTTTATAACTGAAGCTCTCCATTTTCTTTTGAATATTTTTATTTGCGTTTGTTATGTTTTATCCGTACACTTAAAGGATTAAGTTATTACTGAGTAATCCCTTAACGAATCCGTACTTTTAGAAATTTTTAGATACATGTTCTTTACACACTGATCTTTAATTTCATAGCAGGTAGCGCTTAAATTGAACAAAACTGCACTCATGCGTCAATATGGGGTTGTTTTTTTAACTTTAGTGGTTTAATTTCGCAATTATTGTTATAAAATTGTTTATGACTTTGGTTGACCCTAACATTTGATAACAGGTAAATTTAGAAAGAGATCATATGCTTCCTGTAGAGCCCATTGTGATAATTTTATTACTTATTTTTTGCTGATCAAAACAAAGCCATTAAACCCTTTCGAAGGTATTATATTTATTTTTTTTAGTTATACGTAGCCTAAACTAAAAAAAATAAACTTTTAGGCAAAAAAGTGAAAATTTAATACTCCATTGTATATGAATTTTTTTCGAGTAATTTCATTAAAATGAAAAAAGTATTCTACAGGCGGCTCGTGGCGGGTGCAAAAGTATATATAGCCTTAAAGAGGACACTTTCACCTTTCTCGTGGTTGTATACGTTTCTTGTTCCCTTTTGTTCCCTAGAAGTTCTATTCCACTAAAGTTTAAATTTGAGGAAAATATAGTAGTTTCATAAATATTTCATAACGCCCATAATATTAAACGCTAGAGCTGTGTCTACTTACAACAACTAAAGACAATAATCCTACCAACATTATAAAAAAAAACCGCAGACCATTATCGATGATAGCTTGCGAGTAGTAACCATTTAATTTTGATAAAAAACCAAAGAAAAACACCTTTTTCTGAAATTAAAAAAAAAGTTGAGTTTGACAGCATGCCACGCCCACAATTATCAATATTTTAACATAATTTTTTGGCTACCTTAATTTGGATATATTAACTACAAAATGACGTAAAAATTTTAAAAATCGGTGACAAAAAAAAAATTTACTTTTGGCCAACGAAAAAGGATTTTCAGCCACTGTGCAGCGTACAAACCACACCAAACAGTGCATTTTTCGGGATGCATGGGCAGTTCTTGAACGGCTTCTGGTTGCTCTTCACTCCAAATGCGGCAATTTTGCTTATTTACGTAGCCATTCAACCAGAAATGAGCCTCATCGCTGAACAAAATTTGTCACATTTGAACATTTCGAACCGAACACTGATTTTGGTAATAAAATTCAATGATTTGCAAGCGTTGCTCGTTAGTAAGTCTATTCATGATGAAATGTCAAAGCATACTGAGCATCTTTCTCTTTGGCACCATGTCTGAAATCTCACGTGATCTGTCAAATACTAATGCATGAAAATCCTAACCTCAAAAAAATCACCCATTATTATGTTATGTTGTTTTTTATTTCATTTTAAAACTTTTAATTCATTTTTATTGTCTTCAGGGTGCCGTACCTAAATGATAAAAAGGTAACCCTATAATTTTCGCTAAAAATTCTACCCGTCTGTCAGCGCCCTCTGTCTCTGGATCCTTATAAAATAGACTCTTGAAATTATCACCAAAGTTGTATTTCTGTGGTCGCAATAACAACAAATATTAAACATTATAGGATGTTTCAACAGTGACGATGGCTTTATTTTGTTAAATGTAAGATGCATGCACTTAAAATTTACACACAGTAATTACAAATGTGTTCGCTATATTACCGAGTATGTAAAATAAAACTAAAAATTAAAGGGTGTTCTGATAGTGTCATGTGCACCCTGTGCGCTTGATAACGCAATGCAATAGTTTTAGAACCACAGTTGATAGGTTATCGAATATAGAAATGATACAAAAGAAGAAGAAGAAAAAAAAAGAAAAATTGAATAATGAATGAGCGTCAAATTGCTGAAAAGGCTATTAAAAAATGGAGGCAGGAGACATGGTAGAACATTTTTCTGGCAGACCATCAGTCAGGGTGATGTTCTTTGTGTGTGTGAAAAACGGAAAAACGGGGCTCATTTTATTTTATTTTATTTTTTGAATATGATTTATTGTATCTTTAAAATAAATAAACTAACAATAAGTGTTCAAATCTTAGGACAAAAATAAAAAAAATTAAATATATCTATATACTTAAGTCCAGCCAGTGCTAGACAAAAACTGTATGATGACCAGAGTAGGTATTTCTCTCTTCTTTCATTTTCCATATTCATAAAGAAACGGTTGATTTCATTTTTGTTTTCTTCACTGTCCACGCAAGAAATTTTGTATTGCGTTTGTTTATTCACTGCACACAAATAAGTTTCACACACACATTTTTCATATTCATGGATGTTTGCTTTTCAAACTGTTCACATCTCTTTGTCCATGAAGTAATTTTTGTTTAGCTTCTTTCTTTTTCATCGTCCATGAAAGAAGCAAAAATTTGTTTCAAAAATTGTTCACCACCATTCTTCTTCTTTTTTTCCCATACATTAAATATTGAGTATAGTATAGTATATATAGTGTCCGTTATTTTTAAAAGTCTTTATTTGCACTTTAGTTACACCACGGGACGACCCCCACCCCCCCTCAAATTTTCAAATTTGAATATAAATTTGAAATTATTTTCGAATACCTTACATTCATTGAGTCTCGTGCTGTCACTAGCCTTTTACTCTTAACTGTAGTGATTTCAGACTTGCGACTGGTACATATCGACATTCTTCCTCATCACATCTATAGTAATTGCCTACATTTGCTTAAGGCTACGGTTTCCGCAGCATCTCCATTTAATATATATGTACCCGTGATCCACAGTATGCAAGTATCGTCTTACGTAGATTTTTTACTTGGCCAGATAATACTTGCCAGTCCGTGACCTGTCACTAACGCAGTTAAACATTTGTAGACACCCAGATTATATCCAAGCTCCTTTTTGGTCTTCCTGCCAACTTATTGTGAAAAATTCCATAGTCTTTGGTAAGAACCAACAATCCCGAATAGGTAGGCTAGCACACTACCTACTAGCCCACCGAGGCACCCTTTTATCTTATAGAATCATGCGTTATTTTACGATAATACATTTCGCGAAGTAGACACATAATTTAAATACTTTCGGCTTTGCTTTAATAATAATAAATTTTCAAATTGTTTTACGACTGCTGGTGAGTAATAGGAAAGGGTTTTAATGTAAAATTAAAAAAAGGAATAAAAGATATTTTATTATCTTTTTGTATATGAAAAAAAAAAATGAATAAATTATTGTACTAACGGATGTTTTAATTATATGACCACCACTGTACAAATTTAACTACTATTTATAGTTAGTATAAAGTGGTTATAAGTTTTTAATAATTTATGTACTAATGAAATTGGTAATAAATAAAATAATAAATAATTGTGTATTTTATTAGCATGAATGTTAAGAAAAAGCGGCCCTTTACCTATACATCGTTTTTAATAATTTTTCTTAACCATATAATGTTTATAATTGATCATAATACATTAATTTTTAATGTTATGCCCATATTTTATTTTAACATGTTTTTATATGAGAATAAACATTTTCGTTATTTTTACAAGCATTATCAGAGTTGACAATAATATGGTTCTAACATAACATTGTTATTATATTTCAAAATAATATGGTTTGACTAAATTACTAATTGACTAATTGTAATACGTTGCTCTTAGATTATGGTTACTTCAACCATTTGCGTACTTCTCATAACTATTCAAAACTAAAAGGTAGGATGTTATTGGATACATTCTCATCTTTTGATTATTATAGGTGTACTTTAATCCAAAGGTTTCCGATTAGACATCGGACAGATGATATTACTTTGAACGTAATATTTATTCTTTTGAAGATACCATACATATATTCTCTGGCTTCTTATTATTGCCATATTTTTTGTCTGTATGTAGAATTTTTCGTTTGGTATTGACCTTATAACGAGTGATTTTTTAAGAGCTTGAGAACTTTTTTTTTTAAAAAAACGCATAAAATTTGCAAAATCTCATCGGTTCTTTATTTGAAACGTTAGATTGGTCCATGACATTTACTTTTTGAAGATAATTTCATTTAAATGTTGACCGCGGCTGCGTCTTAGGTGGTCCATTCGGAAAGTCCAATTTTGGGCAACTTTTTCGAGCATTTCGGCCGGAATAGCCCGAATTTCTTCGGAAATGTTGTCTTCCAAAGCTGGAATAGTTGCTGGCTTATTTCTGTAGACTTTAGACTTGACGTAGCCCCACAAAAAATAGTCTAAAGGCGTCAAATCGCATGATCTTGGTGGCCAACTTACCGGTCCATTTCTTGAGATGAATTGTTCTCCGAAGTTTTCCCTCAAAATGGCCATAGAATCGCGAGCTGTGTGGCATGTAGCGCCATCTTGTTGAAACCACATGTCAACCAAGTTCAGTTGTTCCATTTTTGGCAACAAAAAGTTTGTTAGCATCGAACGATAGCGATCGCCATTCACCGTAACGTTGCGTCCAACAGCATCTTTGAAAAAATACGGTCCAATGATTCCACCAGCGCACAGTGGCTGAAAATCGTTTTTCGTTGGCCAAAATTCTGTAACTTTTGAACCGATCAAAATATTGAAATAATTTTTTTTTTAGTGGATAGATATTTAGCTCAGCTTGATTCAGTTTTAATTACATTAAAATTGATTGAGGACTTTTTAAGGAATTCGAGGTCAAACTTGAACATTTTAATTTTTTTAATTTTCAGAGTGAAATATGGGTTTATTCTGTGTGTAACATAGTAAAATAGCCCTCTAAGATCCAAAAAAGTATATATATTCTTGATCAGTGATGAAATCTAAGACGATATAGCTATGTCCGTCTGTCCATACGTCCGTCTGTCCATCCGGCCGTCCGTCCATTCGCCTGTCTGTATGAACACGATTCAGTCTAAACGAAAAGAGCTAGACCCTTGAAATTTGGTACATATATATCTTGAAGGATAGGGCAGGCTTTTTTGTAAATTTGTTAAGCAAATGAAACATTTTTATGTCAAAGAAGGTTCAAGGTCTTTACCCTGGAGCCAGAAAATCATAAAAATTTATTTTTGGACCCCGCCCCCTTTTTGTGGGCGTTTATATATCATATTATATGAAAAATAGTGTCAATAATTAACAAATTGTATTACCTAAGCCTAGATTGCATAAAAAATTAATTTTTAAGCTTTCATGACGAATGGAAAATGTACTCGGATCTTCTGCGCTACCTTCACCTAACCCCCCCCCCCCCCCTCTCCCCAAAAAAAATTTTTTTTTTTTTTTGGTTAAGCAACAAGAAAATATAATTTTTATTCATTTGACTTAAATATTAATTAAAAATATTCCATATTTTGTTCTGTGCTATTTCTGTTCTTTAGTAGTTTTTTGGCTTCTTCATCTAAATCCCGATGGTCCACTTTCCATTGATTTCGAATACTGGATATGAACGGATCTGACGTTGCCAATAATATATTAAATATATCTTCATTTGTTGAATTCCGTGAAATTTTCCTAGTATTGTGCTCTCTATAAAATATGTAATCCTTGTTCCTTTTTTCCTGAGCCTCCTCTGATAGATCTCCAAGTGGCACCAAATGATATTTAATGACATCTTCACCATGATAAAGGATTTTGTGAACTATTGCAGACATATTTCTCCATGGGTAGTTAGTTGTATATATTTTTGCAGTTTCCTTATCATAATCTCCAAATTTTCTACAGTCAATTTCTTCATTGCACGCAAGTACTTCTAGTATTATTTTAAATCTGAAAATAAGGTTGAAATCCACTCCTGTTATTTCAGATGCTGTTTCTGGATCTGAAATGAATCTTCTTGCGGTATTGCCATCATTTGTATTGCCTGACCCTTGTTTTGGCTGATCTATAATCAGTCCACGTTTGCGATATTCATCTTGAACATGTTTCTTTTTTGAACTTCTTAACTCTTTGATGGTCACGTTGTTTCTTATTGATCCTGAAGACCCGAAATCCAAATCATAACTGATTTTTAGTATGTGTTCCATAAGTCGTATTCTTGCGTGTAGTGGTGATAATCCAAATTCATATGCATCGGTATTATCTAATGATTTTGCTGGGACTTGGTTTAATTGGGTTGATGTTGCTTGGCATATAATGCAGCTGGATGCAGCCTTCGTGTTAGTCAAAGCCTGACCCACTTTTCCATCTATCATTGTCAGGACTAACTGGTAGCTTACTTCAATTTGCTGCCCATCTAACTGTAATTGTAATGGCTGTAGTGCTGTAATTTGGGCCTTGATATCACTAATTTCTTTATTAATAACATCATTTGTTTCTTTTTTGAATTGAAATTTGATTGGCCTGCAGTATTTCGTAGAAGATGGTGTCTCATTTTTCCAAATATCCATTGTTTGCGTTGTACTAGTCAAAGGCTCTGAATCTTCCAAAATCTTTTTCAATCGCAATGGTACAAATGATACCATGAACATATCTGAGTCAGAAATATTTTCACATACAGCTTGTTTATATTGTTTTTGTCCCGAAGAACCATCACATCCCCATTTACAAAAAAGAATTAACTTTGTGTTTCCATATTTCTTCAACTCATTTCCTGTTATTGATTGCAGCAAGCGTGCGGCTGTGTGATCAAGTAGAGATTGTAGTTGTACCTCTGCCGAAATTGGTGTGATTGTAATAGTGTCCTTTGATGGCAAACAGTTCATTTTAGCAGCGGTTATGTGATGATATGCTGTATATATGTTTGAGCCTTTTTCAATCGCACACTGTCTGAGTTTAATATATTGCTGTTTTGTTAATTTCAAATCCAGAAATAATGCTAATGCCTCCTCATTTGTGTACTGTATTGCATCATTCGGAGTTGGTATACTTTTAAGAATCCGTTTTGTTCTTGGTGGACTAGCTTTAACAACTTTTTCAATGATATCCACTTTTGTAAATTGGTTCTGTGATCGTAATTGATGTAGGAAAGATTCTTTTATATTTGTAGAACCAAAGGCATCGTTAATATCTTTAAGCTTCTTAGATCTATCGCTGCAATTGTCCACTA
The DNA here is from genome assembly GCA_949628195.1 of Phasia obesa. Classification (NCBI taxonomy): domain Eukaryota; kingdom Metazoa; phylum Arthropoda; class Insecta; order Diptera; family Tachinidae; genus Phasia; species Phasia obesa. The sequence goes on along the minus strand of OX451219.1, from coordinate 84,886,861 downwards.
ATGATTTGCGTGGTCTTCCAGCCTTATCTTGCTTTGCTGTTTCTTCAGCGACAGTAAGTTGACCTTCTAACCACTTTGCACTTTTTATATAAAATTTTGTTTACTGTACATAACTTCTTTGTAGCGTTTTTTTAGTGCTTTGACGAAATTATATAATTGCTCTTGCATTTCGGTGCTACACGAATTTAAGTTTAATTTTATTTTAACGTAACTAAGAACATCTTCCTGATTTTTGTTTCTAAAATACACTTCGGCCAGTTCTTTATAACTGAAGCTCTCCATTTTCTTTTGAATATTTTTATTTGCGTTTGTTATGTTTTATCCGTACACTTAAAGGATTAAGTTATTACTGAGTAATCCCTTAACGAATCCGTACTTTTAGAAATTTTTAGATACATGTTCTTTACACACTGATCTTTAATTTCATAGCAGGTAGCGCTTAAATTGAACAAAACTGCACTCATGCGTCAATATGGGGTTGTTTTTTTAACTTTAGTGGTTTAATTTCGCAATTATTGTTATAAAATTGTTTATGACTTTGGTTGACCCTAACATTTGATAACAGGTAAATTTAGAAAGAGATCATATGCTTCCTGTAGAGCCCATTGTGATAATTTTATTACTTATTTTTTGCTGATCAAAACAAAGCCATTAAACCCTTTCGAAGGTATTATATTTATTTTTTTTAGTTATACGTAGCCTAAACTAAAAAAAATAAACTTTTAGGCAAAAAAGTGAAAATTTAATACTCCATTGTATATGAATTTTTTTCGAGTAATTTCATTAAAATGAAAAAAGTATTCTACAGGCGGCTCGTGGCGGGTGCAAAAGTATATATAGCCTTAAAGAGGACACTTTCACCTTTCTCGTGGTTGTATACGTTTCTTGTTCCCTTTTGTTCCCTAGAAGTTCTATTCCACTAAAGTTTAAATTTGAGGAAAATATAGTAGTTTCATAAATATTTCATAACGCCCATAATATTAAACGCTAGAGCTGTGTCTACTTACAACAACTAAAGACAATAATCCTACCAACATTATAAAAAAAAACCGCAGACCATTATCGATGATAGCTTGCGAGTAGTAACCATTTAATTTTGATAAAAAACCAAAGAAAAACACCTTTTTCTGAAATTAAAAAAAAAGTTGAGTTTGACAGCATGCCACGCCCACAATTATCAATATTTTAACATAATTTTTTGGCTACCTTAATTTGGATATATTAACTACAAAATGACGTAAAAATTTTAAAAATCGGTGACAAAAAAAAAATTTACTTTTGGCCAACGAAAAAGGATTTTCAGCCACTGTGCAGCGTACAAACCACACCAAACAGTGCATTTTTCGGGATGCATGGGCAGTTCTTGAACGGCTTCTGGTTGCTCTTCACTCCAAATGCGGCAATTTTGCTTATTTACGTAGCCATTCAACCAGAAATGAGCCTCATCGCTGAACAAAATTTGTCACATTTGAACATTTCGAACCGAACACTGATTTTGGTAATAAAATTCAATGATTTGCAAGCGTTGCTCGTTAGTAAGTCTATTCATGATGAAATGTCAAAGCATACTGAGCATCTTTCTCTTTGGCACCATGTCTGAAATCTCACGTGATCTGTCAAATACTAATGCATGAAAATCCTAACCTCAAAAAAATCACCCATTATTATGTTATGTTGTTTTTTATTTCATTTTAAAACTTTTAATTCATTTTTATTGTCTTCAGGGTGCCGTACCTAAATGATAAAAAGGTAACCCTATAATTTTCGCTAAAAATTCTACCCGTCTGTCAGCGCCCTCTGTCTCTGGATCCTTATAAAATAGACTCTTGAAATTATCACCAAAGTTGTATTTCTGTGGTCGCAATAACAACAAATATTAAACATTATAGGATGTTTCAACAGTGACGATGGCTTTATTTTGTTAAATGTAAGATGCATGCACTTAAAATTTACACACAGTAATTACAAATGTGTTCGCTATATTACCGAGTATGTAAAATAAAACTAAAAATTAAAGGGTGTTCTGATAGTGTCATGTGCACCCTGTGCGCTTGATAACGCAATGCAATAGTTTTAGAACCACAGTTGATAGGTTATCGAATATAGAAATGATACAAAAGAAGAAGAAGAAAAAAAAAGAAAAATTGAATAATGAATGAGCGTCAAATTGCTGAAAAGGCTATTAAAAAATGGAGGCAGGAGACATGGTAGAACATTTTTCTGGCAGACCATCAGTCAGGGTGATGTTCTTTGTGTGTGTGAAAAACGGAAAAACGGGGCTCATTTTATTTTATTTTATTTTTTGAATATGATTTATTGTATCTTTAAAATAAATAAACTAACAATAAGTGTTCAAATCTTAGGACAAAAATAAAAAAAATTAAATATATCTATATACTTAAGTCCAGCCAGTGCTAGACAAAAACTGTATGATGACCAGAGTAGGTATTTCTCTCTTCTTTCATTTTCCATATTCATAAAGAAACGGTTGATTTCATTTTTGTTTTCTTCACTGTCCACGCAAGAAATTTTGTATTGCGTTTGTTTATTCACTGCACACAAATAAGTTTCACACACACATTTTTCATATTCATGGATGTTTGCTTTTCAAACTGTTCACATCTCTTTGTCCATGAAGTAATTTTTGTTTAGCTTCTTTCTTTTTCATCGTCCATGAAAGAAGCAAAAATTTGTTTCAAAAATTGTTCACCACCATTCTTCTTCTTTTTTTCCCATACATTAAATATTGAGTATAGTATAGTATATATAGTGTCCGTTATTTTTAAAAGTCTTTATTTGCACTTTAGTTACACCACGGGACGACCCCCACCCCCCCTCAAATTTTCAAATTTGAATATAACCCATGCAACGACGGCCTTGAATGGTGGGGAGGATGTGTAAGAAAAAAAGGATATTCATTTTATTATTCAAAATAATTTTTTTCCTTCACGACATACTACATATATACATATGTTTAATAAAATAGTAATCACAACTTAAATGATGTTTTGTGCAATCCGGAAATTGCTTCCTGTGGTCTTCAACACAGTGAAGACGGAATTCTCGTTGTTCTTAACACACCGTTAAAATCTTGTATTAATTTCACACCCCTCTCTGCCGTGTCATTTACTACTCTTAAATTAGTAATTATTTTTTGACTCTCTAAAGTTTGGAAACTTTTTACCTTTGACGTACGTTGAAATAAAGAGAAACCAATTGGTTTCTCTTTGTTTCTTTCTCTCAAAATTAAATTTTTGTGTTGAGTGGAAGCAAGGCATATTTAACCAGGTGACTCCACAGGGCGGAGCTAATATTAGGTCTGTTCCAGGTGCATAACAAAACAGTCCGAACTCGCACACATTAGTCCGAAAGCGTTCCAGATATCAATTTTTGTACAATTTTGAGAGAAAATGAGAGAGTAAAACTTTTCATTTCCTGTACAAAGTTGTACGAACTTTTTCTTTGTGTAAGTTCGGACTAGAATTAAATAATCAGCGGTTTTTGTTTACATTTAAAAATCAAACAATTTTTAAATAAGGGAAGAAAGATTTTATTTAAAATTTATTAAAAAGCAAAATGGAAGATTTTCAAATAAAGTTCCCAGAGAACGTGAAATAGTTACTTGACTTTCTATTTAGCAAAAAATTATAAATAATAACTGGCTTTTACTTTTTTTAGATTATTTTTATTCACTTTTTACAATATTGCAAATGATTTGTTTTTAAATTATTTTGCTTTTAGGCGTCTAAAATCACTAAAATAAAATTAATTTCAGAAAGTAAGCAACATTAGTATTTCAAGATGTTCAATTGTGGTTTTTTGCGTTCCAGCAACTTTGACAACTTTGTCACATTCAGAGAGTAATTTTGTTTTTACTCTTAATAGTCCGGACTGTTTTGTTATGCACCTGGAACAGACCTATTAAAAATAAATTTTTTTCATTTTTTTTATATGGAGTTTCACATTAATCATGTATTTTAAGAGAGAATAAAAGAGAAATTACTGTCAAAATCCGTATAAAAAAAATTCAAAAAATTTGTTCCTGATATTTCCTCTCCCTTACGCTATCACCTTTTAAATATGCCATGAGTGGAAGCAAAAATAAAACAAAATACAACAAACTAATTTAATTTAATAGAAAAAAAAACCTTTCCTCGTGTTTTCTTTTCTGATTTAATATCCGTCAACAAAGTACTGATTGTGTTAACCTTTTCCGTTGTTACTTTGATTTCAGTTGAGTACGTTAAAGTATGACGTAAGACGGATTCTATTCATAGATTTTTAACAAGAACCAGGAGCAGTGAAAGTCTGCTCACAGATTTGGGAAAATTCATGGAGGTTCCCTAACACTTTTACATGCTCGCCAGCAGCATATATGTATATATATATATATATATATATATATATATATATATATATATATATATTTTATTTTATTCTTCAAATTCAAAAAATCACGCAATTATCAAATTGCCCTCGTTAATAAAAGAAAATAAATAAATCAGTCAAGTGCGAGTTAGACTCTCACACGTAGGGTTGCGTACTATGGTAAGTACCACTTTAAAAATTCAAGTTGTTAATTTTATTATATCTTATAGGGCACCCTTTATTTTAAAATTAAAGTCATATTCGCGAAAATTGCACCACTTTCGAAACACCTTTTAATTTTAGTATTGTTGTTATAACGGCCATGGTAATATAGTTTCCATAAAAATATCAGGAGCGTTTCAAAAAATAATATAATATATGTACGTGAAAAACATGTCACTAATGGAACACCTTTTAATTTTTAGAAATTGTCATAGCGGCCGTGGCAACACATCTTCTGTACAAATTTCAAGAGTCTGCTTATAAGTGTTCAATATATAATTTTTACTGTTTTTATAGGGATCATGGTAATGCACCATCTGTGAATATTTCAAGAGTCTACCTATTATGGTTAAAAAATTAGGCCATATTCAAGTAAATCACGTTACTGTCGGAACACCCTTTAATTTTTACTATTTGTTTTAGTGGCCGTAGTAAAAATAGTGGCCACTGTAAAAATTACAAAAGTCTACTTCGTTCAAAAATTCTATTATTGTTCAAATCTTAGGCAATATACATGCAAAACACCTCACTATCGGAACACCCTTTAATTTTTAATTCTAATTTTGCATTCTTGTTTTAAAAGCGTACATGCTTTTCATTACGGTCTGCAAATTTTAAATGGTTTTCTCCTACAGCTCAAGAAATAAAGACATAAATGTAAATATTACGTCACTTTGGGAACACCCTATAATTTTTAGTATTTGTTGCTATTGTGGCCAAAGTTATACACCTAATATGGTTTAAAACTTAGGTCAAATACATGCAAATCACATCACTATCGGAACACCCTATAATTTTTAGGTTTATTTTTTATACCTGATTATATAGCAAACTAAGTTTTAATTACTGTTTGTAAATTTTAAGTGTATGCCTTCGGCATACAGTTCAAGAAATAAACATGTCTCTATCGGAACACCCTATAAGTTTTAGTATTTGTTGCTATAGCGGCAACAGTTATACATCTTCTCTGAAAATTTCAAGAGTCTACCTATTACGGTTCCAGAGATAAAAGACACTGACAGATGGACGGACAGACGGACAGACATTGTAGCGAAAACAATAGGATTACGTTAAAAAAAAATCAGAATTATCAGAACTTTCTGAAACTAAATTTTAAGACTCTTACTTTTATAGTGATTCGCGTATACGTATTTTCTTTATATAAAAGTACCCATCCCTGGATGAAATTCTAGAAATTATTGTAAAGCTCTGTATAAGGTGTTTAAAATATCCCGCCTTAAAGTTTCATATCGGTAAAATTGAGTACTTTTACTGTTTTTCTCCATTTTCTTTTGGATATAAGATATTTTTGCGGAAAATTTTATTAAAATTCATTAAGTATTTTTTTACGTGGTGCGGACACAGATACACAGGAAAAAAGTTATTGTTTTATTATATGTATAGACTAACTGTGCCAATATTTGCAATATTTTGTTCGATTTTGCTTTGAAAGCAATCCAACACAGAGAAAGAAGGACAGACAGGAAATGAGTTACTATTTTGTTATATGTATAGAATAGATATATAGATAGATATAGATATCACGCATACTGTTAAATACCTTAGGTAGACCTGACTTGTCTTTGTTGAGAAATACATTTCGCTACATACAGCACCACAAAAAAGGTGAGTAATTTATTTAATTCTTATCTCTGGTCTATTATTAAAGAATAAAAGTAAAACATTTAATGCAATTATATTTTATTTTTATTTATAAGGTAAATTAAAATATATGAATTGATGGATGGCACTTGTAAGTAAGAATGTCAAATTTATCATTTTCTTTAAGTTCTTAACCCCAGGCAACATAGACGGGATGACGACGATAAAATTCATTAACAGTACCATCACTGCCATAATTCCAACGCCTTCCATAATTATAACCACTGCCATATTTATAACCACTGCCATAACCATAACCAGATCGAGCATAACCACCAGCAGCAGAGTTAAGTGCTGTCGTGGTGGTAAAAGGTGCCGCTATAGCAGCAGTTGTAGCCAAAGGTATACTAGGGGCAACTAATGGAGTAGAATATACTCTAGGTTGATAGTAGCCATAACCGAAAGTTTCAGAAGTGTTTAAATCATCGTTAGCAGACTTTTCCTTAAAATAAAAAAAATGATTTTTAAAATAAACTTATAGGTTTTGAGAAGACTTTCTTGTTATATTATAATCGTATAACTGCGACTTATTAAAGACCGTTTTACACTTTAATACAAGCATTAATACTTTTGAGGAAAATGGAACCCTGACTAGGTGAATTGTTATTGTTTTTTGAAAAATTTTAAATATCGATTAGATTAGGGTGGCATTTCATTCAAATTTTTATCTTATAACTGCGACTTATTAAAGGCCGTTTTACATTATAATACAAGCTTTAATGCTTTTGCGGAAAATGAAATCCTGACTAGATGAATTGTTATTGTTTTTTGACAAATATCGATTAGATCAGGGTGGCATTTGATTAAAAAGTATTATTGTTTGTATTTTTGCGTGAAACAGCCTTAAAAATGGTTTTACACGGCATGTGTTTGTCATATGACTTGTCAATTTGATAACCCATATGTAATTTCATGTGTTTGTCAAAATAGACATTTTACATACGGTTTATAATTTTTGCTTTGCCTATAATATATAATTTTTCCGCCACACAGTTTTGTATTGCCAACCACAGCTAATGCAAATGTGCAAACGTAGTGCCTTTGCCACGCTTTTAGTGCTTTTGGTACCACAAAAAACCTAAAATAGCAAAATATCAAGTTGATATTACAGGATGTCAAATGTATTGTACACATGGAAAACACACATGTTATGTTTCAAAAGGTTTACATGATGTGTTTAGAATTTACACATGGAAAAGTGACAAGTCATATGGCAAATACACGCCGTGTAAAAGCACTTTAAACGACAAGACTCATATGAATTGAAAAAGCTTGCGAATTAAGACGCAAATGTGCGTAAAGGAATTCTATGGTATACGGTAAAAAAATGAAGTTGTGTAAATTTACCACTTCTACAGGTCCTGCCATACTGCCCAACACCAAACAGATAAACATGAAAACAAACGTCATTGAAAACTGTAAAGATTAAAAAAACAAAAATGTTCTAAAAAACTTTCTTTTCTTCTTCATGTAGCTAAAACCTCTTACCTTTGCCATATTGAATTTGTAATAAATAATATTTTTAAGCCAAAATTAGCACTTTTTAATTTACAAAGTTCTTAATTGAAACTGCGACTGATGGCAAGTGTTGTACATCGTGTCTCTTTTATACTGATCTGAGTATTGGAAAAACTATTTCAAAGTCTGTTTTTTCCCTCATCTTTAGAAGGTGCTAAAAGAGCTTTTGCATTTACAATTTTTTTTCTTCTTTATTTTACTTTACAAATGAGTGAATTGATTTTTATCTCGATAATAGAGGTCAAGAGAATCAGCAGTTTATGGAAAATCCATTAAATTTTCTCCAACGTGATTGAACATCTTTAGATTAACGAAATTGAACTTGTTTAACAATGAAATATGACTTATTAGACCATAAATAAATACTTTGCGGACATAATTAAGGTGATGACAACCAGAGTCGGCTAAAATAGATACTTAATGAGATTGTTAAGATTATCTTTTCAATTTTTACATTTTTTTTTTTTTTTTGTTAAATTTTTAAAAGATTGGCTGTTGAAATCAAAGGTTCCAGAGGAAAAGCTTTGGTAAGTGGGATAAAAAGACGCAGTGCGGTTCGTATTTTAAGAAGACTACAAAAAATATATATTTATATTATAACTTTTGGATAACTTTTTTATTCATAAATTTTTCACAAAATTTAAAAAAATATCAAAAAAAAAATTCTAGTTCGTTCACACGGGGTATAAGAGTGCACAGTGGGGTAGAACAAAATTGATTCAAAATTTGACAGAAGCATAGCAGAGGAGAGTCAAAGCTTACGTTTTAATGCTGGGCACTATTTACTAAACGTGGTCTCAAATGTAGGTACCTCACACCTTAAACTTTTTTAAATTTTTGTTCAATTTTCAAAAATTAGTTAATACCGTGCTTTTATCTGTATATTATGTTATAAAATAAGCAAATTATGTTATAAAATAAGCAATTACGGCTTATGTCTGAACAGGGTATTAACTGTTCAGACATACATTAGTCTTAATTGCGCAATTAGAGAATTTACGCAGTTAAGGGCTTATTTGAGCTCAATTTACCATACGACAACTCAATTACTAAATTGAGCAATTAGAACATAATTGCGTCACTAGAATAGAATAATGAATAAAATACGAAATGCAACCCTGATATATGTCTACTGTGAATTATGTTTAGTGAGAGATAGGGGGTCACAATAATATTAGGTAGTAGCTTTACTCCAACAACATAATTTTAACCTGCAACATGTATTTGTGGGTTAAAATTTAATTTTTAGATGTCAAAAAGAGCTGAATTTGTTATTTCAAATATCAAACAAAATCGCATTTTTTAAAGCGCAACTTTTTTAGCAATTTTTTTTAAAACAAAAACAAAACGAAAAATTGTATACGATTATAACAAAAACGATGTTTTTTTAGCTGTCAAATACTAATTGAGCATGTGTGAACACTAAATTAAATTGCTCATTTAAGATTAAATTGTCTCAATTAAGAAAACATGTCTGAACACGGTATAAGCATTTTAAATTTATTTTTTTAATTCTTCGATACCCTGGTCCAGTTTTCTCAAAATATTACAATTTTTAGCTAAAACAAAATTAAAAATTAATTTTTGTGGACTAATTACATATCCATAGAAAATTTCATTTGATACGTTTAACTGAAAAAAGGAATATAAGCCTATTCATTTTCGAAAATTTCATGGTAAATATCTAAGCCTACTGTGCCAGGCAGAAAACGACCTTGACCTTGACCCAGAATTTGCAAATAAATTCTCGAAGAAAAGAATGTGCCACTATTAAACAAGAATATGAAATTAATAGATGGATGACCGCATCAGGAACTACCCCTAATGGACCCCTATGATCGAATTATATTCTTATTTAAATAAAATACTGATATTGTAACATTAAACACGTATTTTTGATAACAATGGTTGTCAAAAAAAAAAAAGTCGGGAGCAGGAACTTTTTTATGTGCTTTAATTGTGTGTTAAATCCAAATCTGTTTAAAGATTTGTTCTATCACGTCTAGTTTTCGAGATATTCTTATTTAACTAAAATAAAATATTAAATATGTGGTTATTGTGATAACAATGGACGGAAAAAAAATCGGGAGCTTGAATCTTTTTATGAGATATTCTTATTTAAATAAAATACTAATATTGAAAATTTAATAGGCAACCGTGAAACATAAAATTTTTTGTCTCAGGGTGGCCCAAAAAAGACTGAGGGATTAAAAATAACTGTATTTTTTTTTTTTTTTGTTTTTATTTTTTATTAATTTTTGTTTATGTTTTTAAATATTTAATTCATGGAAATTTTTTACATCTAAGTGTGAAATATAACATCTCTCAAATGGTGTCCATTTTCTTTCAAACAAAAATTGGCTCTTTTAACCGCATTTTCCATTACTGCCCGTAGAGTTTCTGGTTCCAAGTTCCTTATTTCTGCTTGAATGTTCTGCTTAAGCTCTTGAATTGTTTGGGGTTTATTGATATACACAACTCCTTTCAAATAGCCTCACAAAAAAAATCTGGAGCAGTCGAATCTGGTGAACGTGGAGGCCAAGCAAAATCACTATTTCTGGAAATTATTCGTTCACCAAAAATGTTATGAAGAAGTTCCATTGTCGCTCTTGCTGTTGCTCCATCTTGCTGGAACCATATGTTTTGATTATTCTCAACATGTGGACACAAAAATTTTCTATCATAGTCCTATACAGAGCCCCGTTAACCGTTTCTGGTTGACCATCCACATCTTCGAAAAAATATGGACCGATAATTTTATCAGCCATAACACCGCACCAAACAGTACATCTGGCGGGGTGTAATTCACGCTGATGTAATGCCCTAGGATTGTGAGTGCCCCAAAATCTACAATTTAATTTGTTAACATAGCCATTTAAGTGGAAATGAGCTTCATCGCTCATTATAAGATTGTTTAAAAAGTTATCATTTAAAACGAATAGCATATTGCAGGCGTGCCTGATGATCTTGGGGAAGCAGTTGCTGTACCATGTGAATTTTATACGGAAACATTTTAAGATCCCGCTTCAAAATTCTTTGCAGGGATGTTCTGGAGATTCCCAATTGAGCAGAACGACGACGAGTAGAGACAGATGGATCTTCGTTTACACTCTGCCGTACAGCCTCCACAACTGCTTCATTGCGCACAGATCGACCTCTTCCTCTTCTTGGAAGATCTGACACTCTTCCATGTTCCTCAAAACGGGAGACTAAGTTCCTAATCATGTTGCCACTGGGTGCTGTTCGGACATTAAAATGACGACGATAATTTCGTTGAGTTGTAATAATTGACCTTCCAGAAGAATAAAAAAATTCAATGATTTTGACCTGCAAAAGACAAAAAAAAAATTATTAAACACAAAAACGATATAACTATTTTTAATCCTTCAGTCTTTTTTGGGCCATCCTGTACAATAAATAAAATATAAACCAAAAAAAAATTAATTGGTTTTTATTATAACAAAAGTAAATACATAATCTTAATGTTACATAATATTTGTCAAAGTAGGTACCTGCACTTAATTGTGAATAAAATAATTTAACATTTGTGCATAGATTTTCATAATTAATGGCTTATTTTATTCCTAGTATACCTAGTTTTCCGAATAAGGACAAAAATCTTAAATATTTGCCGATTAAGGTTTTTTTTTACCAGTTTTTGAAGACAAAAAAAAATGTTTTCATAAAAAATATTTATTTTGCCACCAATTTCTGAATAACTCCGAAACAATTTAAAACGAAAAAAAATGATGTAAAGTTGACTTAAATGTAATTATATCCCGTATCTTTTGGTGTTGCAATTACTAAAATCGAACAATCCGTTAAAGAATTATCTAGTAATAAGTTATCGTGGTCGCCTTGTTTAGGTGAAAATCTTAGCCAGCCCATAAAAAATTTGTACGTGATACGCCAAAACTGAAAACTATATTCCAATTATTTATTATTATTCAGGGGGCAATTTTTTTGCAGACCAGTGTTATCGAACACGATAAGGGAATGTTTATTAAATGAAACGGCTTAAAGGTGTTTTACGATAACCATTTGCATTTTGTCCAGAATCCTCTGGCCTTTTCTTAATAAAGGAAGGACGAAGCCGGCACTACTGGCACTCGAGAAAAATCAATATCGCTTTTAATAGGCATCATTACGTGACACTGCCTGATTGGACGTATGTACATACATATGTGGGGACAATGAACCAAATTTCGTAGGTAACAGGACAAAGGAGTAAAACATCGATTTCAATAGAGAATTTAACCAAAATCACTTGAAAGGACTGCAAGTAGAATTTAAGTTTTTAGCCATCTGGCAAATTTTAACCTAAGTTTGGCTGTTATTTTAGTATACTTAAACCTGGAAAGTTCTAGTAAAAAAAGAAATTGTGTTGATTAACTTACTATTGCAGTTATACGGTATGTACGCCTGAACTTGCTGGTAAAAGAGAACTATGGCCTTGGGGTTTTAACATTATTTCATTTTTTTAAATTTTCATTTAAAACTTTTTGAAATTAAATCGATAAGAGTTTGTTGTTGATATTTTTAAGGCCTTACTACAGATTTTTGCTGCAAAGATGGTATCTTTATAGAAAAAATTAACTGAGAGCCAAATCTGGGAAATAAGCAATAGAACATTTGCTTGAACTACACTTTTGTGACAGTCGAGAGCTGAATACATCCTTACGAAAGAGGACTTCATGACTACAATGTCTGTCTGTCTGTCTGTCTGGCCTGCCAGACAGCTACCTGTTTTGTTGCCAGATTCTCTGCTTTAAGGTCAGGGAGCCTTTAGATATGGAGAGGTTTATTTCCCCAAATTAACTCCGAAATCCTCACCGTAATTTAGAGGCGCATAAAAGTTAAGGCTTTTACCAATATATCAGTCCCATGTAAAATTAGATTTTTAGTACGTTATATAAAGACGTTCGTGGATAACCACTGCTTAAGTGATAATAGTTTCCATTCCACTGCAAAGCTACATGTCTGACATTTGTCAGGCAACTTAAATCAGCCTTTATATTCAGGATGAAAACATTATTTAACCAAAATAGTTCGCTTGGATATTGATGCATCATATTTTTTTTATATCACGTTGGAGTGCACTGACGTTTTTCTGCGACTTTTACTACGCGGATCTTTAACTATAGTGTAATATAATAAACTATGTTATAGCTTTATTAGATAGCACGACTACTACTAAGTATAAAGGTTAGCTTAAAGAGCCCGGGTTCTTATACCAGCTGCGCCAAACATCAACTCCAATTTTTCTGGTATGTATTAGTTTCTATCTTTACTAATATACATATCACAGCGACTATCTCCGCCAGTATTACTCTATAGCACTACACAACCTTGAAAAACCATAGCACCTACAGCAATTGCAGAGTTGACACTCCTACACTTCTTATTTCAGTATTTCTACACTATCCCTTTCCCAAAGAAAGTAAAACATAATATTCTGAGAGTTGCTTAATTTAAAAAATTAAAAAAAATATTTGTAAATATACATACATTAAAAACTTGGAACATTTAAGCTGCTACATTATTTCTTAAAACGAATTTATGTTTTACAAAGCTCAAAAATATAGCATCTTTGCACAAAAGTGAAAATTTAGAGTATTATTATTCTTAAGGCGCCCATACACGTCGCTCTTTGTTGTCAGTTTTATCCGCACGGTTCAAATTGTACGAGTAAACACGAACAACGACCATATCCACAAGACGTATTTATTTTGCTTGGTGGCATCATGACGGCAACAATAAAAACAAAGGTTTTACTCAAATTGTAATAAAAAAAATTTGTTTGCATGAATAAAGTAAAACAACACAAATTTTACAGTAAAACTCAAAAACCGTCCTTTTTAACTGCGTAATCACACACACGAGCAGTTTTGAACGAACGTTTCAAAACCGACGATTAAAATCAAGAAGCAACTGATATTTTTTATACGTTCAAGAAAGGCGGTTTTTGGCCACAAACCGACAGTTTTACCCGTACAGTTTTAACCGATAAAAAAGAACGACGTGTATGGGCGCCTATAGAAATAATGCCTGTTCGAATAACAAATAAAGTTTACTTAAGGCCAGGATTCACTATCCTACACAATCGTACGTTTCAATCACAAAAAAATCTGACAAAATTCTGTCCTACTCAAAAAATCGTTTCAAAATAGCCATGTAGATACCACACTATCATACAAAATAAGATTTTGCAACTCTAAAATACTATTTTATGAATTTTTTCAAAAGATTATAAAATCGTACTGATCTGTCAAAAAGTCTCTCACACACATACACTTTCAATCCACACTATCATACTTTTTGAGCACACATGCATTTTTTGACAAATCGTACGTCTGAGTATGATAGTGAATCATGGCCTTAAAGTGTCCCTTAGGACAAACTATTTATAATGTTTGGACACTCTTCGTTAAAAATTCATTGATTCACCTTTTACTTTCTAAGTTCCTATTCGCCTATTATTCTGTTCACAAACCCCTTTCTATTTGAACACAAAATTTGTTCTAAATATTTAAATTTAATTTCATTTTCGTAGCAAGGTTTGCGGCGCAATGATATTTGTTGTCATAAAACAAATGTTTCTTATTTAATTTTATTGTTAAAGCATACCTTAAGGAGTAGTTTGTAAAAAAAAATAACTGTGTTGTCAACTCGCTACTTTATATGCTGCCGGTAAAGTTTATTCTAACGCTCTTATAAGTAGAAACAAGAAATTACGATAGATTTAAACAAACATAAAAAAATTCATATTAAATATGTTATTTCACTTTTACACATGCATATGTAAGAGTAATGTTAATAAACTAGAGGGAGATGAAAAATTCACATGTACACAATTTTTACATCATTTTTTGCATTTTGCCCCTAAAAATTGATAAGCAGTTTACCATACGCAATGATGGTAAAATCCAGTGACTATCAAATGATCAGTCAAACGACTGTCACTGTTCTTGTAGGGTAAAGGGCGGTTTACATTATACTACAAGTAATACGACACGTCAAATTTTTGTGTAGATTAGTACAAGTAGTATCGTATAAACATAATATGTACTGAAACCGTCCGACATTGAGAGAAAATACGGATGGAAATTTGAGTCTTACGGCTCTCTTTATGTTTTGAAATTTTTCAAAAACTATTCTACTTCATTAGATCATGGTTGCGTTTTTCTTAGTCGCAATTTACATAGGACAGAAACAGGGCAGACATTTTTTGAATTCTCTTTTGCTCTTGCTTAAACAATTTACATTGGACATAAACAAGACAGACAGATTTTTGCACATTTTATTTTCTGTGTTATATTCTTTACATGTTTGTGTGTTTCAAAAGCGAAAAGCAGAAAAGAGAAACGAAAAAATGTCCAGTACACTAGTCATGAAATACACACTCTACCTCTTCAACCCCTTGCCTACAAATCTCGTCTGTCTGCCCATTTTTCTGTCTAATGTAAATTGCGACTTATTAATTAACTTTTCAAAGGCAAAACTCGTCAAAATAGCAGAAAACTGCTGAATATAGTGACATCACAAATAAGTTTGTAAACAATAAAACGTTTTGGCAAAAGATCGTGAAAATTTTTTTATATTGTTTTAGTTGTTGGTTTCCAGTTTTTTTTTATTATGGCAATGGCTAGTACAACACCAAGAACCTTTTCCTTGTTACTTTTTTTTAAATTTTGCATATTTTTCACAAATACGGGCACTATTTATTTGTTTTCACTTTTTTATTGTTTTAACAACAGCTGTTTCAACTTTACTTCATTTTATTCAACACCAATGGTGTAAACGTAAGAAAAAAACCATACGATTTTTAATATCTATTTTTTCATACGGATTGATTTTCATTTTATTTTTTCTTAGATTTTACGTACGTAAAGTCTTACTGTCTAAATTGCCCTTAAGTACATATATCTACAACATTTTCTCTTCTATTGGCAGTCCCAATGACTGCCCTGCACTTTTTTTTACCGATTTCGCCAAAAACGATGAAAAAATCGCCAAAAAGAGTTTATGTTAGATTTTGCTAACAATATTTTTAAAATTTAAAAAAATTATATTTTTTTATATTTTAAAAATATTTTTAATACATCAAAAAAAGAAAGTTTATTAAAATCGCTAAAATTCGCCAAAAAGGGAAAAAAGTCGCCAAAATATATAAGTACGTTCAAATTTTAGTTTTTATAAAATGATTAGACAACACGAAAAATGTACAATTTTTACTTAACTAATAATAATAAATTTATTGGTAAAAAATTCAATTTATTAGTAAAAAATTATATTTATTGGTAAAAAATTAAATTTATTGGTAATTAACTGAATTCTGAAGTTAGAGATTTGTTATATAACGAAAACTCTGTTCAGCCCACTCTCAACGTATTTGTTATCGTTCTCTGATTTAGATTTTATTTTATGAGAATTGAACTACAATTTGTATTCATATAATTTATAGGATCAAGAAAATTATTCTTTATTCTATTTCGCAAATTAGTTTTGGTCGAGTTCATAATTGAAAGCACTTTTTCTATACAAGAATTACCAGCATATAAAGTAAAAAAAAGTATTTTATTAACATACAAATAATTTTTTGAAGTCAGGCTTAATATCGTTTAATTCTCTCTTAATATTTTTTATACATACATATTTTAATGAAGGGGAATCCAACGCATGCAGCAGCCCAAGCAATTATGCCGTATAAACGGAGACCTACTCCCCCAAACGCAGACTACAGAACAAAGAAAAACTGTGAAATGTACCGAATTTTCTCTTTGTTGGTCTTCATTTTTAACACTCTGTAACTCACAACTGAATTGAACAAACAAAAAACTGTAAAAGAATTTTTTTTAGTGTGAAACGTCACTTTGACAACTAACATAAATTCGAAATTGGGCACGTTCATAAGACGTAACTGTTGCGCAACGGTTGAGTGTTTGTCTTAGAAACGGGTTGTTGACTAGTTGCGCTCAACTCAACAGTTGGGTATTTTTTGTATCATAAAATATTTTAGATACCTAAAGTCAACATGTGCTCAGCTTAAATAGCTAATAGAAGAGAGTTGTACCGTTTCTTATCCATAATTTTCAGCTAAAGTAATTAATTTAGTTAACTTAAATTATTTCTTTCGTTCTTTTTTTTATTTTTTTCAATTGTTTATAGTATATTCCTCAAGCCGTTTCTAAGACGTAACTGTTGAGCTCAACAGTTGTCAACACTTTCGTAGCAGTTGAGCTGAAGAGTTACGCGCCCATTGTTTAATCGATACTTTACCATTGTGGCTGATCAGCATCCAAAGGAATGTTAGGATTTATAAAAATCTTCGAAAACAACGAATTTGGTTTGTAATAAGGAATTGCAACATTTAGAAATGGAAAGATGTTCATAAACTTTAAATAAATTTATATTTCCGAAAGTTTCTGAAAGTAAAATCTGAAAAATCGCCAACAAATTCGTCAAATATTTTAAAATTCGCCAAAAAGTCGTCATGTCGCCAAATCAAAAATTAAGATTGAAAATCGCCACGTTTGGCGAGAAATCGCCATATCTGACAACCCTGTTTGCGATTGCCATTTATTTCTAATTATTTGATAAGATCATAATTCAATATTTTAAGATTGAAAATTACAAAAGTCAAACTGGACTTAAAATTATAACATTAACTTTACCCCACTGTACTTTTGGTACATTTCAATATAAGCTGTCGTCATTTGAACCCAACACTGTTTGATTTAAATCTAACAAATACCCATCACTAATTGCCATATTGCTTTCCCATTTTTAGTTGTTGTTTGACGTTCAACGAGTGCGGTGTTTTTCAATTTTTCAGTTCTTCATTCGTTCTCGGTTGAAATTTTTTTAAACTTCTTCACAATTATTCTTCTATCATTTTTTGTAACGAAAGTATTTTAACAAATAAATATCATAAAGATAAACCTTGCGTTTCGATAAAATATCCAATAAAAATATAAATTAAAATCCAAGAAAATTACTAATGATAAGAAGTGAGTGAGTGGTGCAACAGATTTCACTCCTTTTTGTTCCATTACAAAAAGGGAGTAAATTCTGCTTTATTTGAAGTAAATAAATAAAAAGTGTTTATATTTTGCATTTAAAAAAGAAAGTAGTGTTTGGGATTTGTTTATTTAAACCAAAAAAGTATAAAATTATTGTAATTATATATTTAATCATTTTTCTTTTTGCATTCCAAGTTACAAAATCACAGTAAAATTAGAAAAAATACAACAAAAAGTGATAGCAAAGTAAAAGCAAAAAGTGTGGTTTTTCTTTTATTTCTATTTTTGCAGATTTATTTGATGTTTTACTTTTAAGCTCTGTGCGTGAGAGTAAGAAGTACAACTATATTTCGTTTTCTCTTATTTAATAGCATTTTATCTCATTTGCTCTTACGGTTGCCGGTCATTTATTTGCAAATATTTCGGTCTTCGTGTTGTTGCTATTGTTGCTTTTTTTTGTGTGCGGTGTGTTATACGAGTCCAACACCCAAAAAAGGGAATAATGTTTTTTTGGTTTGTGCTTCCTCACCGTTCTTGTGTGTTTCCTTGTCATATGTTTTCAGCTGCTTTTGCTAGTGGCTTTTACAGCTTTGTCAGTTCAGTTTTTAGTTCTCTTTTTTGTTGTTAAATATTTGCTGGTGGTAGCCATAAAAACGCACACATAAATTTATGTAAAATTTTTTAATCAAAAAATCTGTGATTGCAAATAGCAGAAAGAAATAAAAAAACAAATTAATGGCTTAATTTTACTGTCGTTTACATTTCCAAAAATAAAATGTGTGTTTTTTATTTATTTCTATTTTTATTTTGTTGTATTTGTTTTTCATTATTTGTTCTTGAGTGTGCAACAAGTTGTTATTAAAGTTTTCAAAGAGCGAGAGTTAATTTTTGAAAAGCTTTAAAAGAGAATGTTGGAATTTATCCTGCAGAAGGATATCAAACTTTGTAAAGCGAATGTTGTAATTTATTCAGAAACAGAGTAGAAATATGGGGTATTATTAAAAAAATTTAGCTTGTCTAAAGACTACATTTGGAAACAATTCTTAGACAGCACAAGTTTAAAATAATTCTTGCAAAAAAAAACCAACTTCAAAAGAAGGGCACCAATTCTAAACTAAAAATGTAAGAATTAGATTTAAACCCTATAAAAGATGCGCCAAAATTAGAGGAAAAAAAATAAAGACTATTTGAATGTGTACCCTCTCCATATTACTGTTCAAACGTTAAGCTATTTTCACCAGCTCCTTCTTTTATGAGGACACCATTCAAGCCTCTGTCTATAACAGTTTCAAAGATCTAACATCACCTATTCGGACACCCTTT
This sequence comes from Phasia obesa, assembly GCA_949628195.1. NCBI lineage: Eukaryota > Metazoa > Arthropoda > Insecta > Diptera > Tachinidae > Phasia > Phasia obesa. Next base: position 84,867,746 of record OX451219.1, on the reverse strand, counting down.
AATTTGCAATGTTAAATTAAAGACCTGTTGTTGTAGAGGACTTGGCCACAAAGATTCTTGTAAATTTCAACTATCTGTCTAGAACGGTTAAAAAGTTTAACCATATATATCAAACTACATGAACTATTGGGACACCCTTTACATTATAATTCCAAATATTTATACTTGTTATCATACCAGAGAAAGTAGTGGACATTCTGCCTAATTTTCAAGTGTTTGTGTTTAACGGTTCAAAAGATAGGGCCATATAGATCAAATTACATAATTTATGGGGACACCCTTTAATTTCTAAATTCAAATTGTATACTTGCTATAGTGGACTATGTAATACAGGTTCCTTGTAAATTTCAGCTGTTTGTCTCTAACAGTTCAAAAGTTGGGCCACATACATAGAATTACATTAACTATTGAGCCACCCTTTTAGTTTCAAATTCAAATTTTATACTTTTTGTTATAGCTGACTTAGCACTACAGGTTCTTTGTAAATTTCAGCGGTCTGTGTACAACTGTACAAAAGTATGGCCATATACATCAAATTAAATAAACTATTGGAGCACCCTTTAATTTAAAATTTTGAATATTTATACATTTTATTATAACGGTCATAGTAATCGACATTCTGTCAAATTTTCAAGGTTTTGTCTATAACGGTTCAAAAGAAAGACCGAAATAGGTCAAATTATGTCACCTATGGGGACACCCTTTAAATTTTAAATTTATTTTTTTTTTTATTAATTTCTGCTGTTGAGAGCTATAGCGATACGCAGTTTTTAAAATTTTAATTTGGTGCCCTTTACGGTTCTTAATACACGTAAAAACATGTATTTTGTATGGGGATACCCTTTAATTTTTAATATAATGAACTGTTTTTAAAATGGGACCAACCTGAAAGCATAACCTTCCAAATAAAGAAAACAATTTTATAATGGATTCAGAAATGGCTGAGTTCTGCGGTTACATAGATAAAAAAAGCAACATTCAGACGAATAGATAAACTTCTTTTTAGAAGTCGGTTAAAAAGGATAATTTATTAACAAATATTTTTGTTCCGGTATATTTTTTACTTTTACTCATCCAAGTTGAAGAGCCCATTGAGAAATTTCGCACCTAGACATCTAAGTCAGCGACTTTGTAATACCGTTACACACGATATGCTGCATAGTTTCCAACTCGTCCTCGCACATCCAACAAAAGTCCGATGTACCGGGAAGTAGGGGACCCATTTCTTGATTCTTGCCCTAATGGTTCAATGACCAGTGATCACACCTATCGAGACTTATCAGAACTGTCCTGTCTAACCCCAGAAGAAACTAGGTTTTCGCAATCCTCCCTTACTTCCCAAGACTGGTTGGTTCTCCTTACTAACCAATTGGATTTAATCCTTTATTAATGGCTAATCGGTGGCTTTACCTGTCCAATCTTGAAAGGTTTTCAGCGCTGATTACCTCTATATAAATTAAATATGATACCTGCAGATTATCCCTTCTCTTATCTGCAGGTACCACAAAGGGACCAACATAATGGACCCAAGTGGGCTATTTTCCTCTCCTTTTCTGATTGATTTCTTCTCTTCTTTTTTTTTATAAGCTGCCAGCTTAACCTAACCGAACCTAATATAGTTTAAAGTTAAATTTGACCTGTGTCACAAAAAAGCAAAAGAGGAAAGATAAAGAACAAAGATTAGGGTCATTGCAGACTGAGGAAGATACTTGAAGACATAAGTGGGTAGACGCTCATAGACCGTTAGCTATGTTAGCTGTGAAGGCTCTATTGGACGTGACATACATTGATGAGCAACTATGTCACTCCAATTGGAAGAGGGTTAGAAAAACAACCACAGTTCCTTAAAACGGAGTTAATCCTGATTGGTTCCAGAGATAAAACACAAGAAAGGCTTTCAAAACATCATCTCCCCAAGTATTGCAGGCGACAGTGTTCTAATGCAGGGCAACGACAGAGAAGCTCTCAACCATTTCCTCTTCTTCATACTGGCAACTTCAAGAGAAGTCATTATAAGGGATACCCATCCTGCTTGTATGTGTTCCAAATAAGCAATGACCCATGAATATTGCTATTAAGTCGCGTATCTGCATTTTCTGCAGCCGAAGTAACGAGACCGTTTTCTTTTGGTCCAGCGAAGGCCAGATCGTCCTTGCAATCGAACAAGTCGACTCATTGGACCATCTGACCTGAGCTATAAACGTTGTAAACAGATCGAGAGGGGAATGCCACAATAGATGAATCTGGCATCAACGTGCAATAGTGTTCCCTTCTTGGCTAGTTCATCGGCAGCGCAGTTGCCATTTAAGGGTAACTGTCGAATTTTCCGCCATCGCATTCAAGGATGTCCGCCATTCAAGGACAAGATTTGATGTGCTATACACACCTATAAGGGACATGATAGAGGCTTTACTATCAGTACAAATCCAGATATCTATATCTGATATCCTGTGGTACTTTAGCCAGTTTGCCGCCTTTTTAATAGCAGATATTTCTCCTTGTATGACATTGTCTGAAACATATTCTGATTCCAAATTCCTCTATATAGACTCCACCCCCCAGTCTCGTTCCCCTTTTGGGACCATCTATGAAAACCAGTAGAGTTGGAGATGTTGGAGAGTGTCCCACCCAAATCGTGTGAGAGGGGTGTAAACTATATTAACTCAATGCAAAGTAAAGAAAGGATTCCATGCCAAGTAAAAAAAAAAGACCAAGAAAAGACAAGCTATGATACAAGTTCGAATGAACTGGATATTTTTTAAATTAAACTTTTATTATTTTAACTTTCCCCTACTTCACTCACAACTTTACAGGTTTTGCTTTGACAATTTAATTAACAAATTGTCTATAAATTAAAAAAAATATCCATATGTACATATATTTCACTACCACTATAATTTAATATCGAATATAATGGAAATCAATTTTCATAGTTATATAGTATAATAACAACGAATAAAATCAAAAAAATCTACATTTGAACTACTTTCACTTAACGCATTTTGACAAAAACCAAAACAAATGAAAAACTAACAAAAACTTCAGTTAAATCATGCCTGACAATTTATAAAAAGTGTACTCTCAGTTATAAAATACCAGCTTGACAAAAAAAGTTGCCAAAACATTAAACAAAAATCAAGCTAATCGCTACTTAAGTTTGAAAAAAGGAGGCTGCATGCGAACTTCTCAACGTCTGCCTAGTTTCTTTAGTAGTTTTTTACATTAGCTAGGCAGTGTTATTTATCTGTTCATAAACTGTTTTTTAAGCAGTGATCCACAAAAGTATAAAATAATCAACTATTTGTTTATATTTTATTTTGTGTACCTTACAAGGGGCCCGTGTTCAAGTTAAACCCAAAGTATAATCCCGTTTTTAAATTATAACAACACTTCGATACGATAGATAAATGGGTTTATTCATATTCGTTTGAATATGGTGAGAGGAAATATGTCTAAATTTTTACAGATAATTTAATTCTTAAAAAACTTTTCGTTCAGTTTTCTATAGAAAACTTTCCGTTCAGTTTTCTATAGAAAACTTTTCGTTTAGTTTTCTATAGAAAACTTTTCGTTCAGTTTCAGTTTTCTATAGAAAACTTTTCGTTAAGTTTCAGTTTTCTATAGAAAACTTTTCGTTCAGTTTCAGTTTTCTATAGAAAACTGTTCGTTAAGTTTCAGTTTTCTATAAAAAACCTTTCGTTCAGTTTTCTATAGAAAAATTTTGGACCAGTTTTCTATAGAAAAATTTGGACCAGTTTTCTATAGAAAACGTTTGGACCAGTTTTCTTAGGTAAACTTTTGGACCAGTTTTCTATAGAAAACTTTTGGACCAGTTTTCTATAGAAAACTTTTGGACCAGTTTTCTATAGAAAACTTTTGGACCAGTTTTCTTAGGGAAACTTTTGGACCAGTTTTGTATAGATAAATTTTTAAAGTTTTGTATAGAAAACTTTTGGACCAGTTTTGTATAGATAACTTTTGGACCAATTCAAAGTTTACCATAGCAAACTTTTTGACATCGTTTCTATAGAAAACTTTTCGTTCAGTTTTCTATACGATTTTTTGTCTAGTTTACATTTTTCTTGAAACAATTTTTTGTATAGAAAACACTGTTTGTCAATTTTTCTAAGACTTTTTTCAAGTTTCTGTTTTGCTATATAAAATGTTTATGAGAAGATTTAAAGGAGAAATTTTAAATAAATGGCAAAAAATTAATATATTATATTTTTACGAATATCGTTATTGGTTACTATTTATTTTAAATGAATAAATATTATTTATTTTAAACAAATAATAATATTTAAATTCAATTAATTTAATAAAATTATTATTTTTGTAGATTGTAAAGCAACTTTTGTTGGACACTGTATTAAATTAAATGCATAAAATTCATGCTGCGTAACACTTAATCTAACACCCATTTAGTCAATATGGTTTTTGTTGTGGTGAAAAAGTGTAAATATAAATATTTGTGTTTTTCTATTTTCAAATGTGATCGTCTTGATGATTGTGATAATAATGATCGTAGACACTAGCAACTTGATTTGTGCTCTTTTTTTTTCTTTTTTCCTTAGAGAGTAAAGAGTGATTATGCGTACACATCTTTGCCTGCTCAATAAATTGTGTGTAGTTTGTTAATTACACACCGCCTTAGCTGGTGGTAGTTTTTATGCCACTTAAAAATTAAATTGTCACCAGCAACGATTTTTTTTTTTTTTTAAATTTTTAGCCGTCACTAATAGAAAAAGAAGAATTTCCACCTAAATAAAACAACACTCAGTTTTCATGAATTTAACTTCTGTCTATTTTGGTGATGTCCTTTTTTTTTGTTGTGTATAAAGTGATTTTTCATGCAAGTTTCATTTACAAACACATGTTTAGAAATACAGTTGTCTGTTGTAAAATATTCATATTTGTCGTCTAGTAGTCTGTCTATTTGTCTGCCATTACATGGCCCCAAAAAATCATGTTTCTTTATTTTTAAATATTTTGTCTGTTTTGTGTCTTGGTTGCAAAAAAAACTATAATTTATTAGTTTTTATTCTGCTTGAATGATAATTGTATGCAACTGTACATACTACGACAACAATAATTTTAAAAAATAGTTCTTAAAAACTAGAAGTTTAAAAAAAAATAATTAATTTTTAAAAGAGTTCGGATGAACGAAAATTGAAAAAAAAGCAAGAAGAAAAACGGCCACAAAAATTAATCGAAAAAGTAAAAGTAACTTTTGTTGACTCTACGCTGCACAGTGGGGCAGAATTAATATATTTTGGAAATAATTTTGTAAAGGGCATAGCAGAGAAGTATTTCCCAAATATTTTGTTTCTGCCCCGCTGTTCGATAATTAGAAAACTAATTTTTAATATTAAAAAGTCGCCAAAAATTCATTTGACTATAATAGAAAAATGTCTGTTCTATTTATTGTTTTTTTTTGTAGCAAAACTAAACTGAGAATAACTATTCATATCTTTAGTCAATAAATTATGCATAAATAGTCAGTCTGGAGTGAAGGACAACATCTCTACTTCTAAGTCGAATTTAACATCGATCACTTAGTTTGTTACGGGTTAGCGCAGTGATATAAAGCCATAGGTAATAAAGTCATATGGCGTAATTTCTCAAAGGAGTGGGAAATAAAACCTTTGGTTTTAATTCCAAATAAGGAATGAAATAAAGCCATTATGATGTTATTGCTCATTTATTTTTTTTATATAATTCAAAAATTTTTTTTTATGTATAAAAAAATGGAAAACATGAAAAAAGAGTTTAGTTCACATAAGTTATTAACTAAGTACAGTACCATAAAAAGCTTGAAATGTTGGTCATAGCAACGGACAAAAATGTTTTCAATATATTGAAGAACGGCGGTTAAAATGCAATATAGAGCGCACCTGCCGCGCATGTCGCGGGCCCGACGCGCGTCCCGGACACGCCGCGATCGGTCTCCGGCCGCGCTCCCCCTCACCTCCTAAATCATTTGTTTTTAAATGATAATGGCAACTCATTCTTTTGGAAATTTGTAACCATGACCAGGGTTGTCAGATATGGCGATTTCTCGCCAAACGTGGCGATTTTCAATCTTATTTGGCGATCAAATTTTGGATTTGGCGACATGGCGATTTTTAAAATAATTGGCGATATTTTTATGTGTGTGAAGTTAGCTCCGTCAGTTAGCTTCGTTTTTAACAACCCTGTGTTAGTTGACTCATTTGTACAAAAGATGGTAAAATACATAAAAATGAATTATTTTAAACATTTTTATGCAAAAAGTAATTAAAAGCAGCTATTTTATTAACATTTTATTGATAACTAATAATAAAGGCTTGGAAAAAAGTGAAAATATGTATTTTCCCATATGGACATTTATTAAATATCAAAAGAATGGCCAAAATCGGAAAGGTGCGGCTTAGCGGAATATAGGGGTTGAAAGCTATGACATTACAGATTTCAGAACTATATTGGTTATATTCAGAATTTGTATAGGTTTTTAGTAATAGATTTTTGAAAAAAGTGAAAATATGCATTTTCCCATATGGACATTTATTAAATATCAAAAAAATGGCCAAAATCGGAAAGGTGCGGCTTAGCGGACTATAGGGGTTGAAAGCTATGACATTACAGATTTCAGAACTATATTGGTTATATTCAGAATTTGTATAGGTTTTTAGTAATAGATTTTTGAAAAAAGTGAAAATATGCATTTTCCCATATGGACATTTATTAAATATCAAAAAAATGGCCAAAATCGAAAAGGTGAGGCTTAGCGGACTATAGGGGTTGAAAGCTATGACATTACAGATTTCAGAACTATATTGGTTATATTCAGAATTTGTATAGGTTTTTAGTAACAGATTTTTGAAAAAAGTGAAAATATGCATTTTCCCATATGGACATTTATTAAATATCAAAAAAATGGCCAAAATCGAAAAGGTGAGGCTTAGCGGACTATAGGGGTTGAAAGCTATGACATTACAGATTTCAGAACTATATTGGTTATATTCAGAATTTGTATAGGTTTTTAGTAACAGATTTTTGAAAAAAGTGAAAATATGCATTTTCCCATATGGACATTTATTAAATATCAAAAAAATGGCCAAAATCGAAAAGGTGCGGCTTAGCGAACTATAGAGGTTGAAAGCTATGACATTACAGATTTCAGAACTATATTGGTTATATTCAGAATTTGTATAGGTTTTTAGTAATAGATTTTTGAAAAAAGTGAAAATATGCATTTTCCCATATGGACATTTATTAAATATCAAAAAAAAGGCCAAAATCGGAAAGGTGCGGCTTAGCGGACTATAGGGGTTGAAAGCTATGACATTACAGATTTCAGAACTATATTGGTTATATTCAGAATTTGTATAGGTTTTTAGTAATAGATTTTTGAAAAAAGTGAAAATAAGCATTTTCCCATATGGACATTTATTAAATATCAAAAAATGGTCAAAATCGGAAAGGTGCGGCTTAGCGGACTATAGGGGTTGAAAGCTATGACATTACAGATTTCAGAACTATATTGGTTATATTCAGAATTTGTATAGGTTTTTAGTAATAGATTTTTGAAAAAAGTGAAAATATGCATTTTCCCATATGGACATTTATTAAATATCAAAAAAATGGCCAAAATCGGAAAGGTGCGGCTTAGCGGACTATAGGGGTTGAAAGCTATGACATTACAGATTTCAGAACTATATTGGTTATATTCAGAATTTGTATAGGTTTTTAGTAATAGATTTTTGAAAAAAGTGAAAATAAGCATTTTCCCATATGGACATTTATTAAATATCAAAAAATGGTCAAAATCGGAAAGGTGCGGCTTAGCGGACTATAGGGGTTGAAAGCTATGACATTACAGATTTCAGAACTATATTGGTTATATTCAGAATTTGTATAGGTTTTTAGTAATAGATTTTTGAAAAAAGTGAAAATATGCATTTTCCCATATGGACATTTATTAAATATCAAAAAAATGGCCAAAATCGAAAAGGTGCGGCTTAGCGGACTATAGGGGTTGAAAGCTATGACATTACAGATTTCAGAACTATATTGGTTATATTCAGAATTTGTATAGGTTTTTAGTAATAGATTTTTGAAAAAAGTGAAAATAAGCATTTTCCCATATGGACATTTATTAAATATCAAAAGAATGGCCAAAATCGGAAAGGTGCGGCTTAGCGGAATATAGGGGTTGAAAGCTATGACATTACAGATTTCAGAACTATATTGGTTATATTCAGAATTTGTATAGGTTTTTAGTAATAGATTTTTGAAAAAAGTGAAAATATGCATTTTCCCATATGGACATTTATTAAATATCAAAAAAATGGCCAAAATCGGAAAGGTGCGGCTTAGCGGACTATAGGGGTTGAAAGCTATGACATTACAGATTTCAGAACTATATTGGTTATATTCAGAATTTGTATAGGTTTTTAGTAATAGATTTTTGAAAAAAGTGAAAATATGCATTTTCCCATATGGACATTTATTAAATATCAAAAAAATGGCCAAAATCGAAAAGGTGAGGCTTAGCGGACTATAGGGGTTGAAAGCTATGACATTACAGATTTCAGAACTATATTGGTTATATTCAGAATTTGTATAGGTTTTTAGTAACAGATTTTTGAAAAAAGTGAAAATATGCATTTTCCCATATGGACATTTATTAAATATCAAAAAAATGGCCAAAATCGAAAAGGTGAGGCTTAGCGGACTATAGGGGTTGAAAGCTATGACATTACAGATTTCAGAACTATATTGGTTATATTCAGAATTTGTATAGGTTTTTAGTAACAGATTTTTGAAAAAAGTGAAAATATGCATTTTCCCATATGGACATTTATTAAATATCAAAAAAATGGCCAAAATCGAAAAGGTGCGGCTTAGCGAACTATAGAGGTTGAAAGCTATGACATTACAGATTTCAGAACTATATTGGTTATATTCAGAATTTGTATAGGTTTTTAGTAATAGATTTTTGAAAAAAGTGAAAATATGCATTTTCCCATATGGACATTTATTAAATATCAAAAAAAAGGCCAAAATCGGAAAGGTGCGGCTTAGCGGACTATAGGGGTTGAAAGCTATGACATTACAGATTTCAGAACTATATTGGTTATATTCAGAATTTGTATAGGTTTTTAGTAATAGATTTTTGAAAAAAGTGAAAATAAGCATTTTCCCATATGGACATTTATTAAATATCAAAAAATGGTCAAAATCGGAAAGGTGCGGCTTAGCGGACTATAGGGGTTGAAAGCTATGACATTACAGATTTCAGAACTATATTGGTTATATTCAGAATTTGTATAGGTTTTTAGTAATAGATTTTTGAAAAAAGTGAAAATATGCATTTTCCCATATGGACATTTATTAAATATCAAAAAAATGGCCAAAATCGAAAAGGTGCGGCTTAGCGGACTATAGGGGTTGAAAGCTATGACATTACAGATTTCAGAACTATATTGGTTATATTCAGAATTTGTATAGGTTTTTAGTAATAGATTTTTGAAAAAAGTGAAAATATGCATTTTCCCATATGGACATTTATTAAATATCAAAAAGTTTTATCATCAAGTTTTAAGTCGATCGTCAGGTTATCGCTTCAAGCCAGGCACTGACGACCAAGATCAACGATCAAGAAGCATGTATACCCAAGGTGTTTGGAAATGGGAAAAGTATCCTATATTTGTACCGAGATACTAAGAAACCTTCCCCCAAATTTTTTATTAAAATTCATCCAGTAATAATTACGTGATGCGAACACAGACATACAGACATATTCCATTTCGATTACTATCTGGACCAGCAACAAAATTTTCAAAAATATTTCATGTACAAAAATAGTCCTGTTACAGTTTTCTTATATGAAAATTAATTAGCCCTTCCTTTTATAAATTATTCCTACCCGATTGGTGACTTGAAATTTTCTTTTGTTATTCCTATTAATACAGAAACATATTTAGCAGTATGACTGAAGAATGACACATTTCTAGTTATTCTTTTTCATTTGTCTTAATCATTGCTTTACCTTCTGTGAATTGCACCCTTCATGCACACCTCCTCTTTATAAGATTTTTTTTTGGCGCTATCGCCCCTTTGATTCTTTGTATCTTTTTTTTGCATTTCGTTGTTTTGTTCATCATATGCATGCTGTTTATGTGCATTCTCGGTTTATGTGATAAGATATTTAATGAGTTGGCCACATTTTGTAATTTATTAAACAACAAAAAACTGTCCACATAATCATACTTTTTGTTTATTTTTAATTGTATGTATTTCAATGTATGATTCATATCTTGAGTTTCAAACTTTTAATCTGTTGAATTTCATATACAATTTTTGTTCCATTACAAGTTAAAAAAAAATGTTTGTTATTTCCCTTGACCGATTATCGATAATATTTTGTTGAATTATAGTTTCTTTTAATTTGTTTTTTTTAATATTATTTTATGATGAATAGGTCAGTGAAGAGAGATGTTCTTAAGTTGAAAACGTAAATTTGTTTCATTTCTATTGCTACTATTTGTTGAAGACCACAAAATATTTAATTAAATATACTATAAACCAATATGCATAGTTGGATTGCACAGGTCGACACTGATTATGCAGCATACATGTATTATATATTTCTTAATTATGCTTTTGTTCTTTAAAATCCATGCATTCATTTTTTAATTTAATTTTTTATTTTATTTAATTATTTAGCGGTTTCAGTCTATGGACAAGAATCCTTACAGACTATGATAACAAAAAATACTGAAAAACTATATACATATATATAAATTAAACTTAAGGGTATAAATTAAAAAACAAACAATAAAATGTAAAACATATGTATATAAAAAACAAAGATTAAACAATCTATGACTAAACAATTATTTTTAGACATTAAAAAGGAGCAACTTAAAAATAGATTTCTCAGTGTTGAAATCGATAAAAGATTTTGATTCCTTCTGCATATTAAAATTAATTTCATTCAGGAGAACAAAAGCACGGGTTAAAGTACCATTACGAGCATAATTAGTGCAATGAAAAGGTAAATCAAATAACTTAGCCAACCTTAGATTTCTAGGAGGTATATGAAACGGTATGCTAGAAAGTAAATCCGGGCAATCAATGTAGCCATTGATAATATCATATACCAATATAGCAGATTGGGGTTTTCTGCGCGATTTAAAGTACGCAAGCCTATAAATAGGCATTTGGACTCATATGAAACAGAAGATAAACACGGTAATAAACGTGTAGCAAACTTAATAAACATGCGTTGAAGTCGCTCAACGCGTGAGACAAGATTAAATACATGGGGACACCAAATAACAGCTGCATATTCTAGCTTAGATCTTACGAAAGTCGTGTAAATATTCTTCAAAGTCTACGGGTTGGCAAATTCGGAACAGTTTTTTTCAAGAAGCCAAGCACCTTATAAGCCTTCGGAAGTATGTACTCAAGATGAGCAACGAATGATAACGAGCTATCGTACAACACGCCTAGGTCAAGTTTAGAATTAGACGTGTTCAATTTAATACCATTAATACTGAATACAAAAACAGTAGGATTCAGAGACATGTAAACATTTGCTAATATTTAAATACAAACTGTTAAGGTTGCACTAATTGCTTAGATTATTAAGCTCATTTTGCATAATATGCATATCACTTAAAGAATCTAATTTCATAAAAAATGTAAAACCGTCAGCATATAAAAGATATTTCGATTTCAAAAAAACAGGTGCCTATATCATTAATAATGTACCTTGAGGTACACCCGATGTTTGAAGATATGGCTTAGAAACATAACCTTCAATACAAAGAGAACAAAATCTATTAGATAGGTAGAACTTATCCATTCCAAGAAGTTAGAATGGAAATCCATTAACTCCAACTTAGATAAAGTGGAGTGAGACAATTTGTCAAACGCTTTAGAAAAATCTGTATAAATAACTTCTACTTGACTACCAAGCTCAAAAGCAATATTCACTAAAAAGGGTTACGTTAGTTACCGTAGACCTACCAGAATAAAAACCGTGCTGATAAGGAGATATCCACGGCTTAGATTTGAAAAATAATTTTTTATAGATAATGTGCTCAAAAACTTTAGAAACACACGATAACTTTAGAAACAAACGATAGCATGATATATCATCTCTCTCCTTAAAGACAGGAACTACTACAGCAGACTTCCATCTACTGATAAACTCGCCCTCCTTAAGAGATAAATTGAAGATAAAAGAGCAGGTACTAACGATGAAACAGTCTTCTTTAAAAAATGAGCGCAGAGACCACATCACAATCAGATTTAAAGGTATTAATTACCCGGGTAATAGCTTCCGACACATCATCCTGCGATACAACTAGGAAGCCAATATTTAAATTAGTAAGCATGCCTAAAGAAGAAATATTTTTTTCAGCTCTGATAGGCTCAAAATTCGAACTAAAGAAGGATGCGAACATATTAACCACATCATTACAAGATACGGAAGTTACAAATAGCTGTGCCTGCCACGTCGTAGGCGTCCTCACAATATTTTGCTTTGATAGTAATCCACACCAAATTTTAATACTCTTACTTTTATAGTGCTTAAGATACGGTTTATGTATTCCCTGGGTAAATACTCAGGAACAAAGGTTTATAAAAAAAATTGTAAAATGTATATAAAATTTTAAAATTAATGTAGAGTTCTGTAAATAGTGTTTAATATTTCCTGCTGGCAAAAATAAAGTGCTGCCAACTTTGCAATACCATTAAATCGGTAAAATTGCGTTGTTTCACTACTTTTGCTCTTTTTTCTCTTGGAAACCGAACCGTGATACTAAGGTGAAAATTTTTTTAAAAATTCACACGAACAGACAGACAAAAAATCTAAAAATTGCTGTTTTGTATTCCGCTTCGATTACTACAGCACCAGCAACAAAATTTTCAAAAAATATTTCATGTACAGAAATGGTCCTGTTACAGTTTTATTATATGTATGTATAGATTTCAGGTATTCACAGCTGCTTGCAACTACTCTTTTAACCGTTGAGATAATGGTCTGGATACCAAGATCTAATTTTTGGTACTGTAGGATTTTGACACAATTCTCGGTTGGAGTTAACGCGTTTGGAACCCTTGGTTTGTTATTCATTTCTGTTGAAATACTTTCACTTATATTATTTATATTTATTATTTACTCTACTGTAAATAGTTATAATATTTTAAAAATACCAAGGCGAATCTATTTTACTAGGTGGCGGCACGGCGAAGTTAATTATTTTTTGCTTTAATCTTCTTTTGTGCATGGCAGCTGCCAAAAATTCGTTTATTTTTTTTTTTTAAATTTGAAAAAAAAAGAAATAAAATTGTAATTATTTAAAAAAAAAAATATTTCAATATTAAAAAAATAACAAAATATTACCAGAAAAGGTAAGGAAGAAGTGTTTTTAGTTGTTGGATGTGATATTTTAATTAGTGCTTTTGGCGTCTGTCGTACATTTAACCAACAACAAAATGCATGTGGATGTTTTTTGGTGTTGTATTTGTTGTCGCGGCGATGCCACCTTATATAAATTCACCTTGGAAAATACATTATTTGGTTTCTGAACTATGATACTTAGATATTTATGGTAGTTCAACATTTTCTCTATAATATTTTTTCATTCCAATAAATTATTTTATACAAGAACGTTCTCTCGACCTGTATTAATTTAAACAATTTCATAGTTTTCAATTGAATTTAGCCTATTTCCTGTATAATGGCCCCTGCGAAAGATAAATCTCGATTTCAGCTCTTTCCTCAAAACTTAAAATACTTTTTTTGTCCGTTATTCCATACTGTTTATTAGAAAGTAATGGTGTTTTTTAGCTAAATGTCTAAATTAAATGCGATGACTTGCAAAAAATTTTAAAAAGACAAAGTGTTTCTAATCATATCAACGGAAAAATTAGTATTTTTAAAATACTGTTGCATTAAACTTTAATATTGTTGCTGTTATTATTTTTATAATCTTAAGAAAATGCACTTTTCTTTGGTAGTCATATTTAAGCTGTAGACAAAAACGGAAATTTAAGTGCTTCTATTTAAAGCGAATTAATACTAGGTCATTGCACGGGCGAATTCAGCCACTTTCGCCTTCTTTGCAAGTGCCAAAATCCATATATAAATTTTTTTTATTTTTCTTATATGGATTTTGACATCTTGATTTCTAACACATGATGTGCTTTTTCGCCACAGCAATAACCTGTTATGGATTCGCCATGCTTTTTATTATCTGATCGAGAGTGTATTTTAAAGCAAAAATTTTTAATTTTTCTTCTTATTTAAAAATACATAATCTATTATTTGTCAACTCAAGATAATTATTAAACAACACCATATTTTTCCTTGATATCAATGATTAATATCGCTTCCATTTTTTAATTTCTTTCTATGATAAACGAGTACATATGAAATAATTTAGATGTTTTCAATTTTTTAATATTTTTCTCTTTTTTTTTTGGAATCCGAAAATTTGTTGTGTTTCAAACGTTGAATAACAACATGTGGGCGAAATATTTTAAAATCAAAAATTTTAATATATAATAATTATTTTCCACTGGTAAAAATCTACAAAACTTTGAATTTTTAATAATAAACTGACATTGAAATTCTATAATAGTAAAAACTCAAGAATGCAATTTAATCAGTTCTCTTGTTGTTTTCTTATTTTTTTTATTTTTTTTTTTATTTTTTTTTCTTATTTATTGACTTCCCAAATAGTGATAAAAAATTTATTGTATATAGTTATATGCAACTTAAAAAAAAACTTTATTTTAGTCGCCATATTTGGTGTCACACTTTAAAGAATTATGGTCTTCCGAAAAGGAAGTAAAAATATTTTCAAATTGATAAGTGGTTAATGTACAGATTATTTTTTTTAATGGAAAACTCTACTAAAATAGTAGACAATATAGAACTCACCATAAAGAGAATTATAATTTTTATTTTTTAATAATATTCATTTAGTTTTATACAGTTTTTTGTTGAAGAATCTCCTCATCTTTAACAGGCCTAAAAAGTCTTTTTAATTTGTCTATTAAAAAAAAAATAATTTGGCAGATATGGTATTGAAAGACAATTATTTTAATTATATCGGGTGTTTTTTTGTTGCATGAGAAATATCGATATCGATAACTATGGTTCGACTGCTGAGAATGTCATCATCGCATCAACGAGGGGGCCAGAAAATAGGACCACCATAGACTCAATAGCGCTCGCCATTCATCATAACGGCAGCTCCTTGCGCATTTCGAAAGAAGTAAAAACCGATAGTGCCGTCAGCGAGTTCAACGGCTTGAGGGGTGTCTTCGCGCCAAATACTCCAATTAGACTTATTGACGTAATCATTTACTCAGAAATGAGCTTCATCACAATTCTTTGAAAAAAATTCTCATCTTCAGCCAGTTTCCAATTGTGATGGCAAAGTATTGAGTGGTAGGTATCGAGTACCGAGTATTTGATAATTTTTTTCCGTACTCAATACTCAAAAGTAGTTACTCGATACTTTTAAGGTCATAGTTTTAGAAACAAATTAAATACAAAATTAGTTTCTATTATGTAAACAAAAGTATTGAGTAGTATCGAGTAATTAAAAGTAGCAGAAATTGCCAGCACTAGTTTCAAATGAACCCAACCAGCAAAAAACGATGGTCGTCTGGTTTCAGTTCTTGCACGAGATGTATAGGCACATGAGTAAACTTTTCTCGTAGTCGAAGGATAAAGACCAACAAGTTGAGAACGACGACGAAACGGCATTTCGGCGTTTTCTTCATTGATTCGCGTTACAGCAGCAATATTCTCTTCGATACGCACATTCTTTTTTTGTCTTGTTAATGGTTTTGAATCGAGAACAACTGCACATATCACTAGGCCAATTATGTTGACCGTAAAATGAACGAGGTGCTTTATGATTTTTTTTTCAAAGTTTAAAATTCACAATTTGGAAGCGTTATTCTGGCATTGAACTTTACTGAACAGAATCTTCAACGGAGTTGGCCATTTTCAGATGACAAACTTCAGTTATCGATATCGATAGTGCTCATGCAGCTAAAGAAAGCAACCGGTGTATGGCTTTTTAAATGTGATTTTTGTAATCCATAACAAGGTATTTTACCTGCAAGGTACTAGTGAATTGTGTTCGCCTATAACGGTTGGTTCACCACTATATAATACAAGTCAGAGCAAGCGTAAGCCAGGATGTCACGTCTTAGTTATCCAAAAATATAATCTTCATTCAAGGGCTAAGGCCAAGCAAGAGATGATTTTGGATTTATTGCCGCATCAAGTTTGTTTTACAGATTTGGTTTTTAACGAGTTTCCTGGCACTTAATTTACAGAAATAGCTCGATCAAAAAATATTAGAATTGATTAAGGTGTTTAGCTTGTCCAATTAAGCCTATTTTGAGGACCCTCAAAATCTTAATTTGTAGAATTACTTTAGGAACTACATATATCGAGCTTAAAAAGGGCTGTTGAAATATAAAAAAGGGCTGTTGAAAACAAAAACGTGTTATTCCATGTGTTTGTAAAGACCCAAGTAGTATTTTAATTCGCAGGATTTGTTTGAACTTTGGATTATTAAATTGTTCCTATAAGTTTTTAGTTTAATAAAGATAAATACAAAAAAAAATATATATAGTAATGCTCTTATTTCTACAGGTCTCACATTCGAGTAAGCTGTAGTGTTTATTATAAATATTCTTTGTATATGGCTTAAAATAAATAAATAATATTGTTTAAATTAAATACAATAAACAATTAATTTATTTTATTTTTTGATATTTGCGTTGAAATCTGCATTTCTTTAGTGTTCATAAATATTTTTTATTTTTGTATATGATTTAATGACTTTTAAATAATGATGATTTAATAATTAGAGAAAATATGAAAATGACCCTCAAAGTTAAGAAAATAATAAACATGTTGAATTCATCTTAAGACAAGGTAAACGAAATTTATAAAACATTTTTTATTTATTTTTAAAATTATATTGGACAACAACCAAAAAAAATTAATGTTTGGTTTTTCATTTAAAAAAAATAACAGGCTACTTTTATATTATACAGTGGTGGTCAGCAAAGTAGCCCAACTACATACATATGTATATTTTTATCTTACAATTTCTGTTAAAAAAATATTTTCCATAACTTTTGTACACATAAATATATTTCTTATAACGCAGAAAGAATATTATGAGCAAAGCTTAAAATATTAACTTATTAAGAGAACTTTATTTCAAAAACCACATTTTCAAAAAACTGAAGTACCTACAATGCACAGTGGAGCAGAATCAACATATTTTGAAAATAACTCGGCCATTTGTAGAGGGTTAGACTGATTTATCCAAATTTTGATCATATCAGAGGAGTATCACAGCTTAAGTTTTGACGGTGGGCATCATCCACTTGCCAGGGGTGGCACTATGTACCTCGCCCCTGCAAATAATTTTAGAGCTCGACATTTCTTCAATTTTTGTTTGATTTTTTAAAACTATACATGGTCTTGTTAATATAAAATGATGGTTTAATCTGTAAATTATGTTTTAAAATGAGCGATTTATAACCATTTCAAAATTAAAATTTTGGATTTTTTGATACTCTGGTCCAGTTTTTTAAAAAATATTTGAAACAATTTTCAGCAAATTTTTTTTAAATTTTTTCCCCAAAGTTAGGGAGTGACTTTAAAATATTTTGGAGAAATTTCAATATTATATATTTTCTGAGTTAAAAACTAGACCATTTCAATTTAAAAATTATTAAAATTTGTGTATTTTAGCCTAAAAATGACGGTCTATCTTATTTCTTTAATAGAAAAAAAAATTCTTAAGAAATATATAAAAATTGTATATCTTTGTGTAAGCTAACTAAAGTACGTTTGATCCAAATTTCGTGTAAAATTGATCAACCCTGTTGAAGATGGAAGTCCTTCAATTTTACCTATTTTATATCGTAATTTTAACTTTAAAATCCTAAAATCGGAAAAAGAATACTGCCGTAATAAAGATATATATACTCCAAACTATTGCGGAAAGTATTTCCTGATCCCTAGTCCATATGTGGACTTTATGGGCAAGGTACTAAAAATTTTAAATTTTTTGTGTTTTTCGGCAATATTTTGGGAATTGTGGGATTTCCTTTACCTCAATGCTGTAATTCTAAAAAAACTTGCAAGGGTGAGGTACCCCACTTTGAGACCACATAGCTCAACCCCTGGCAAGTGGATGGTGTCCACTGTCAAAACTTAAGCGAATATTTGGATCAATCGGCCTAGCCCTTTACAAATGGCATATTTTGATTCTGCCCCACTGTGCAATGTATGAAGCCTCTCTTAAACCTAAGTAATATATTCTAGAATGTTCAGAGTATTAAATAAAGTTTTTCATTGGAAAAAAGAGTTTTTTTTATTCAAAACTTGTGTAAAATCGTATTTTACTCCAGACATCTATAATAAATATGAAAAATTTCAGTACAAATAATTCGGATATCAACAGATATATTAGTAGTTCTAGAGAAGTAAAACTTGCGAAACTGTTTTAGGATTGAAAATTAAAAAATATAGAGTAATAGCCAATAATGCTTTGCTAAATAAACCCTTTTATACTATTATTAGTAATATAAGAAAACTTATTTGGATTTGTTTCACCATTTATTGAAATACTGTCGCCATACCTTCCGGTGAAGGCCGTCGTCACTTGTTGTTTGTAAGGTACTGTTTTCGAGCTCTTTCGATGTGAAGACATTATTATCAAGACACGTTTTAGATAGTACTGGAGAGTTATAGCCATCCTACCCCACATAAACTCGCAGAATTTTGGTATATGATTCACAGACTAAAGATAATCCCACTAACTCCAGATAAGTACAACAATTTACACTATAGCTAAAAACAACTTTTACCATTAAATAACTTAAAAGCAGGTGGGGTACGCCCAAAAACCCCAAGAATTTAATTCAATATTTTCTGCTGTTAAAAATGATTGTAACACAATTTCTTCCATTCAAATTGGACACTTTTCCATAAAGATTGGAAACGATAATCACTCAAAAGGGTTACCCATTAAACTATAAAAAATATGTGTGATACTGGCAAGTTTAAAAATGATGGGCTAATAAATTCTCTGTGTAAAATTAATGGTTTGGATTTTTATATCGTATTTTTAGGGTTCCGTACCCAAAGGATAAAAACGTAACCCTATTGTCTTCACTACAATGTCTGCCATTCTGTAAGCGGCTTCCATATCTGGAGCCGCAATATGTAGACTCTTGAATTTTACGCAGAAGGTGTATAACTTTGGCCACTATAGCAACAAATACTAAAAAAAAAGGTGTGTCGATAGAGACGTGTTATTAACGGATATGTATTTACTTCTAGAATTGTAGGAGGCATACACTTAAAATTTACAAACAGTAATTACAACTTTGTTCGCTAGATAAACAAGTATAAAAAATAAGCCTAAAAATTAAAGGGTGTTCCGATAGTGACGTAATTTCATGTATATGGTCTAATTTTTAAACCATAATAGGTGGACTCTTGAAATTTTTACAGAAGGTGTATTAATATTGCCTCTATAACAGCGTTTCGACAGCGACATGCTTTTACGTATATTTCTTTATTTTTTGAACTGCAAAAGAAGGCTGTTGAAATCTTAAATTGTATTTCCAACAATTACTAAAATTTAAAGGGTTTTCCAATAATGAATATGACTTCAATTTTTTAAATTTAAATTTCTACAGTGTGTAAAATTATGCACTCTATACCAAAAAATATAAAAATTAAAGGGTGTTACTGTAGAGGGTATTTAGTACTATGATCTAGTATAAAAATAACTACAAATTAAAGGGTGTCCCTAAAGACGTGAATAAAATAACATCTTCTATTTTTAAAGTTGTACTGAACACAGTACGGAACCCTACGTGAGTGCGTCTGACTCGCACATGACTTATTTATTTTATTAACAAAGTGTAATGAATAAATTATCCAAATAAACATAATTTTAAATGAAAAAAAAGCAATGTGTGTGTGTGGTGGGCTAATTAGATGACCACCATTGTATACATAAATGTGTCTTTAAATGAATATTTTTAATAATAAATTAAATTTATTTTGTTATGTCTAAATAAATACTTTTAATAATAATAAATTAAATTAATTTCTTTATGTCTATTATACGACTATTTATATATGATTCATATATGATTCTATTTAATTTCTCTTATTTATTTATGGCATACAATACTTTCGATACAAGTATCATGCATATTGTCCCTCTCTCTCTCTCTCTCTTTGAATTTATTGTTTTAATTTTTAACATTTAATGCCTTAAGCCCTAGTCAACAAAGAAATAAAATAGAACAAATGAAAAATAAATTGTCTTTATCACTTTTACTTTTTGCCAACAACTTAAACTATTTTAGTTTAAACTTGGAAGTTTATTAAAAGAAGAAGAAATAAAGAACTTTTTATTGTTATGATTTAGAAGTCTCAAACTTTTAAAATAGCTCTTGTTGAAAACAATTATTTTACCAAGAATTACCTAGGTCCTGTCTTAGCCTTTCTCTAAGCTCTTTCAATCTTCTTTCAACTCAGAAGGAACAAGTTTTGAAATCGAATCAGTAGTTTCAGTTTAAATCGTAACTATTAATGAAGCAATCAAGTATGCAACCAACACAGAGAAAAAAAAATTTCATCAATTAAGGGTTTTAATCAGTTTTAAATTAAAGTTCAATTAATTTTTTAATTGATTCAAATATATATTTGTTTAAAACAGACATAAAAATTATAATTAAACGATTAATTGAATCAATTAATATTTAATTGAATAATTAATTATTTAATTAAATTTTATAAAAAAAAAGTATTTTCACCAATTTATTTATTTTATTTACACAAATAAAAACTTTATAAAATGGGTTGGATTGTTTTACAGATTAACATGTTCGTGCACAGTGAGTTTTCTATAAACAACCTCCCCTTTCAAAACTAAGTTTATTCCAACTTCTAGATAATGATCTACACCTAATTCTGTTTTTACACGATTTACAGATTGGTTCCAGAAAAATCCGTGTAAAAAAAGACATTGATCATAAGCAAAAATAGGCGATTGGTTGCTTATTTCTAAAAACTATTAAAATTTGTGAAAAACGACAATTTTTTAAGAACAAGAAATCATGTTTATTTTACTAAATCATATATTTTACTAAAACATATATCTTGAGTATAGTTTAAATTGGTACCGTTGTATTTATTGACCGTTTTTGCTTTATCCCTTTGGATCCGCCGATAGCACCTTCCGGATAAGGAATTATATATGTTTCAAATTTCATTAAATTCGCTTAACCCATTTTTATGTTAAGCCAAGTTCCAACAAAATATGTTCAGAACGCTGACGACGTCGCAAGCACTAATAGTAGGATAATAATTATCTTGTAATGCAGTATCCTACTTCCGCCTCTGATTTCTCCAGTTTTCTGCCAGACTACGCAGTTTTTTCTTCAAAGAAAGTTTTAAAAAATTTGAAGATTCAGTTATGTTGTTCTCCTGATAAATGTAAGGGGTTATACCTGGCTCCCTCCCCCTGTACCTTCAGGGTTTTGTTTGAAAACATATTTTATTCCTAGAGTAACCTACATCAAATTCAGAAAGTCTCACTATTATAGTTCTCCATATACAGAATGATTAATAATAATTTTGTTCATGGAGTATCCATTTTCTATACATACAGGCTTTAGTTTGAAACGCATTCACGGGGAAACTCAAATTATATAGGATTGTATTATAACATAACATAATACCCTTTCTCCTGCCTCGTATCTCCATCCAAAAAAAATATTCAGGCAATAAAAGTTCCAGTTGACAGAAATTAATTGATGAAATAAATTATAATCGTAAAATGCTTTCACTGAACAGATTCTTAGTGTTGTTGCGAATACTTTTATTCCCAGAATGATTAAGATAATTCTGAAGTTCTTTTTATTATATGGTTGCTAAAACTATGACATTATTAATAAAATAATTAAATAAGATTATTTTTAAAATGTGCACTTTAGAACTCAACATATTTTTTAAAACTTTTTTTTGTATGTATTTGTGTTCTTATTATTTAAAAACATTAAGTTAATATGAAACTCATTATTAAAATTTTAAACATAATGAAATGACATCCACTTTCTTACATTTTTTATTCAATTATAAAAATAAATAAATAAAGCGAAAGTAGAACGTCTAAGGTGACGAAATATAAACTGCGAATACGAGTTTTAGAGATAAATAAAATTTAACAGCCGAGTACAAATTAAGTTTAACACTAGTGAAACCCTTGTTAGGTGCTCAAATTTCTATATTTCTAAACAGAACAAACAAACAAACAAAAAATATAAAAATATATATAAATATTTACACATGTTTACATTATTATATATTTTTGTAAATTGAACCGGAACCCAAGAGATGACTGCTAGTCATGCAGTGTATTATACTGAAGTTAAATAAAATATGATTTGTGATGGAAAGATGGATTTGGTTTCAATTTTACCACAGTGACGAAATTAATTTCGGAAGAATCATTGTGGAACATAGCTCATGAGCCACTTAATAAATAATAAAATAATAATAAAATTTCACTGAGGCAATGCAGAGGTGTTTTTGAGTGGAACTGCGGACGGTCGGCCCAATAGGGTGAAGGGCGCGTGGTGTATGACCCAAAGTTGCGTAACTCGAGCATACATTTTTTTTAAACATCACCAACATTCCATTTATAATTCAAATGTTAAGGTTTTTAAATTGCCTTGAAAATATCTACAAAAAAAGTGCTTACATGTATGCATGGGTTATCTCTACTAGTTTGAAGAAATTTGACTTTTTTACGTGGTGCATTTATTTGTGATCGGAGTATTATTCGAAGTTATCTGCTGCATTTTTGAAAAATTTTAGAATTAAATAGTGTCAAGCTCTAAATAGTAAATAGCTCGTTGTAAAATTCTAAAATTATTTTAGAGTTCTGTAGTGTTTTTTATATTTCTCGCTGACAAAAATGAAAGGTGCTGCCAAGTTTGCAATACCATTAAATCGGTAAAGTTGAGTTCTTTCACTACTTTTTCTCTATTATCTCTTGGAAATGAGTTACTTTTACGGTACTAAGGTACCTCCTGTTAAAATCCATTCTGTAGTTTTTACGTGAGGCGAACGCAGGCAGACAGGAAATAAGTTACTGTTTTATTATATGTATAGATTAATTCGATGAAGTAAATTATTAATAAAAAGGCTATACAGCTTGAAAATTAATGTAACTACTTGACACCAGAGGTGCTGCAACAGATTTTAAAAATAATTATAATGTGCAATTAAAGAGTTGCCAAAAGAGAAGCTTTCTTTCTTTATTTCACCGCTTTTCTTATCTCTAGAGTGGTAGAGTGTTACTTGTTAAAAAAAGAAAAAAATTGAATTCTGACAGTTGACGAAGACGTCACAAACACAATTTAAAGCTCAGTCTAGTTTTGTTTAACAAAATATCAATTGTTGCGTTTGTTATCTGGTTTATTTCGTTTTTCATATTTATATTTTACAAATCAATGAACATTTGATTTATTTATTTGAATAATTAGCAGGCCGGGCAATTGTTTAATTGTAAAATCAAACTAAGTTTAAGTGTTTTTGATATCTCATATATTAATTTAAAAAAATAATAATTCTATGCTTCAATTAATTTGCTTTGCATTTGGTCTAAATTAATTGATTAAGTTGCATATTTTGTATTTTAAATTTTAGAATTTTAGAACGAATCAAACACTTAAATACTTTTGCATACAAAACTGTAATACAATAACCCGTTGCGTAAGATTTTTAATATAAACTATTTTGCTACTGTAGTTTTTGCTAAGTTTTCGCTATTCAATTTGTTAAAGATGACTTTCGAAATGTGGGTTTTAGTAATTAAATTTAAATTTTAAAATATCAATTTACATTGATATTTTGTCATTAACGAGGACAGTTGGATAATTCTGTGACTTTTTGGACAAAGGATATTATTTTAGAAAAAAAAAAAAAACATTTTATTTGTCAACAAGGTCTCTTTTAAGCTCGATACAATTAAAGGATCGTTATTTTATTCGTGTAAATAATAAGAGACTTTCTAAGCCCTCAAAATAGGCATTTTCTTCAATGATGACCTCTTCGTTCAGAATCAATTTCAAATCTCTTACCACTTGGAAACTGGATATAGTCGCAAGTGGCTAAATCTGAAAAGTATGATGGATGGTTTAGCAGTTTGTAGCCCAATTTGTGGATTTTTGCTACAATAACTCGATTAACTGGATGCGTATGTAATCAGTTGAATATCCAAATATTAATGAAAAGCCTTAGCCACTTTATGCATTCTTATTCTCTGATCGTCTAATATCATACCTTGGATGTCATCGACTATTTCTGATACTTTTGGCCGACCTGAACTTTTAGCTCCATTTGTGCTCATACGACTACAATGGAACTCAAAAAACCACTTTCTAACCATTTAAATTGATGGCTCAAAGTTCCCGTAGTATTTATGAAGCCGTTTCCTGGTTTCGGTGATGGCTTTTACGTAAAAAATAACTTTTGATTAGCACACGAAATTTACTTATTTCCATTTTCACTAAAATTAACGAGGCTATGTATACTTTTATCGATATAAACGACTTGGCAGCAGATTTTATTTTTGTAAATGAGATATTTTAGATAGTGCTGGCAAATTATTAAGTAGTGGGTACCGAGTACTCGATACTCTATAATTTTTTTGGGTACTCAATACACAAAAGTAGTTAATCGATACTTTTACGGTAGTATTTTTAGAAATAAATTTATACAAATATTTGACAACTACGACGATAAATTTTCCTGATAATATGAAAACGGAAGTATTGAGCACCCAATTGAAAAGTATTGAGTTGTATCGAGTAATTGAAAGTAGAAGAAATTGCCAGCACTAATTTTAAGCACTATTTATAGGACATACAGTTGCTATCCAGAGACGGGTACCTCTATACAAAGTTGGGGTATCCGTCTCAAGTAGAAAGGTCTTAAGTAATAAGGCCCTAACTCAAATAATTGTACCTTTATAGGAGAATAAAAAACATAATAGAAACTTTAATACTCGTACATATTTAAAATGTAATTTTGTAAAAGCGTTTGCTTGTAAACACGTTATTTTTTACACTTTTGCAATATACATATATTTGTGATAAGGTGTATTTGTGTGATATGTATTAAAATCACTGAAAAACTCAATTTCGTAAAAATACGACTTAGGGCATTTCTACTTGAGACTTTCGATATGTATTTGACCCGAAATTTTGTTACATTATTATAGACGAGAAGATAAGTCATTGCTTTGTACATGTTTCAAAAATTTTGCAATAATATAATTTGAATAAATCAAAACCTCGAATGGAATAATCTAGTTTTGACCCGGCTCTACAGCAATAATCCTTGCAATTACATATCGTTTTTTGCTCAAAGTTATTACGTATCAGAGATCTTTAAATGGACTAAAATAGTTAATTAACTTCTGTATTAATAATATTTTGTTCCAAAAATGTATGTTTGAAATGAGAAAGGCGACTTTGACCTAAAAAAAAGGTTGCACATAACACAGTTCAACAGGAAAAAACCCTTGATTATTAACCCTTTTGGTGTTTGTTTTAAGTTTTAGCGTATTCTGACACACTGTATGGCCAACATTTTTGTAGAATATTTTATCGTCGCCCTTCCCGTTTTGGATGTGTTTTGTTAGAATAAAGCCACAAAATGCCGTTATGTGGGGGAGTTAGAGGTTCTACAAAAATATTTGCCACAACATTTTCTACAAAGTAGCTAAACACACTCTACACCTTAAATGTAAAGAAAACATTGCCCTTAACGGGCAATCTTGATTTTGTTTGGTTTTTGGTGTTTGTGTTAAGTTTTGGATTTTGTTGTGGTTTGACATTTATAGTAAAATTTTATGGCCATTATTTTGTAGAATATTTTAGCCCCGCCCTTCCTCTTTTCCTGGGTATTTTTTTAAGATAGGGTTAATATGTAAAAAAAAACGGGTTAAGCAAAAAAAATTTTCAATGCCGCGAAAAATTCAGAAAAAAACAAATAAATTCTCACATTTGGCAACGCTGACTGTCTTTAACATTTACTTTGAACACAAACATATTTAAAATGCTTTTACACGGCATGTATTTGTCATATGACTTGTCAGTTTGATAACCCATATTTAATTTCATGTGTTTGTCAAAATAGCCATTTTACATACGGTTTTAATTTTCACTTTCAAACGTACATGTGTAGTTACATGTGCCATAACCTACAATATATAATTTTGCCGCCACACAGTTTTTTATTTCCAACCACAGCTGATGCAAAGATGCAAACCCTGTGCTTTTACGACATTTTTAGCGCTTTTGGTACCGCAAAAAGTATAAAATAACAAAATATCAAGTTGGCATTACAGTATGTCAGAAAGAAAAATTAATGGAAAAGTGACAAGTCATATGACAAATACACGCCGTGTGAAACCACTTTTAATAAACATTACTGTGCTCTATCAAACATGTTGTGTGTACCTCAGGGTTGGTAAAGTTGGTAAAATTTTACTTTTTTTTTGGTACATTTTAATCTTGAAAAGTACAATGGTACACCACTGACTAATTTTTTACAATTTAAAAGTTTTGCTAGCTTTACGTTTAATTGTCTATTGTTGTTGTTTTGATTTTTGGAAGTTTAGAAATTTTAATTTTACCCTTCTGAATTGTTATTACACAAGTACTCAATTTTTAAGCGAATAACGATTTCTTTGTATTATCTTTGACGAAAATGGAAAACTGTCTTAGACAAAGATTTGAATCATTAAAATAGAAAATGAAAGTAATCAAAATAATGATGAACTTAACGGAAATAGCGAGTAAAACCTTAAAAAATATTTTTCCACAATTACAATTGAAGAAAATATTTAAATTATCTTCAGTCGATAGTTTAGGGAGGGTATGAGAGGACGATATACCAGGCAACCTTGACAGATGAAACGTCTTTATCTTAATCTCATCACTATGATAACTTCTGTTATACAGTCCCAATGAAATAACCAATAATCAGAGCACCAATGTCCTTTAATTATTCTCAGACGACTTCAAAACTATGGTGTTAAACTTAGTTTACCATTTGCATGCTTAGATTGAGATTCCACAAATCTCTTCTATTTTGATCCGTTAAGCAAGTTACCGGTACTAATGACGTGTTCATGTACATAGACGAATAAAATTGTCTCATATCTCGTTTAAACGCAGATTTAAAATCTAAATTCACAAACAAAATTTATTTAGTACAATTTCTTTTCGAAAAGTACAATTTTAATAACTGGTTGGTAGAATTGGAAAATTCAATTAACCATGCCTGGTGTACCTTATGCACTACAACAATAGTAAACATGCATATGAATACACACATTTATGCATGGTAGTAGTTACATATTCATGAATGTATCAAACGAACGATGTAAACCAAATAAAGTTCAATGTCAGTTTAAAATAGCGCCACCTGTTGTTGTTATTATTAATGTTCTTTGATGTAGTTGTTGTTGTTGTTCATCTGATCTGTTTTTTGTTTTTTGTAAATTGGAAATAAATGAATGAAAAAATCAATTGAATTTTATTTTGCTTTTTGGTCTTTCCCAACCTTTTATACCGTTATATTTTGGTTCTTTTTTGCCACATTTTCATACTGATTTACAAACAGTGGCAACAAAAGTAACATAACAAATATTGCGATTGAAGATTGTGTGATTGTGTGAATGTGTGTGTGTATTTTACTTTAATTTCTTATCATTTGTTTTATTTATTATTTTTTTGCATAATTGTAAGTCTGGAAGTTAACAATGGTCAACAAAATATTGTATGCACAATTATATTCAGTTATTTTTTTTTTATTAATTTAAAGGCCATTGCTGTATGATATCACTTTCTTGTCGCGTTTTTCCTTTAAATTGGTACACGGAGCTAATTACCGAAGCAGAGCACTAACCTCATGGATCCCTTTTCGACCCCCATCGTTCCTCAATAATTTCTGGTATCCGACTGAAAATTGACGAATACCTTACTTTCATGGAGTCTTGTGCTGTCACTAGCCTTTTACTATCGACTGTAGTGATTTCAGACTGGCGACTAAAACACATCGACATTCTTTCTCGTCACAGAGTCAATGGTATTTTCTAACATTTGCTTAAGGCTAGGTCTTCACAGCATCTCCATATAATATGTGTCTGCCCGTGGTCCAAAGCCTTTTATTTATGTTAGCCTTTTACCAAGCGCAGTCTGCAAGTATCGTCTTGCAGCGATTTTAAACTTGGGAAAAAAATACTTTAAAGTCCGTGACCTGTACTAACGCAGTTAACCATTTGTAGGCAACCAGATTATAACCAAGCTCCTTCTTGGTCTCCCTGCCAACTTGTAGTGAAAATTTCCAGAGTCTGTGGTGGGAATCGAACCCATAACCCCGGACTGATAGACTAGCACCTTACCTACTAGCCCACCGAGGCACCTTGGGTAGCGTGTAGTAGAAAACTATGAAGACAACTAAAGGAGATTGATTTTACATCATTTTCCAAGTTCTAAAATTATTTCAGATATCTCAATATTATAGGTCTTTACTGTACTCCCTGATCTCCATTTATATATAGTGTTATACCAGCCCATCTCTATTTTACCACTTTGACCACTAATCTTCCCAAGAAATTTTAAAATCTGGCCATTTTTTTAAATTCCATTAAGTGCTACCTGGGCTATCATTTGTATATCGTATGTTTTACCTTTTCTTAAGATATGTCGGAAATTCCAATATTTTATTTACATATAAAATTATTTAGGAAATTATTATCATTTCTTTTTATTTTGATAATATGGGTATGGTTTAATTATGTATGGAACAAAATATCGGCCAACTGGCCGCCGCGACCTCGACGGCACACCTCAATCCTATGCTCCAAGTTTTGAGGTTCTTTGAATTATCTCATTTTTTAGCTCTTGAATTGTTGCTGGCTTATCGACGTACACCTTTTCTTTCAAATAGCCCCAAAGAAAGAAGGTGTCAAATCACATGTTTTTGGCGGCCAATTGACAATTGAGAGCCTCCGCAAAATACTAAATAAACTAAAAAAGAATATTCTGGAAAAATGGAGCTTAATGAATTGGTTGCAATAAAGCTTATTCTAGAAATGAAAACGCCAGAAAATGAGTGCTTGTACGATATAAAATTTATCAACTAGAGCAAAGTGTGTGGTCGGCAATAGCATCTCAGGAACCATGGGTGACTTCCAAAATGTATCAATACAAAGACTGTATACATTTGTGCTACCGAACTTAAATCATGTACTTATGCAAAGTTTTCAAACAATGCATTAAATTTTAAACTGAAACCCTGATTGCTTGTTTACTGCGTTACTATACTTGTCGACGGCATTTTGAAAGTGAATACATGTCAATGTTTTGTACTGCGACGTTATGAAACACTACACCATGGTGTACATGGTGTATACACTTCAAAATGTAAGAAAAACAAGAAATTGACGTTTTGGAAGTCAGTCCATCTATGTTTTGACTTCTTTTTTACTGCAATTCTCTTCTTTAGTTCTTTTTATAAATGTACTTTGCATATTGTTGTTTTGCATTATTTTTTTCGTAGCTCGATAAGAGTTTTTTCGTAAAGGTCCAATGAATTTCTGCGACGGCCCCTAAATTTCGATAAAACATTGATATACGGATATGCATGGAATTATCTCCATGAACTACATAGAAAAAAAAAACGGATAACATTATTTTATCATTACTGGGCTAATTAGGTGAACGAAAAAAAACGCACCCATTTATAAAAAAAATGCTATCTTCATTCAAGACTACGCGTGGCTGAACATTTGGGTAGTTGAGGTTAGAAAGTTGCTACATCCCCCTTTTTCTCCAGATTTCGCTTCCAACGATTTTTTCTCGTTTTTAAATATAAAGCGTGATCCATTTCGAGGATCCCTACTTTTTTTAAAGAAAAAAAAAAACAGAAAATTCAAATTTAACGGAGAATGTTTATTATCATTTGAAAGAACATTCTTTGGCATTTATTTTTTGAAGATTATGTCTATCAAATGTTGGCCGTTGCTACGTCGCAGATGGTCCATCCGTTGAGTTCAATTTTCGATGACTCGTTCGAACACTTCGACTGGTAACTGGCGAATGACACGCGTGATGTTTTCCTCCAAGGCCTGAATCGAAGCGGGCTTGTCGGCATAAACTTTAGACTTTGCATATCCGCACAGGAAAAAGTCTAACGGTGTGATATCACACGATTGGGGGCCAATTGACCGAACTAAAACGTGAAATTATGTGCTCACCGAAATGTTCTCTCAATAAATCCATTGATTGATGCGATGAGGCGCCGTCTTGCTGAAATCAAATGTCGCTGAGATCACGAGCTTAAATTTCAGGCATCAAATAGTCGTTTATCATGGCACGATAACGGTCGCCATTGACGGTTACGTTCGCACCGGCATCATTTTTAAAGAACTATGGACCGATGATTCCACCGGCCCATAAACCACACCAAACCGTTGTCTGGATGAAGTGGTAGCTCATGAATCTCTTGAGGTTGCTCTTCGTCCCAAATGTGGCAATTTTGTTTGTTTACATACCCATTGTGCCAGAAAAGGGCCTCATCGCTAAACAAAATTTGCCTCTAAAACGTCGAAGCGATGTCGCTTGGGAAGGTCGAGCAGCTTCAGTTGGTGCACAAGCTGTATACTTTCAATTTAAGAATTCGCCAAGTCATTGCATACGTCAGTTCGATTTGCTGCGAACGGTGCCGAATCGACTCTCCACGGTCTTCGTGTACACTCTCAGCTACGGCCGCTATAGTTTCTTCACAGCGTGCTGGACGTAGCCTATTCGGTTGAATATTATTCAATAATGAATGCTGGGTCTCAAAATGGGTGATGGTGTTGCGAATAGTACGCTCAATAGGTCGATTATGTTGACCATAAGTTGAGCGAAGTACACGAAACACATTCCTCACAGAACGTGAGTTTTCGTAAGTAAGTCTTTCCATTATGAAATGCCAAACAATACTAAACAAAAATAACATGACAGCATGCCACGACTCACACATGATCTGTCAAAAAAAGGCTATTGAAAAAAGTATCTCTACTTGGTTCGGCGGAAAAAGTTTCGTATCTTATAGAAAACTAAAACGATAAAGTGTATCAAACTAAAAAAAGTAAAAAAGTGGAAAGAAGGGGTTATTGAGTGTTTAGCCGTTTCGATTACAACAATATCTATTAAAAGGATTAATAATATAACTTATAAATAAAGTGTTACTCACAAAGATTTTTTCGTCCGCGAGTCGTATTTCGTATATTTAATATAAGTACCTATGAATCACGACAACACAAAGATTTCTTTCGGTGTATTAAACAGCATGTATGTATGTTAATGTTTCCTTAGCAAATATGTTATTGAATTTGTTTTCATATTTATAACACTTTTTGTTGTTAAATTTGTAAGCGTTAAAAATGTAAAATTAATTAATAACAAAAGACAACTTAGCATTTTATGAATAATAAAAAAATAACTTTATATTTGTATTAAAAGTTTAACATCACTTGCATAGTTTAGTGTCTAGTCAGCTTTTGTATTATTTTATTCTGTTTTAACATAATAGTTGTCAGCAAGTTCAACAACATATACATACAAATATAAATTCTTACTTTCTTTATTTCTTGTGTTATACAGGGCATTCCAAAATAATCGCAATATTTTAATTAAATAGAAACAAATTGACTAATAAAATACACAGGATATAGTTTTGTGTGAAATGTTATATCAGTCAAATAGTTCATACGGCTCTACTGGTACGCGTTCCCTTATGCCAAAATTGTAGATAACGGATTCAGTGTTAAATTTCTTCCTTTGAAGAACGAATGGTTATGAACTTATTAGACCTTTGACTTCAAATGGTGTTAAATTACACGATCTAAATCCCCGAAACGAAAGAACACGGTCAGGAAATGTCTCATGTTTTACGGGCTGCACGGGCTTCAGGCATAGTCATGTTAATATAACATGACGTCCGCACCATTATCATGAGTTTAATGCAGCGATATTGTCAATGCTTGACCAATTTCATTTTCAAAGAAGCATGACTCAATGATCTTATGATCTTTATTGAACAAATTCCGCAATAAACTGTGCACGTTGTTGTGAAATTTATTAAATGACAACCACATATAGGTTCTCTGAATCCTAAAATGTGATCAAGATTAACGTCAGTACTTAGCATGATGCCCTAACCTGATGGTGGTCTTACCACTGAGTGAAATTTAAGCGCTGACTAGCGTCCTTATTGTGCTCTAACCACAATAAGTAGCCTGGACCCATGTTCTAACTTGTTGTTTAGGGGTATCTTGAATACCATCCAACTCCTGAAACACAATTGGTTTCCACGAGGGCATTTTACCAATAAACGGTCACAGAGATGGGATTCATCTTTCTAGGGGGCTACCTGTTCCCGTAGTACCAGTTGTTTGGACACTGGTCGCTGCTCGATAGACCTATGTAAATACATACCCCTGTTCTTCCAGATTCAGGTTCCAATAGCCCCTTGGTCTAGTGGCCCCATATACACCAAAAGCACTGCGTCAAAGCATTAGAAAGTCGACATTGACAATTAGTGCCCCCGGGGGTCTATACAGCCTACGTTAGTTAATGAATAAAACATTTTTTATAGCTGGAAATTAGCTTCATCGCATAAATGATTATATTCAATAAAGTGGCCGCCAATCAATTTGCTGGATATCATGCATTCGGGATGGTATTGACTTCTGCCTTAATTTTAGTTTCTTATAAGAAGTGTGTGTGTGTGTGTGAAAACTCACTGTAATTCAGGTTAGTGAATTTCTCAGGCAACTTTCCGTTTGATAGTTTTCAGCGAATAAAAATTACACGTAATTTTCTACATTTATTTTATGCAAGCTTTGCTCAGGGAGTTTATACATATGAGATTGTATGGCAGTTCAAAAAGTATAAACTCTACAAAAACTTTTTTGAAATCATATTTTAAATGGGATATTGAGGATTAAGCATATGAATGGTTAGCCACACCCTTACAAAAAGGGCTTCGAATGTTTCACCATGTTCTGGAATATTCCACAACATTGCTACAATGACCTCAGATGTTCTGGCTCGACTATTTCTCAACATTCGGGATGTTCTGCAATATACAATATTACATATATTACGAGGTATGATCAAAAAATAATTGTTATTTTAAATTTTCGTGATGTACGTATGTTTGATTTTCACATTTTTTTAATGTTGGTACACATGTCTGTTATTTACGTTGACAATATCAGCTATTTTGGACTGTCAGTTTGTTTTTGAAAGATAAAAGGGTTAGTCGTGTTTTGGTATGCTCTTCGATTTTTTACTATTTCGAAAAATGGATCAAAGAAACAGTATTAAGTTTTGTGTAAAAAATGAAATTAAATGTGCAAGGACATTTGAAATGTTGACTGTGGAGTTTGGCGAGTCTACTATGAGCAGAACACAAGTTCAATTGTGGTATAAACGGTTTAAGGAAGGCCGAGAAGATGTGAATGACGATGCTCGTCTTGGTCGTCCGAGCACGTCAACAACCGATGAAAACATTGAAGCAGTGAAGAAAATGATTTTGGATAATCGTCGAATCACTATTAGAGAGGTTGCTGATGATGTTGGCATATCGTTCCGCTCATGCCAAGCAATTTTTACGGATGTTTTAGGCATGAAACGTGCGGCAGCGAAGATTGTTTCAAAATTACTTAATTTTGAGCAAAAACATCGTTGCATGGGCATCGCTCAGGAGATGTTGAACATCGTCCACGACGATTCAGATTTGCTCAAAAAGGTCATAACTGCCCATAATGTCATTGCAAATTTAATTTCATTTTTTACACAAAACGAAAATCGAACATACGTACCTCACGAAAATTGAAAATAACGGTTATTTTTTTATCATACCTCGTATAAGTCAAGTTAAAACGGGCTACCTTACCATTTAACTCTCTTCAACGTATCGGTACTCGTGTCTGAGTTTTAGTGGCTCGCAGATTGTACCCTTACCTTTATAATAAATGTATAACAGGGTGAATCGTCGAGAATCGAGCTTAACAATTCATTTGTATGTTAATAAATGGTTTGACTAATAAAATTTAAATGTTAAATAGAATAGTGTGTCCAATAGCATAATGTTTTTTTTTTCAAAACGTACAAAAATAAGTGTTGTTAACTACAAAAAACTAATACGAAAACTCAGACAAATTATGTATTTTTTAACGACTGCAAATTTAAATCTTGCGTGAATTATGGGACGCCCTTTAGTATGATAAGATTTTGTTGTTGTTGTGCTTATGTATGTGCAATATGTAGTTTGTAGTACTAAGTTTATTTATTGTTATTATTGCATTTTATTTTCTTTGATTCCAACAAAATTCCATGTTTGCTTAGTAGTTGTATTGGTATCTGTTTTTGTTGGTCGCGAGCGCTGTTAAATCATGGGGCAAAAATAGATTCGCGTAATGTTGTTGTATATTAATTTATTTATGCTTTTGTTTTGATTAAAATATTAGTTGTCAGTTTTTATATACAAATGTTTTTTTTTTCATATTTTCTATTTTAATTTAAAAAAATGTTGTTGCTTTTACTAGATTGCAAAATTATTCACAGCGATTAGGCAATTAAAAGAAATAAATTTATTGACAATTTGTTAAATACTTAATACGTTAACCTGAAATGATTAACACAATACACATAATTTTGATACTTTAGTCATCTTGTGTTTAAAGATGAGAAAATTTGTATTTGTTGTGATGCTTAAAATATTTATAACAACCGACGACAACTGACAGGGCTGGCTATCAAGGCAGAATTCTTCATAATGTGCCTATCGACACTGAGATTTTAGATTAGGCTAAGGCTCGATGGACTAAAGAGTCGACCCGCTTTACTAAAAGTGTACAATCTGGCTTCAGCTGAATCATTCATTTTTGAATTAATTGAATTACCAAATGTTGAATTATTTCTTTTTACACAAAAAATGAATTGAATGAAATTTGAATCAATTCAAATGAATTAGACAGAAATGAATTGCAATTCGTTTCCAATTCAAATGAATTTATAAAATGAGTTGCAATTAATTTTTCAATTCAAATGAATCTGAAAAATTAATTGCAATTAAATTCCAATTCAAATGAATTTGTTAAAGTGAATTTCAATTCCTTTTACAATTCGTTTGAATTGAGTTGATTTTGAATTCATTCAAATGAATTAGAACAATGTATTGCAATTCAATGAATGAAATCTTAAAATTTGGTGTGGATTTGATGTGTGGTCTGCAGCAGACAAAAGGGGATTAAAAAAAATTATCGTTATCGAAATATCATACTGCAACAAATATCGAAAAATCATTCTCTAACAAATATTGACCGTTACATTATTGTTTGTTTCTTCATTTTTCGTTACTAAAAATATTCATAAATGAAAATACGTTTTTGTCTAATTTTTAGAAAATATGTCTTCTCTAATGCTAATAATTTAGTCACTAGAATATATCATCTTGCTTTAGAATTTTTTTCTTAATCTGCATTTTTTTCCTGACATGTGTTTTTAAAATCATGGTATTTACCTCGTTTTTCACTATTTTGGTAAGTATCCAAATTAGAAACACGATTTCTTTACTTGCCAAAATGTTTTTCCTTAGTTTCAAACAGGACGCAGTTTAAAACTGCGCATTTTGCTTTTGTTTATCATTAGTAACCCTTACAAACGTGCTTCGTAGTAAGGCAAAGATGTCAAACCCTTAAATATTTTTGTGTACTCTTAATCTATAACAACGTAAAATATCTTATTTTAAAGCACCTACGACTGTGCTTAGTTTCTAAAATCCTTTTGAATACTAAAGCATGGACATGCAAATAGTGTTTATTTTCTCTTGAAAACTAGATATTTTTGCGGAAAAAAAGTATCCTATATTTGAAGTACTAAGAGGTACCTTCACAATATTTTATTAATATTCATCTAGTAGTTTTTACGTTACGCGAACACAGGCAGACAAAGATTCTAAAAATTGTTGTTTTGTATACAATTTCGATTACTATCTGCAACTGCAACAAAATTTTCATAAAACATTTCAGGTACAAAAGAGATCCTACTACAGGTTTTAGTAAAAAAAATACATTAAAGGAGCTATTCATGGTTGCCCGCATTTAAGTGAAAATCTCGTCACTCAGAATACCGATAAATTTTTAGTATTTGTTGTTTTAGCGGTCAAACCTAAACAAGAGCGGCAAGCGTTTTCTAGCTGTCAAAATTTCTCATGCACATACAAATAGTATTAAGCATCCCGGCGCGTGAACGCCAAGCGGTTGGAAAATCCAAGTTTGACAGCGCGTTAAAAAGCGAAGTTAGCTGCAGAAAATTGTAAATAAACAAAAGTGAGATGGGTTAAGTAAAAATGTACTTTTTTTAGTACATGCTAAAGTACCACG
Source organism: Phasia obesa (assembly GCA_949628195.1). NCBI lineage: Eukaryota > Metazoa > Arthropoda > Insecta > Diptera > Tachinidae > Phasia > Phasia obesa. The sequence goes on along the minus strand of OX451219.1, from coordinate 84,831,153 downwards.
TACATACATTCATATGTATTTGCAATGAACTTCTATAATTTTATATAATTTTCAAACTAAACGCAATATTTTGTATCATTAAACATTTTGTACTAAGTCTATTTTAACATTTGAAAGTATTACGCAGTTTTTTGTTCGGTATGTTTACGTAGGGACGTAGTTGTATAAACTGCTTTCTTCTATTTAGTTTATAAATTAATAAAACAAAACATATTTTGGGTTCAATTTGGGTAAAAACAGTACAATATTTTTTTTGAAAAAAGTACAATCTTGCAAGTTTTTTATTATCACTGTTCAAATTATTATACAGAGTTGTTCCGTGTTTTACAGTTCTTGCCGCTCTTGTTTAAGTATGGCTGTAATACACCTTCTGTGAAAATTCCAAATTCAATTCCAGAGATAGAAATCGCTGATAGACGGATATTAATTGTAGAGAAAACAATAGGTTTACGTTTTGTCCCTTTAGGTGCTGGAAGAAATAATAAGCATTAATAATTAATATGACGTTGGTAGTAAATTAAACAACCTTATTTCTAGTTTTAACAGTTTTAATTAATATATACTTATGTAAATATCAGAATCATTAATTTTTTATTTAATTCGCGAATCATTCATGCACTGAATTAATAAATTTTGAGTTAACGAATTAGGCAGAAATGAATTGCAATGCGTTTCCAATTCAAATGAATTTGTAAAATGATTTGCAATCCATTAGCAATTCAATTGCAATTCATTTCCAATTCAAATGAATTGCAATTCCTTTTACAATTCGTTTGAATTGAATTGATTTTGAATTCATTCAATTGAATTAGAACAATGAATTGCAATTCAATGAATAAAATCAAAAATGAGTTACAATCAATAAAATTCAAGAGCAGATATAGGGGGAATGAAAATGGAAATTTCTGCTACAAAAAATGAAAATATTCAGTAAAAAAATTGAAAAGCCTTGTCCTGGATCTGCGCCTGATCGAAGAAAACATGGTGTTGGGAGTTTACTTCTTCAAGAAGAACTGACTTTTATTTTAAAATACGCTAAACAACAAGACACATTTAATATTCAAGAAACAATTAATAATTTCTGAAATTTTGTGACCCGCCACCCAACGACAATTATTACAACTCATTTTTGATTTCATTCATTGATTTGCAATACATACATTGTTCTAATTCTTATGAATGAATTCAAAACTAATTCAATTCAAACGAGTTGTAAAAGGAATTGCAATTCACTTTAACAAATTCATTTGAATTGGAAACGAATTGCATTTCACGAATTGCCTAATTCGTTTGAATTGATTCAAATTTCATTCAATTCATTTTTTGTGTGAAAAGAATTAATTCAAAATTTGCTAATTCGTAACGAATTAAAATCAAAAAAGAATGATTCATTTACAGCTCTGGTAAACATAAATAAAACTTAACAAATCTAAAAACTAGATTTCGAACGAATTAAGCTTGTCGAATAGCACATCCTCGTATTTTAAATATGAAAAAATTACAGAAAAATGCAAAATATATCTAAACACTAATGCTTTGAGAAATTTATTTCGTATCAAATATATTTTTTTAATTCGATTTATTTCTTCTCTTTTTAGTTTTATAGAACGAGTGTGATTGTTTTGCCTGCCGCCTTTTTTATCAATCAAAGAAAAATAAAATATTTTGTAATAAATTTTATATTTGTATAGAAACAACAACAGTCTTCGCACTCTCTTGCATGTCGAATAAGCAAAACAAGAATAAGAAAATAAGATTTTCTTATTATGTACCTATAATTTTTAGTTTCAAAGAAAATCAAAACAAAAAAGAAAAACTTTTCCTATAAATTTATTTTAATTTTACCTTTTTTTTTTGTTAAGTGATTGACTAAGGAAAAGTTAACTAAACATTACAACTACAAATAAATATACTCATTTACACACACACACACACATACATACATATACACTTTAACAGCAACAAGGCAACAAATAACTGTAACAACTCAACTACAACTTCATTATTGTCGATAACAACAAAAACAACAACATCAGCAACAGCAATAGTAATAGTAATAGCAACAAAAACGGTAATAGCAATAGCAACAGCAACAGGAAAAAAACAACAAAAGAAGCAGCAATAGAAAATGTCTTTTCGTGTAGTAAGAAGTTCAAAATTTCGTCACGTTTACGGTCAAGCTTTAAAACGTGAACAATGCTACGATAATATACGTGTCTCCAAGAGTAGTTGGGATTCAACATTTTGTGCAGTGAATCCAAAATTTTTGGCCATCATTGTTGAATCGGCAGGTGGTGGTGCATTTATAGTTTTACCTCATAATAAGGTAAGTAAGTCATATAAAGAATATGTATTTCCAGCACCTACATATGTACATTCATACAAATTTACTTTTTGTCTATTTCATTTTATTTATTTATTTTTAAACTACTACTCGTAGTTAGACATTTCCCTTTATGTTTATTTTCGTTACGAAAACATTGCACGTTTCAATCATATTTCTTTTAATAAGTACTTGGTAACACACAGTTATTTATACTATGAGTGCTTTTGGTAACATTGCCAGACATTTTTTTTTTTAACCCTCCGATGAGTGACAAGGTCTATATGGACCTTTCGTGTTTTCGAAGCCACAGTATTTCAAGATGGCTTGGCAGAATTCCATAAGATACCATGACATCTATATTTGTAATGTTTTTAAGGTTTTAAAATAGGTTTTAGATTATAAGTTTTAATATTGCAAACTTTATGGAGGATTAAAGACGTTTACTACGCGGATAGCCAACAAGGTCCAAAGGGACCTGTAATGTAATGCGGACATTTTTTTTATAACTTTGGACTTAGCTTAAATTTTAAAAGCCAAGGGCTTAGCTTCTGTTGAGACTGATCGTAGTAACGACTTTCTGGAACATATAGGAATGATTCTTAACACCGTTTAGGTAGCGGCTACCTAAGCGCCACCTAAAGTTGTTTATTGAGATCTTAGGTACATTTTTGTAGTTGATTGTTTCCTTGAATTTTAAACGGTTTGCTACCTATGGACCTGAACAGGGGAAAAAAGTTAAAAAAATTTAATTTTTTAAAGTTTTTTGCGATTTTGACCTTGAAGATGAAGTTTTTTTTTTATTTTATATGTTAACAATTTTTGTTCTTTATGACAAGAGCTACAACTTTGCCTCAGAGAGTATATCAAAATTTCAAACGGTTTGCAAAATATGAGCTTGAGGAAATTATCATTTTTTTGCAAAAATGACATCGAGGCCCCACATCTTTGAGGGCCAATAAAAAAAAACCTGGAGGACTTTGGGCAAAACTGGGAGACAGGGGTCTTTTATGAAGTAGTGGTGTCCGTATATGGTTATTTTTTCCGTGTTGCACTGTGTATGTGAGTAGTATAAAAAAGATAGCCGCAAACGTGCAACAAAACAATGGCCATTGGCACTGTTCTACTATATGATTGAAATAGCTGCTCTAGCATCATTTGTAATCTACGATGAACTGAATCCTAACCAGTGTTGCCGGTGGAATTTTTTTTTTGTTTTACCGAAATTTTCCCAAAAATGGACCAAAACCGTTTGCATCGTACCAAATTCTAAAACTCAATTAATATACCAATTAATATTTTTTTAAAATATTTTATTAAGTAAATAAAAGGTTTGTAACATAATTTATTTGATTTAAGTAATTCAGGTATGAAAAAAAATTATGTAATGAAATTTATAAATAACTATATTTAAAATGCCGAGAACTAAAATAATCTTATTCAGTCTTTTTGTGTATGTATTTTACATTTACTGTTAAAAAGGAATAATGAAACATAACACATTTTATATGATTATTGGTATGTATTAAATACATTAATATCAACAAATTTTTCAATCTGTTTGAATCATTTGTAGGACAAAGAATGTTAATTATAAAACATTATTTATGTAAAATATTTCATTAGCACTTAAAATTAAATTATTTTATATTTGATTAGGTATGTCTCCTTTTGCTGACCACACATAGTGTGGATTATTTATTTCAATAATTTCTTTGCAAGACAAAACTGTTGATAGTACAGGGTGGCGCAAAAATAACCTTCCGATGTTTTTTGGCTGTAATTTAAAAAAAATGAAAAACTTTGATTCTTCTTGTGGATTATTTTTATTTGGTCTTTTAATTTTTTTACATCAAGTCGAGAATATGCTGTCATGTAAATGGCCGCCACCATTTTCCATCACTTTGGCCAAAACTTCCGGCGATAGGTCCTCACATTCTTGACGGATATTGTCTTTAAGAGCTGCAAGAGTCTGAGGCTTGTTGACATAATCCCGCGACTTCAAAAAGCCCCACAAAAAGAAGTCTGCAGCGGTAAAATCAGGCGATCTTGCGGGCCAGTGGAAATCGCCAAAACGGGAGATTAGGCGCCCGGGAAATGCATCCTTCAGCATATCGGTTGTGGTACGTGCAGTGTGTGCCGTTGCACCGTCCTGTTGGAACCACATGTTTTCCAATCCCAATTCATCAAGTTGCGGCAAAAAGAACTCGTTAATCATTTCTCTGTAACGCTCACCATTCACAGTAACCGTTTGGCCCGCGACGTCTTCGAAGAAAAAAGCTCCGATGACTCCTCCAGCGAAAACAGCACACCATACAGTGACTTTGAGCGGGTGTAATGGCTCTTCGTGGGTTACACGCGGATTTACAGTGCCCCGTACATTTTGCTTATTTACGTACCCGTGTTGGACGGCCAGGAAATCTAGGACGAAATTCACGTTGTGCCAAAGTCACCGACCGATTATTGGTCACATCAATAGTCACCAATATTCCGCGTTCTGGAGCAGTGTAGCGTAACATTGTTTATTAACGTGTATTTCGCAAGTGTTTACTAGACAAATGTCAAAACAGAATTGACATTAGGGGCCAATCGCAAAATTTATAGCATTTTCTGATAGGAGGATTACTTTTGCGCCACCCGTTATTTACTTCCAGTTTATTACTTAATTTGGTTTTTATAAGCGATAGAGTTAAAAATTTGCGTTCAGCTGCGGCGGAGATAACAAATTATATATAAAATTAGTTATATTTCCAAAACATTTTTCGTTTAAACGTTTTTTATCGATGCTATTTATTGCCATTTATTGGTCCGACTATCGGACCAATTTAAAAATTTCAAAATTTTTCGGACCAAATTTGGTCCAATTGGACCAAAACGGCAACGCTGATCCTAACACTGTATCAGATAAACGATGTTAACTTTTAAAAAAAGTAACAAAACGGGCCGTTAATACAGGCATTAATAGTCATCCAAAAATAAGTATTGCTCATTCGGAGTTGTGGCAAGTTGTTATGGGAAAAAATTAATTAGTTTAACGTAAATAACCAACAACTAAAGCTTCCGCGCCACCAATATCACCACGCAGTAATCGATACTCTTGTCGATTTTGTCGTGCATAATCTTATCTCCAACGAAGCCTTTATAAAAGTGCTTTGTTTATCTAGAACCTGTACCCGTATGACGGAACACTGCACCACCTTAAAAAATGCAATACACCAGCAGAAGTAAAAATCAAAGGCCGTCAAGAATAAGAACTTATAGATTCATGTACATTCATTTGCTTTTGTAATTTATACTTACTATATCTTTAGTTTTGTTTTTCAAATGTAATATAATAAATAAGTAACCAGTTAAGTAACCAACAGCAAATACTAGAATATTTTTTTAAAGTTATACAGGGTTATCAGTTTTTTGATTCCGAATGCAGATGCGTATTAAACACTAGAGCGGGTCAATTCGTATGTATTAAAAAAAAATTCACCAAGCGCTTGCCAAAATCCTAACCTACGACGAATTCCAAAAAGGTTTGCCCAAGAAACCATGAGTTTGAAATTAAAATTGAGCATCCGATTTTTAACGACAAACTTTTCTTTTATCATATCAAACTTTAATTACTTTCAACTTCCTCCAAATCATATGTATGCATAAATGCAAAATAAAACCTTCATTGCTAAGGGCAACTTTGAATCGTGACTGCCAAAACACCATCACGATTTCTTTCAATACTTCGACGCGAAACACTTTTCTCGCACTGATTTATATTTGTCTATATAATTTTGCAGCTTGCCACAATTTTCTCGACGGAATATCTTACTGGATTGGATCCTTTTGAGATAACTTTTAGTAACTTCCTTGCATATGGTAAACCATAGTCATATCACTAGCCTTTGCTCTCGTAATGATTTCAGACTGACGACTTGAAATTATCACAATATCGATTAAAAAAGTCAACGTACTTTACTGCTTTTTCTCCACTTAGAAATAAGATATTTTTTCGGAAAAAAAGTATCCTATATTGGAACAGGATACTAAGGTACCTCCTTACAAAAATTTGTGAAAATTCATCCAGTAGTTTTTACATGATGAGAACACAAATAAAAAGACAGACAGAAATGTGTTACTATTTTATTATATGTACAGATATGTAAGTCAAGTGCGAGTCAGACTTACACACGTAGGGTTCCGTACTATGTTCAATATAACTTTTATCGGAATATCTTTAAATTTTTGCCTATTTGTTGTTATAAAATAAGGTCATATACGGAAAATCACGTCACTATTGGGACACCTTTTAGTTTAATTTTTATACTTGCTACTATAGCTATCATAGGTTAAATTTACACAGAGTAATTAAAAGCTTTTCCGCTACACCAACAACTGTAAAAAAGTAAAATCAAAAATTAAAGGGTGTTTCAATAGTGACGTGATTTTTCTTATATGACCTTATATTTTAACCTTAATAGGCAGACACTTTAAATTTACACAGAGTATGAATGGCAATATCTAGTGAAACAAAAATTAACAAAAATTAACAAAAATTAAATTAATAAAAATGAAAGGGTGTTCCCCAGAAGCTGCGATTTTGAGGAATGTGGCCTTAACTTGTAAACGTTACAGGACATATAGACTTTTAAAATTTACACAGGTTATTTAGTAAAAGCAAGTAATAAAATTAAAAAACAAAGGGTGCCCCCTAAAAAATGTTTTTTGACTTTTAAATTTATATATTGAACGTGGTACTACATGTGTGAGTCTGACTCGCACTTGACTAATTTATTTGATATTTAACCCCAAATGCAACAATTTTTACTATTAAAGGCCAGGATTCAGTAAAAACAAGTAATAAAATTACGCAATCGATTCAATCACAAAAAAATCTGACAGAATTCTGTCCTACTTAAAAAATCGTTTCAAAATGGAGTTGTAAGTGTCTAAATATTATGCAACAAAAAAGATTTTGCAACTCTGATCGAGAAAAATATTTTATAAGTTTTTTCAAAAGATTATCAAATCGTACAAAACTGTTACTTTTTAAGCAGAATTGTCATTTTTGACAGATCGTACAACTAAGTATGAAAGTGACTCATGGCCTTAACAGAGTCACAGAGTCATTAAGATGAAAATGTGCTTAATCGCTTAGGATGATTTTGCTCGAAAAAAATTTAAATTTTCCATTTTTGCTAACTCTTAACTGTCAGCTGTCAAATTGTTTAGTTAGCGTTGCCAGACTACACTACTACACAAATGACGGGTATTTTAAATCGAGTAGGAATTCTGGAACACATTTTAGTCTCTCACAATCAAACAAACTAAAAATAAAGAATGTATATTGACCGACCATATATAACCGCGACTAGTAAAAAGGGACCTAAGGGTCGGTCGGGCCATTTGTTTTTTTTTTTTTTTAATCGATGTAAAATTTACTCGAAAATCGAGTGGAAGCGGTCTCAGACCTCGCTGAAGCCAAAGTGAAGCTGCGTTCATATGTTAATGCCAGTTTTTACAATAGTAAAATAACGTAAAACTTTAAACTGCTCTCCTGTAAATTTTTTTTTTTTTTTACCCTTAGGTCCCTTTTATTAGTCGCGGTCACATATATTATTTATTTATATTTAGCATAGTTTCAGAATTACTTCCGTTTTTGTTTACTGCAGTTCAAGACAGTATGGTTTACATTTCCAATAATAAATAATCTTCTAAATAACAAATTTCTTCGCCAAAATTGTTTATATTATTTTTAATTTATCTAAAAACCATACAGACAGACTTATTTATTAAATTTGAAAAATTTTTGGAAAATAATTTTTTTTTTCTTATATTTTTTTCTAATTTTTTCAACTTTTTTAAAAGTGTGAGTGTGTGTGTGTTTTTTGCGCGCGTTACCCCATTTCGTTGGCCATTGGCCAATTAAAAAAGAAACGTCCAAACACACGCATACATACACTGAAATAAAACAAAAAAAAAAATAAATTAAGCAAATTTATGTAGGTTTCATCTTTGTATTGGTTATAGCGCATGAAACAATCAAAAAGTCTATTTTTATAAATAAATTTCTGTTTCAATTTCCTAAAATAGTCACAAATGAACACAAAACAATAATTATAACCACAATGTATATTTTGTTTTAAAAATTTTGATTTCAAATATAAATTTTTGTATTTTCTCAGCGCAGTGTTTTGGCCATTGAGTGTATTTTTGCATCTGTTTGCAGTTTTTTTTTACCTTTTTTAACGGAAATAATAATTTCAACATTGATAGATTGCGTATTAACACCTCTGCCTTGAGAAATGATGTCAATTTTTTTTAGATTTCTTATAAATATTTCATATGCCATTTTATTTATAACTATTAATACTTCGTATTAGGGTTCCGTACCCAAAGGGTAAAAACGTAACCCTATTGTTTTCGCTACAATGACTGTGCGTCCGTCTGTCAGCGCCTTTTATCTCTGGAACCGTAATAGGTTGACTCGTGAAATTTTTACAGGTGTATAAATGAGGCCGCTACAAAAACAAATACTAAAACTTATAGGGTTTTTCTAAAGTGACGTGATATTCGCGTATATGTGTTTAATTCTTGAATTGCATGAGGAATAGACTTAAAATTTACAAACAGTAATTAAAAATTTGATCGCTATATAAACAAGTATGAAAAATAAAACTAAAAATTAAAGGGTGTTCCGATAGTGACGTGATTTACATGTATATGGCCTAAGTTTTGAACAATAATAGATAGACTCTTGAAATTTTCACAAAAGATGTATAACTGTTGCCGCGCTAGCAACAATCACTAAAACTAATAGGGTGTTTCCTAAAGTGACGTGTTATTTGCGTTTATGTCTTTATTTCTTGGCAACCACTATAAATTTGCAGACAGTAATTAAAACTATATTCGCTTCAAAAACAAGTCTACAAAGTAAAACCTAAAAATGAAAGGGTGTTCCGATAGTGTCGTGATTTGCATGTATATGGCCTAAGTTTTGAATCATAATAGATATAACAAATAGCCAAAATTAAAGGATATTCCGACAGTGACATAATTTGAACCTATATGGCCCTATTTTTTGAACCGTAATAGGTAGACTCTTGAAATTTTTACATGTTTTTCACTTACAGTGAGGTGCACAAATGAGAACATCATGTTTGTACTTTGAGCACTTTTTGTTTCATAAATATAAAAGTAATAAAGCAATTCCAAAAAATTTTATTGTGGTTTATTAAGTATCTAGTACTTAATAAAATTATATAAAATTTGTAACAAAATGCATAAAGCAGCAAGAAAAAAACGAAAAAACCAAAATAACTCTTATGTACTCAATTTTGCACCTCTGCATTTAATGAAGAATTTGAAGAAAAGAAATGAAAAAGTACCGTAATTTTTCTTTTTACTTCTTTTTACTTTTTACTTTTTATTAGTTTTTTTTAAGAAGACATAAACTCGACATTAAATAAATCGCGTGTGGTAAAAACATTGCGCAAATTTTGTAACAAAAATCAAATAAATAGGTACCTAACAATAAAAATAATGAAGAAACTTTCAAAATCCACCGAGGAGAGCCATGACTGAAAGAGGCTGTTCTACCCGGGAAATTGCAAAAGAACTTAAAGTGGGTTAATCAGTGGTCATAAGGGTACAAAAACGGTGTTCCGTTGTTTCCAAGCCTCAAGTTAGAGGTCGTATAAAACTTCTAACTAATGCGGATGCATGTCTAATAATAAGAGAAAAAAAATGTAAAGGCACGGTTAAAATTTGCCAAAGAGCACAAAACTTGGACAGTGGACGACTGAACGACTGTAAACGTGTGATCTGGTCAGACGAATCCAAATTCAACCGTTTCCAAACCGACGGTAAACAATATTGCTGGCGCCGCCCTGGTGAAAAAATTCAAAGGCGCTATCTGAAGCACGGTGTAGAAAACGTCATGGTATGCGGTTACTTTACGTGGTGGAACCTGGGACCACTGCAACAAATTGATAATATAATGAAGAAAGAAGACTGTTTGAGGATTTTGCAGACTCATCTTTCCGATTTTGTAGATAAGACCGTCTATCCTGCAGAAGAAGTAATTTTTCAGCAGGATGGTCATCCAAAACACACGTCCAAAATCGTGAAAGAATGGCTTGGTGAGCAAAATTTTCACTTAATGCAGTGGCCAGCACAAAGTCCCGACCTCAATCCTAAATATTTACACAGGGTATTTATGCTCTAGTATAAAAAATAATTAAAAATTAAAAGGCAACCCATAAGACTTGAAAAATATAATTTTTAAAGTTGTACTGAAAATATGTAGTTCTGAACCCTGCGACAATCGAATCACACTTTGGTCTATAAATACTTCTATGTATATTAAAATGATTTCAAAGGGCAACACTGATTCTGCGACACGGGGTTTATTATTCAATATTGCTATATATGTTGATCTAGTTCTTAGCCTGTAAGTAACAGTTTTTGAATTGGTTCTTGTTCTCATGATAAATAGTTCTGTTAAAAGTGAGAGAAATATTCTTGTTGGCTCGTCAAGACGAAGTGTAAGTTTTAAAGTTGGGTACCTCGCCTCTGCAAATTGTATTAGAGCTTGTCATTTCTTAAATTTTTGTTCGATTTTTAAAATCTTGGTCTTAAAGATCTGGGCTAATCGTCACATCCGTGAACGTACAACACGTATCGTAAAAATACGTTTTTTGGATTATGACATACGTCAACTGATAATAATTCTTACGTCAACTGATAATAATTCACAATAATTGAGATTATAACATACGTTATCGCATGACTAAACGTACGTTTTTTACGAATTGTCATCCGTTAACAAAATTTAGTTCGACTAAATTGAAAAAGGAAAAAAATTCGCTAAAAAAAAGTAAATTACATCAAATCGATTTTGTCCTTTCAATGGTGCATCTTGCTTTACAGTGAATTTCATTAAAATTGGCTTCAGAGGATCCATCACTAGTATTTTTATATGGTTTACTGCACCACGGCTCAAGGGGATAGCCGGAGTTCCTAAAAAAATGGTAAAATGATTTATTGCTACGTTATACCTATTTATGAATAAAAGAAAGTTCCCACCTAACAGTCAATTTTTTCCATTTATATATGTTCGAAGTAAAAAGGTCTAGTGTTTGGTCGGAATGTTTCCATACAAAGGAATCGCGAGCGGCTCCACCAATTTATAGCAACACAGATAGTCACTTCCTTTTGAGTGTTAGTAACCACCCGTTGCCAAAATGGACAGAGTTACTGCCAATTGTAACATTTGTGGCACAGCTTTGGCATCTAAGTGGGATAAATTTCATTCAGCTAATACATAGAAAAAAGCTTCTTTATTTAAACGAAATTGCTTTAAAAATCTGCAATGAAGGATGGCTGTACATACATGTATACATATTTTGAGAAACCATTATTTTATTACTGACGCTTCCTACATACTATTTTTTATCCTCATCGCTACCACTTGAATTAAGATAAAAAATTTCGGGTCCATTTTTAATTTTTGTAAGTTTTAATAACTTTGTTTTTTTACTTTTATTTATATTGACAGTTTCACATCTATTGTTAATTGAATATTCATTCACAATAGTTTTTAATTTGAAAACTATTGTGAATCAAACAACAGATTACGATCCGTTGGCAATCATACGTCATAATGCCATTCAGTTCACATGATATTTGTATCACGAAATTTTTTTTCCTACGATTGTCGGTACGTTCACGGATGTAACGATTTCACCCCTGATTATTATTACCTACAAAATGATTCTTTTATCTCTAATTTATGTTTTCGTAGTTAGCGAGCTAAATTTAAAATATTGTGGATCAATATCATCACATTTGATATCTTTTCTGAGTTAAAATTCAAAAATTATTGATTTTTCGTGTATTTTAGCATAAAAAGGGTTATAAATTTTTTTTTTTTGGAAATATATATAAAAAAAAATTTATATTTTTGTATAAGCTAACTATATGCACGTACATACGTTTAAACCAAATTCCGTTGAAGACGTCCAGTTTGACCTATTTTATATCAGAAATTTTACGATATGTATGTTCTAAAATCCCAAATCTGGGATCGGAAAAGGAAGGCTGCTGTGAAATAGCTATATGTACGCCCAATTACTGCTGAAAATATTTTATGGGCAAAATACTAAAAAAATCCAATTTTGGAGTTGTTGTTCTTTATTTTTGGGAATTGTGAGATTTTCTTAACAATGATTAGTACAATATGTTTTGATTCTTCTCCACACACACGAAATGCACGTATTTTGCAGTGGGAAATTTGACATGTCAGATAAAAAAAACATATATGAATATTACAAATATTTAAATTCTTAAGAAATGAAAACTAAAGAAATAATTAAACCAAGTTTTTGCCAATACTTCAATTGCAAGAAATATAATACATAAAATACAAATTTTGGATAAACTAAAACCTTAAACCTGTCAATTTTTATTAAAATATCTTAATTGTTGACACCTGCTTTATACACACGCCACCGATGCGATGCTAAAGATACATTTAAGTTGTGTATAAATTTACGTATAGTATCCGGCGGATATAATGACTTATAGCAGCCAACTACAAAAATAGCCAAGACAAGTGAATAGAGTAGAGTATAGATTAAACTATTTCCAACATGTCTGACAGGTTTTAATTAAAATTTTGTCGTTATTGGAATTAAAATATTTTTTAAAACCTTAAGGATTATTTGTTATTTTACCAATGAGTATAATAATTTTATATGAGAGATTTCTCACTAAAGTAAGAGAACAGAGGCACTGATTAGAAAAAAATTTCAACTCTTTAATGGAATAGACGAACATAATTTAAAATAAAAATTGTTAATTTGTATCGGGGGATGTTTTTTTAATTGCATAAGACTTTAAAATGATAATATAGTTGGAATGCAATCTGGTAGATAATTGCATGGCATTTTGATTTTTAAATATGATTTTCGGCATATGTCCGCCGCGGTTACGAGTTACATGGTCAAATCGATCAGTCGAATTTTTGGCTTCTTCTTCCAACAATTCTGACCGTATGGGGTCAATGGTGGTTTGCTTCAGAAGTTGCTAGTTTGTTGGCATACACCAATGACTTAACATTGTACCATAAAAAATAATCCAGAGTCGTTAAATCACACGAACAAGAGGGCCAGTTAACAGAGCCACTTCTGGAAATAAAGTTATCACCAAATCGATTTTGCAAAAAATCGATTGTAAAGCGCACTGTATAGCAAGTTGCGCCGTCTTGTTGAAACCAGCTGTCTTTCATGTATACCTGATTAACTATAACGCTTGCCAATTAACCGTAACGGTATCTCCCTCCTCATTTCGAAAGAAATATGAATGATGGTGTTGCAAGCATGTAAACCGCACCAAACAGTCAATTCGAAAGGATGGTTATTTGTTAACGGCTAGAGGATTACCTTGTCTTTTAATACCGCACATTATTCTTATTGATGTAACCATTTTAGCACTAAACACAATTCTTTGATAAAACTGCTCATCTTCGTCCAGTTTCAAATTAGCAAAAATACGACGCAAACGATGGCCGCTTGGCTTACACGAGCTGTATTTTATAGACTAGCCATCTAACGCGTCTAACCATGATTCATCCGTAAAATTATCCACGTAGTCGAAAGCCAAAGAACAACAAGTCAAGTCGAAAACGATGTCGAAAAGACATTTCGGGGCATTCTTCAGTATTCTCTACGGTACACACAATTATTTGACTTATTGATGGTTTTAAATCGAGAAGAGTAAAATAAGTGCGAAAACGATCAACTGCACAAATTTCCTGCTGATTATGTTGACTGCAAAATGGACAAACTGCTCTATCAATTTCGCGAACAGATTTATTATTTTCAAAGTAAATTTAAACAGAAATGTCAACACAGTTTAACATTCTCAGCTGTCAAACTATAATTATCGATATCGATCTATTAGAAAGGTGGGATCGTGGGTAAACTCCCAAATTTGGTCAGGCATCAAGATTTTGTTTATAATTTCCTGTTAAGATGTTTAATAAAAAGATAGTCCTTGGAAGTTGTCTCTCTAAATTGAAGAGAAATTTCGGTGATTGGTCCAGGTCGGTGTTTTCTATAGAAAACTCGTCGAAATTTGTTTTATAGAATATCCGTGAAGAAGTTTTCTATAAACATTTGTGGAAAAACTTATCTAGAAAACTCGTCATAAGTTTTTAAAATAGCAAATTCGTCGAAAAGATATTTATGTAAAAATTTTTCTATGAATAGAACAACAGAATGTTACATTTTCATTTGAATGGATATGTGAATTAACAGAATAGTTGGTTCTGGGCAATAGAAGTCCCTCAAATTATTCATTAGTCCTTACTTTGGACCTTACTTCTTTGAAAATGAAAATTTTCTATGAAATAGAAAATTTTTTATAAAGAAAAAATTTTTTTTCTTCAGAAAAATTTTTAAATGCTTTCGATAGAAAACTAATCTAATTTTTTCTGTAAAAAACATAGAAATGTTTCCTATAGAAAATACGAAAATACGATAAAAAGTTTTGTTTTTACAAAGTTCGTCAAAATGTTTTCTATAAAAAACTTGTCGAAATGTTTTATATTCAAAAACTAGTCGATTTTTTTAGTATGAGTTTAGGCACAGAAACATTTGGATGGGAAACAATTAGTTTGTAAGCAGATTAGGGTGAAGAAGAGAGTGTCGTTTTTGTGTTCGGTACTCAGATACACGCTTTGTTGACATTTGCTTTAATAATAATTAAATGTTTCCGACAAAATGATCGTTCGTTTGAACGCAAATAAAAAACAAATGAGAATTCAAATGTTCGGCCGTCTAAACTGGGACTTAGAAATGTGTTTCTAAGCTCGAAAAAATAAAATGTGTTTCAAAGTTTACTATCGAACTTTTCTTAATTCAATGAAAACGGTGTAATTGCTGCGAACTAGAAAAATTAAATCAACTTTTAATATTTTATATGCAAAAAATAACAAAAAATTTCAAACAAGAAAATTTATGAACGATATTAAAAAATGGACATTAATAAATGTATGAGAATATAAGAAATAAAAAATCTAGGTTCAAATCGGAGCAGAAGATGGGGATAAGAGCAGGGAGTGAAATAAAATTTTAATTTTTTTAACATGTATGTCATGTTTCACTTACATATACATACGGGTATGTATATGTAAGTGGGTGGTTGGTTAAAAGTGAATGGGTGTTTTTGTTTTATGTCACCTAAGTATGTTGCGCATGTTACGAATTTTCTTTTTAAAATAAATGATATTTTCATGGATTAAAAAAGGAATATTAATATATTCTTTAACTTTCTTATCAACAGGTGGGACGTATTGCGGCAGATCATCCGTTGGTTGGTGGTCATAAGGGCCCTGTACTTGATATTGCTTGGTGCCCTCACAATGACAATGTTATTGCCTCCGGTTCAGAAGATTGTGTTGTTAAGGTTTGGCAAATACCAGATGGTGGTCTCTCCAGAACTTTAACCGAGCCCGTTGTGGATTTGGTTTTCCATCAAAGACGTGTTGGTCTAGTATTATGGCATCCCTCCGCTTTGAATGTTCTCCTTACAGCCGGTTCTGATAATCAGGTATGTTTTCATTAATTTAATTTTTGTTTATGCATTTAGTGTTTCTATGTTTTTGCCTTTTTTTCGTAACAGGTTGTTATTTGGAATGTTGGTACTGGAGAAATCTTAGTACACATTGATTCACATCCTGACATTGTGTACAGTGCCTGCTTTAACTGGGATGGCTCAAAACTGGTAACTACCTGCAAGGATAAAAAGATACGTATCTATGATCCACGCAACGGTGAAATGGAGAGTGAAGCACTGTGTCATGAAGGTTCAAAGGCTACAAGAGCTATTTTTCTACGTCATGGCTTAATCTTTACCACAGGTTTTAATCGTTCCTCAGAGCGACAATATTCTCTTAGAGCACCCGATGCTTTAAGCGAACCTATTGTTATGGTTGAATTGGATACATCCAATGGTGTAATGTTCCCTCTATACGATCCCGATACAAATCTAATATACCTCTGTGGTAAAGGTGATTCAGTTATCAGATACTTTGAAGTAAGCAACGTTTCGTACGTCTTGGCACCATTGATTTTTTGATTTTTTTGTTAAATTCAGGTCACACCCGAACCTCCGTTTGTCCATTATATAAATACCTTCCAAACACCGGATCCCCAACGCGGTATTGGCATGATGCCAAAACGTGGCTGCGATGTTACCACCTGTGAAATTTCTAAATTTTATCGACTTAATAATAATGGCTTGTGTCAGGTTATTTCCATGACAGTGCCCCGCAAATCAGATTTGTTCCAAGAAGACTTATATCCTGACACTTTAGCCGAAGATGCTGCTATTACCGCCGAAAAATGGATTATGGGTGAAGATGCCGATCCCATTACCTTTTCATTAAAAGTAAGTTTTCATTTATCTTGCCTGCAAACAACGCTATTTAAATATTGGAATACAGCACTCAAGATACGATGTTTTGATTTAGTATCATGTTTATTCTCAGTGATGCTAAGATCAATGCTACTAAAGGACGTTTGAGTGCATAAATATAAGCAATTAATATTATAGTACTCGTATATGAGTTGAAGAGAAAATAACTTCTCTTTGGCAAACTTTCTCAATCAAAAATCTAATTAATGAAAAATTGTTAAACTGTAGTAGACAATTAAGCAATTGTTTCTGGTCTGACTTATATCAGACGTGGGGGATGTCATTTACAGTTTTATTACCTACACTTGCAATTACGCAATTATGAGTAATTGTAATTGGAATTTTTCAATTAATTCAACATTCAACTATTTGTAATTGTACACATTACATGTAATTTGTAACTGAAAAATTGCAATTACTTGCATTTTGTAATTAAAAATTCCAATTACAATATAATAATTGAAAAAATTCAATTATAATTACATGTAATAGAAAATTGTTAAGAATATAATTGAATTTTATTCAATTTCAAATAACGATTATTACCTTATTACAAGTACCTATCATTTGTAATTAAAAATTTCCAATTACAATTACATGTAGTTGTAATCGGCTTTGGTCCCTGATTTAAATTACACATTACTTGTACTGTGTAATTGTAATGTGTAATTGAGAATATGCAATTACACAATACCTGTAATTTTAATTGTAATTGAAATATAATTGAATCCCACTATGTCTGGCTTATATACATAATTTTCTTGCCTTAGTTCTATTGCAAATTAAAATCATAGAATTATAATTCTTTTCATGGCGTATCTCGTACTTCATTGGAAATTCGAAACATATTTTACTGCGAAGCATTTTTTTAACGAAGAGGTTTTGATTTTAAAAAGCAGAAATAAGGAGTTGGAGGTACTCGTATATACTAGTTGTAGCAATGGTGAATTGATTTGTTTCTTGGGTGGCTGAATATGTCATACTAATATGTATAAAAATAAGTAATAGTTTTTTAAATAGTAGAAAATGGGCTCAAAGTTAAGTGGAAATAATAAAATGATGTTGCCTGGAACTTAACTATTTTGGTTGCGTAGTTCTTGGCACATATTTTGATCGTTTAAGATAAAATTATATTACATTTCACTTCCATAAATATAGCAATTTAAATAAAAAGGGTTGTTTTTTACCCTTTGGACTCTGAACCTTTTTCAAAAACATAGACATGAATTGCTAAAGTTAATCGCTGGATATCAGTATCTAATAGGAATTCTACTTTCGGGGCTTGTGCTCCGAACTTCTCTGAATTTCACCTACTTAATTCACATGATAACAATTTTAACAAAAAATGATCAAATACCCCTTGTGCTCCGAACATGCCGGAAATTAAAGCTTCCACCATTGCCACCATCTGATAAATTAATGCGCCCAAAAATAAAGCACAGCTGAATATTCAATCCTTTTATACTTTTGTTTCTATTTCTGTTCCTGATTCTTTTTATCTTGCACTTATTTCTACAGTTCGGCTTGTATAAATCCGTCCCAGTTTCAAAATTAGTGTGAATTAAAAAGAAGTTTTGAGCAACGACAAGTAAGTTATATTATCAGGATCAGAGTATCTACTTTTCATACGTGAGCAGGTTAGGTTAGGTTGCATAGTTCGCCGTTTTGTATCTTCGAAAATAACTCACTTAAGTCCTACTTGTCCGTTTATCCCTAGGTTTCCTACAAATCCATACTAGATCTAGTGCTGAACCATCCTAAAGGCCAGATACTGCAATGAATTTACCCTAATAATGTTACAGCTCGATATATCTGCAAGACCTCCCAGACTAGGACCTGTGCTCCTATCTGTTCTCAGCAGATTTGTAGTATCTTTGCAGTCATACTGAAGTGGAGGTGACCTTGTTAGACCATCTGGTCTGTTCGACCTACAACTTCGACCTGCAACTTGACGGGACATCAACTAGTTGACCTAATCTTGGATAATATGGTTGAAAGGTTGCTCTGTGGTGGCGTTAGTTTTGTCCATTTTACAAAACAACTAGATTTAATATAAGAAATTTGGCAAATTTTCTTAAATTCAAAACCAAAAATTTTACAACAATACTACAACACGTATAGCATTTTTCCATATGGTTTTAGAATGTGAGTTAAGGCCAGGATTCACTATCCTACACAATCGTATGATTTAATCACTAAAAAAAATCTGAGAGAATTCTGTCCTACTTAAAAAATCGTTTCAAAATGGCGTTGTAGATGCCACACTATCATACAAAATAAGATTTTGCAACTCTGATCGCATGTAAAAAATACAATTTTATGAATTTTTTCAAAAGATTATAAAATCGTACAGATCTATCAAAAAGTCTTACATACACTTACATACACTTTTAATCGACACTATCATTCTTTTTAAGCAGACATGTAATTTTTGACAAATTGTACGACTGAGTATGATAGTGAATTATGGCCTTTAATGGCATCAGAAATGAAAAGTCGATACGTTCGTAATTCTTTTTATAATGATATTTTATATACAATACAATTTAAAATCTATAATGGGTTTTGAATTGAGTAAATTTATTATTGTTAAGAGTTGTAACTAACGGCACTTAAAACCGTTACATGATTTTTAGAAGCAGTTTTTGTGGAAGTAAAATGTGAATTCGGGCTTTCCCATTAAATTATTGTGCGCTAGTCTATCATTCTGGTGGTTGCGAGTTCGATTCCCACCAAAGGCATTGGGTGTTCTCTACATCAAGCAAAAAAGTTTCGCTTTTTTTTCGCTTTAAAATATTCTTTTAAATTTAATACAATCATTTATGGTCCGGCCTGGCTCATGGCATGACGCAAAGCGATTGCCATACATTTTAACGACAGTTTTGCAGTCGCATTCGGTTTGGCTTCTTAGACTCTATTTATCAAATAGTCCCAAAGGAATAAATCAAATGGTGCTAAATTAGACATCTCGAAGTCCAATTAATGTTGCCGTGCTGTGCAACGACGCTGCTTTGAAATTTGATATGAAGTATCGCTTTTCTCTTTGCTGATGTGTTGCAGATGTGGACCTATCTTATTAAAACGAGGCCTCTCCGACCTACACATTTTCTAACTGGTCATACAAAAAGTTCATTATCATGTTCCTATATCGCACATAGTTCAATCTAAGAGGAATTTTCGCATTATCTTCAAAAAAACTAAGAGCCAATTTCATCTTCAGACCACAAGGCACAAGAAATAGTTACTCTTTTGATGCATTTTTTCTTGTAATTTTTTTTTTTAGAAGTTACGATTCCCAAACCTGACAGTTTTGCTTCTTTAAAAATCCGTTGTATAAAAAATGTTCTTCGAAAAACTAAATTCTTTTTACGCAACTATTCTTCAAACACACAACTCATTTGATTTGAGTGATTTAAATAGTTTTTGCGCTTGTAAATGCAATATTTCCAATATTTGGTGCGCAGTGAAATACTGAAGCACAGGTTGCTACGATGGATGACGAATCGTTGCGCCTGGTTCATCGGTTACACTCTCAGCAACCCAGTTACTATTCTTGTGCGAACGAAACTTCTGGAGCAAATTCCAAATTGTGCGCTTATAAGGTCGATTATGTATAATACAATTCACATAAAGCACGTTATGTATTTTTTCTCTTATCTAGCGCCCATTATTATAATACGCAGGAATAATTCTACTCTTTCTCCCGTTTAGAATATTTCCTCATGACTTACATTTTAAACGTGTCTACTTTAATGTTTCCAAAATATTTGTCACTGCAATAAGGAAACTCAAATGAACTCACCCTTTAGAATTGAATGTAATAATTTTTTAGATTTTCGTGGCTTATTAAATGTATTCCAATATTTTATTAAACAAAAATGTTTGCCTTGCTTTTGTTTTATTTGGCAAGTTTGAACAAAAATGTTTGCCTTGCTTTTGTTTTATTTGGCAAGTTTGAACTTGTTACCAGTTTCTACCACTTAATAACTTTATCCGTCTTGATGTGTTAATAGTTTTATGTTAATTGCTTGAAATTTGAATGGTTTACTTTTTGCTGCTGGTCGATTGAAGCTTGTGCTAAAAGTCCCTTTAATTTAAAATGCTTTAAAAACTCACATGCCCGTTCATTCCTTAATCAACAGAAATCATATGATAACAAAAAGAAAGTTTAAAGTAACCAGTTGAAAATTTTACATCTAAGCTGACCTTTTTCATTGTAGTTTATTCCTTGTTGTTTAATTTTGATTAAATATTTGTTAATCATCATTAGTGTCCCACTCAAAAGTTAATCAGCTGGGAGATAAAATTTTCAATTGAACAAAAATACATATATTCATACAGTATATAAATTATGAAATATTCCCGCGTGCTCTGTAAACCAAGTCGATTTTAAGGTTGGCGATTTCACAAAATCAAAAAATTGGTTATTTGAAAATCAATAAAACCAAAACAAAGTTATTTTGTAAACAAATATACTCACCCCCAGGCATGTTTTCCCGTTAGATGACGTAGTTCGGTCAATATAAGGCTGCTAAGTCTGTAATCAACAAATTGCTTCAAATAACTCCGTATAAAGTAATAGTCACAGCCTTCTACCAATTTACACCCATCATTTCTGCTTTGTATGAGCGATAATTTCGAAGAAGAAGAAAGTAATAGTTATATATTGGCAACCCTGGAAATTAACTCTCATAATTTATATTTATACTCTCAATTATCCAAGAGGAAGTTTCGTGACATCATTAGGCCGACATGCGCAGAAAAATGTAATTTTATTTTCGGTATGGCGAATATTGTTTCCTATCATTCTTGTTCACCCCTATTATGTATGCCGTCAACGACAAGTGAGGTCGATGGCGCAATAATGATATAGGGTGATCCATTTCGAGGTTCCCTACTTTTTTAAAGAAAATAAAAACAGAAAATTCAAATTTAATGGAAAATGTTTATTATCATTTGAAAGAACATTCTCTGACATTTATTTTTTGAAGATTATGTCTATCAAATGTTGGCCGTTGCTACGTCGCAGATGGTCCATCCGTTGAGACCAATTTTCGATGACTCGTTCGATCATTTCGGCTGGTAACTGGCGAATGACACGCGTGATGATTCCTCCAAGGCCTGAATCGAAGCGGGTTTGTCCGCATAAACTTTAGACTTTACATATCCCCACAGGAAAAAGTCTAACGTTATGATATCACACGATCTTGGTGGCCAATCGACCGGTCCAAAACGTGAAATTATGTGTTCACCGAAATGTTCTCTTAATAAATCCATTGATTGATGCGATGTGTGGGAAGTGGCTCCGTCTTGCTGAAACCAAATGTCGCCGAGATCACCAGCTTTAATTTCAGTCGTCAAACAGTCGGTTATCATGGCACGATAACGGACGACATTGACGGTTACGTTCGCACCAGCATCATTTTTAAAGAAATATGGACCGATGATTCCAGCGGCCCACAAACCACACCACACCGTTGTTTTTTCTGGATGAAGTGGCAGCTCTGGAATCTCTTCAGGTTGCTCTTCGTCCCAAATGCTGCAATTTTGTTTGTTTACATACCCATTGAGCAAGAAATAGGCCTCATCGCTAAAGAAAATTCGCCTCGAAAACGTCGTATCTTCTTGGAAGTATCTCTACTTTATAGAAGTCGCCGTTGACAGCCATCGATTACTATCGACGTTTACTTGGTCTGTGTTTAGACACGAAAACATTTGGAAATGAAACATTTAGTTTGGGGTGGGTAATAAAGCATCGCTTTGTTGACATTTACTTTGTTGGCATTTACTTTGCTTTTTGAGATTTTCTTTAATAATAATAAAAATAATAGTAGAATGTTGTCGTCGTCGCCTCACATAATTCATATAATTTAAAGTTTGACCCGAAAAAATGCATATTGAAGCTAACATAGCGTTTCAATTAAAAAAATATATTTTATTAACTTTAAACTCAATAATAGTAAATAAAAATTTCAAATTGAATGATTATATTTTCCCTTAAAAAGACTAGAAAGACTAAAAATTTTGGTACCATGGAAATCTACAAAATACGAACTTTTAACGGAGACGTTATTAAAGAGCAATGCATTACCAGATTTTAAAACGAGTTTTTTTGTAATCCGATTTAAATTCGGTCAAAATAGAAGGCTGTGTTTAGAGAACTAAATATTTATTAGGACTCGGTTTACAAAACGAGGAGAAATATATTTGTTATTTTTTTTCATGAACTTTTCATGAAATCACACTCATTCTTTTGACACTTTTCATAATAAGCTCTATTGCGTCTAATGATCCTGCTAGTTGTGTTTTGTGTTGCTTGTTTGTTTCACAAAACTTAAATGAACAGAATTACTAAAAAATCTAAATAGGATCGTGTTTCTATTGTACAGGGTGGTTATGTGTCACAATCGGCCAACAAATCGCTGTCGGTATCTAAAAAGGCCAATATACTCAACAAAGCAGCTGCCGGAACCTCAAAGAGTGCCACCACAGCGACATTGTCTGGTGGAAATAATGCTGCCGATAGTAGTGTCTCAAGTGGGTCAGCGACGATTAGTGGTATAACAGTAAGTAAATGAAAAAAAAATGATATTATTTTTTATTTTCAAATTTAATACATTGAATTTTTTAAGGAAAAAGATTTACGTGATATCACCGATGAAATACGCAAACTTAAGGCGATTATAGTTAAACATGAAAATCGCATTAGAGCCTTAGAAGCAACCGTGAGGACCCTAGAAGATGACACCGATGTTGTAGCTACTAGAAATGCCAATAACAATGCAAATAGCAAAAATGACACCAAAGCCTCCGATAATAATAAAAAGGATACCAACGACACAAGTGCCAACAATGATAATGGTACTTCGGCTACTGCAGCGTCGGACGAGGCGTAACTTGTTTTTATTCGTCTTGTTTATTAATTCTACTGCAACAACTACTACTACAAATTTTGTAGTTAAAGAATTTAATACCTTTTATACTACAAAACTACTTCAAAACGTCAAACTACAAAGAAACAATTTTCAAATCTTCAACTACAAATAAAGTAATAAGAATAATTTAAAAAAAGAAAAAAGGAACACGTTGTATCGTGCCTTTCTTACTTCTTTCTTAACATAATATTTTTGTTTTATTATAATAATTTATATTAATTTTTAATTATCAAACAAAACACAAAGAAGAAAATAGAAAACAAAATATGTCTATTATTATACATACTTATATATTTTTTAATTATTTTCTATGTAATTTTGAATTTGTATCCCATATTTTTTTATTATAATTTATTTTTTGTATTTCTTAAACACTTGTCGACTCATTTTTATTTTATTTCATTTTATTTTATTCATTTATTTTTGTTTTTGGAGTACAACTTTGTTTCCAACGTTTCATTCAAGGTTTATTAATATAAAAAATAATCCAAGAAAATATCTTCATAATATTATTCGAATTAAGGATGTAGAGGCGAATCGATTAATACTTTTATGTGGTTATATTGACAGATGCTCAATTTTATTTATTGCATGACATCTATGGTATTTTTATTTCATCCACTACGTCAGCCATCAATTGAAAAAAACGCCGGAATTAGAGTTGTTTATCTTTGTTATCTTTTAATTTACCTTTTCCGTATTTATTATTTTTAACGTAATTTTCTTTAGCTATATAAAATTATTTTATATTTTTTTTCTCGTATAAATTAATTATTTTTATTATTTTGTTTTATTTTATTCGTTTTCCACAAAGAAAACAAAAAATAATTTTTAATTCTAAAAAACATAATTCATCGTTTTTAAAATTAAATTTTAATTTGTAAAAGCCTCAAAAAAGCTCAACTTTAATTAAGTTTGTCGTCATAAAAAAAATAAAAATATTATATTTTTTATTTTTAATTTATTTTGTTGAATTTAATTTGTTACAAAATATCGCTACTTACATTTAATACATTACATTATCATAAATTGATCTTTATACAAAAATATAATAATATTACTATGCCCTGCCTTCTTATCTTAACATGCGACTTTAGTTTAATTTTTAAAATTTTTCTTGGAAAATAAGTAAAAAAAATAAGAAATCAATAATTAAAGCAACAACCCTCCAAATATATTTATATTAAAAAAAAAAACTAAATAAATCGTTTTACAAATCCGCCCGTGTTTTTTATTTAATATAAAAAAAAATATTTTCTTTAACAACCAAACAAATGTTATTTCAGTTTTTTTTCAAGTCGGGGTTTATTTAAAATTAAATAAAAACGAAACTATATTTTTGCAATAAAAACGGAAATCTTGTAAAAAAGCTCTCTTAAGTAAACAATTTTTAGCAAACCTACCAAAAATTAAAGAAAATACTTTTTGTATTTATTTTCAAAAAATAAAATAAATAAAAATTAAAGTTAAAAAATTATTAAACTTATCTTAATTGTATTTATTTAAATAGTTCTTTCTCGTGAATGAAATTGCAGATTTAGAAGGAATGATTAGCGTAGCGCTTACTGATGCAGACGACGTAGCAATACTTCTAAGCAGAAGGGAAGGTGACGAGGAGGATATATCAGACTCTTATCTGACAAAGTTAAATACTTCAGTATTATCCTAGATCAGAAATGAAAGCTGGTTGATGTAAAAAATAGTCATAGTCAGCTGAACATCAATGGAGTTAATTGTAAAGTTCAAAAAATATTTTAAAGGGTCCAACGAATGTGTTTACTGTCAGCAGGGACTTTCGAACTTTGACAGTTGATAGCGACCATAATGTTGAATCAGTTTTTTTTTTGGCAAATCACCATGGATTGACATAATGTTTAACAATATGTGAAAATGATTTATCAAAATAGGTGTGCTGTACGGGCAACGTTTACCATGCTTCGCCCCATTTTAAGGTCCTACCAAGAAGACTATTCGCAGTGTGGTGGACAAATTCGAGACCATTACCCCCAACGTTGGTATAAGTCGATGAATATCAAATCATTTTGTCCTGAATCTGATGATATGAACAACGACGTAATATGGTTTCAACAGGACGGCGCTACGCGCCACACAGCTCATGCTATAGTAAACGAATTAAAATTTTTGATGATATAGCACATACCTTTTGCCTTCTTTATTATTTAAATTAAATGATAGGAATCTCTTAAAGATCTTGAAATTTTTGGTAAAATGTTACCACATACATTTCAATGTTTACCCACAATAAAAATGGAGTACTACTTCTGCAACATTTTTTCATGACTATTTCATACAAATTTTTTATGACAGCATTCGGTATGAAAAACTGAACAGAGTACCAGGCTTTAAGCTATCAACCTACATACATAAAAAAATTTTTATGAAAAAGTCATGAACAAATGCTGAACTAGTACTCCGTTTTTGCTGTGAAAAAACTTTGAAATGTTTCTGGCAACATTTTATCAATGCTGTGAAATAAAGGAAATGGGCATTATTTCATGCGGAATTTTTAAAACATCAGCTGATCACCTGGCTTTTGTCAACATTTGTAAAACAATGTGGTATACTTAAAAGCAATAAAATCGTAAAATTTTTCCAAGTCGCGAGATAGACACCACATTTTTAATGTCAAATTTTCCCTGTGAAATAATAAATGTTGCTAAACATTTTTCACAAATTCGAACAGAGTACTAGGCTTATGGTGGTTCACAGTCGTCCTTTTATGAATGAATTTTAAAATAAGTATGTATGTAAAGCTCTGTTCAGTAACTGAAACTTAGTACTAATTGTTACTGGAAAAGTGTTCATTAAAGCCTAAGTTAAGCCGCTTAACTCGAAAAACTAGCAACGAGAGAGTAAAACAAGAGAATAAAAGTTTGAGAGAAAAAAAATTACTTGCCAGTTTTTGCTAGTAAAATATTTACTAGCAAGAATTTGTCAATCACCTGTTCGGGATTTTGTATTCAAAATATTTTTTTTTTTGGAAAAATTGTATGAAAAAAGAAATTGTTGTAATATTAAGGAAAATATCAGTATTAAGTAGTTAAAATAATATAATATTAAATAAAATTTTGTTGGAGTATTGTTTTTCTTTAATTTAGCGAGGGTATCAAGCGATAAAATTTAGTTTTTCCATTTTAAATTTAGGTTTTTTATTTTAGGTCTATTTATTTTTAAATACTAAATAGTAAACAAATCAGGGATGATACATTTATTCGGTACAATTCTGACTTTAAAATTGGTATTGTACAATTTTCAATATATTTTGAATAATACATACACATATTTAAGTGTTTTGGAAGATTATTAATGTAAATATTTTCGAAATTAATTTGAAATAAGAAAGTTTATTAGCACTGATCAACGAAGAATATTGACATCTAAAGCTTAAATGCATCATAAATCTTTTCAAAAGCTAACCAATATTTTAAACAATTTTGTTTTAAATTATTGTGTTTATTATTTTTATTGTTTAATTTATTTATATGATTTCCTTGAGATTATTATCATAATGAGATTATTATCATAATGATAATGAGATTATTATCTTTAAAGCGGCATTTGTGACTAACAATGGTAGATTATTTTATGTTTGTCATTTAAGTACAATTACGTTTGCAAAGGTACTATTTGATGGTCAAATCAGTACAAGTTTTGAGTCCTTCATAACGACACCGTAGTCTGCTTGCTAATTTTTGCTAGTAAAGTGTTCATTTACTTTTTCATATTTGGGAGAGTAATTATGTAAATTTCTGTTGCTAGTTTAAGTTACTGAACAGACCTTATGTAAAACTAAGCGTACCCAAGCAACCCCTTGAGTTTCTATGTGCATCTATACAAACTCAGCGAGGCTTCTAAAAACATGAAAGTATGTCAGCTTGTCAGCATGTCAGCTTTTATCAAAAAAAGCTTGTGTCGCTTTGTTTTATTAAAATAGCAAACTCTAAATGCCAGTTTCATAACCGCGATTATACAGGATTAAGCTGTGTTTCGCTATTTTCGATTTAATCTTTGTGAATGTTCGAGTTTTCGGACAAG
The DNA here is from genome assembly GCA_949628195.1 of Phasia obesa. Classification (NCBI taxonomy): domain Eukaryota; kingdom Metazoa; phylum Arthropoda; class Insecta; order Diptera; family Tachinidae; genus Phasia; species Phasia obesa. The sequence goes on along the minus strand of OX451219.1, from coordinate 84,803,376 downwards.
ATTTTTTTATATTAAGTTTTATTTTTTCTCAGAGAGAGGAGTTATTTTTTCCGGACAATTATCAGCTTGAATTAGTTTTATTTTTGTCCGGACAAAATAAATTGTGGATTTTATTTTGCAAAATATTGAAAGAATTATAAAATAATGTTATTGAAGAGTGAATGTACATAATTAATTAAGTTAAAAGAAAAGCAAAGCATTTGGAAGGTAATATCTAATGCATTAAAGGAATCAAAATAAATAAATCGTGTTGCAGAAAACTCTCAAATGCGTAAAATCTGTGTTGCTTCACTTTATATTTCTCAAAGTACATATACCACACATACACATGTAAAGTAAATAAATCCGAAAATTTAATGTGCAAAAATCTGTCTGTCTGGTTTATGTCCAATTTTAAAGACAGAGTACAAGAGAATTCAAAAAATGTCTTCCCTGTTTCTGTCCATTGTAAAAGCAGTCTAAGTGAATGTCATAGCACCATAATGCTTTAGGAATCGAATTATAAAGTAAGAGCTTGCAGCTTAGTGTTGAGTTTCTGCCTATAAGCTGCATTTTGTGTAAATTTTGTTTCAATGCGACTTTTCCAGGTTAGGCGTCTATCGAGGTGTATGCCGCGATATTTGACCTCTGAGTGTTAAGGTATGGTTTGGTTATTTATTAGGAGGGCATAGGTATTTAAGCAGTTTGAAGTTATGTGACTACTTTTTTGTTCGTTAATTTTCAGTTTCCGTTTTTTTTACCACATTTCCTGCATATTATTGTTTTTTTGTGCTCACTTGATACTTTTTAAATGTTTTCCTTTAATTTCAATTTAGTTGGATAGTAGTTTTAATTACCATTCCTATGATACCAATATTACCTCATTCCGCCATAAAATAGTCGACATATACCTACCATACTCTACACAAAAACTTTGGTGGTCCGTAACTCCGAAACTAAGGGAGATCTATAAATTTTTCACTATACCTTTGTTGCTTAAAATTCTATTTTACACACAATAGGGTTCTCTTTTAATTTTTATGATGTGGCCATAAACTAGATTTAAGACTATTTATTTTTTTTTTTAATTTCGAAATTATCGTTGCAAGTTATTTTTAAAAAGAAACAACATTTTTTTCACAAGAATTTTTTTTCTTCGCTGAAATTTTAAACACAATAATAATAAATTTTAAACACAATAATATATTTATGTTATCAAAAATGTTATTAGAACTACAACTCTGTACTTTTAATACTCTTTATTACAACTCGTATGTTCTTTTTCACGTTTTGCAGCCAGAGCAAAATAAAACATACCAACAAAACAGTTTAACGTGTTCGGACGTGCTCTCAAGAGGATTAATACAAAGTGTATATAGGAAACATCCGCATAACAAGAAATTTTTTTAAAGTATTGTCTAGGAAAAATACCTTAAATGTTAGTGAAATTAATTATAACAAACGTCAACCAGTGAAAGTTCGGTAAAAGCGTATTTGAGAATAATAAAAAAGTGGATATAAAACGGATTATTTTGCAAATTACATAAGCTGAATACAGAAAAGATGCTAAAAAATTAGTACCAAATGAACAGTAAGAGGAATTTGCAGACAAGTCAAAGAAACCGAAAAATAAAACTTCATGTGGAATGAAATACTAAAAAAAAAAAAACTAAAAATAATTGAGAGCAAAAACGTGATACAATCGGTATTCGAAGTTTCATCATTTTTGCAATAAAACCAGACAACCACAAGCGAAACATAAGCTACGCTACAGCAGGCACCAAGTAAGAATTGGTTAAACGGAAATATTAAAACTGCTAATAATTCCAAGAGGAAGATGAGTTTAAATACCACAATAGTAAAAGACCAAGACATAAAAAGAAGCAATACAAGGACTATTGATTTTTCTGTAAACGCTTCGGCCGCCACCAGTCTTGAATTAAATTTAGATTTGTTAAAGAAAACAAAAGATAATCTTTGATTTATAGTAAGCAATTTTTAAATATACTCTATAAATACCAAAGATTTATAATAAGTTGTATATTAATATCCCACCCCTCTATCGAAAACAAGAACAAAGCAACTAGCAACAAAAAGATATAAATAACAAAAGACGATTTTTAGCACAACTTGCAAATTACTTTTGCCAACAAATATAAAAAATAACGTGATATTGCTATTTGCAAATGTAGTAAAATTATAAAAAATAATAGATTAAATTAAAAACAAGAGTGAGAGCAACGTAACAGTAACACAAAAATTGTTTATTTTTTGTAAAAGTTGGGGAAATTAAGTAAACACTAAAGAGTTAAATATATTTTAAACTTGAAAGTTCCTGTTAGACTAAAATTTGAACACAAAATGTCCGCCATGAATTCTACAAAATCAGCTACAAACGTTTCCAATGGAAAATTGAAACTGTTATCACATGTAAAATATGAGCATTTAGTTGCTGGCATTTCTGGTGGAGTAACATCGACATTGATTTTGCATCCATTGGACTTGATAAAAATTCGATTTGCGGGTAAGTTTATTATATATCATCTAACCTAATACAACTTGTTAATTACGCGAACCATATCTAATTTTTTTTGTCTTTCGAAATTGTTGTTTTGCATACCTATTCAGGTATGTGATGGAAAATGATTTTGAAAACGAATCAATTTTAAAACGATTTTGTTGTTTTGTATAAAAATTAGTTTTTACTAATTTTTTATTTTTTTTAACTTTTTGTCTAAATTCTTAAAAAAAATTGTTTAGTTTTTATCTTTTGGTATACTTTTCCAACCCAAATTTTAAGAGATGGGTTCAAAAATAATTCTCAAAATCGATCGAAATTCATCGAACGTAGTGCCGTCCGTCCAGCTGATTTAGTAGTTCGACATGTCAAAAGTTGTATGCATGGCACAATAAACAAGGTAGACTCGCGGCGAAAAACGAGTACAACTCTGTAATAAAAATACGTACATTTTGTTGTTGTATAAATCATTTTTGGCTGTCAAAATAAAAAATGTTAGTACATTTTGACACTGTAAGATGGTGACAACAAATAGTCAGCTGAGCTGAGCTCTCGAGTTTACCTGTTATGAATTCGCCTTGTTTTTGGCTGTCAAAATAAATGTTAGTACATTTTGACACTGTAAGATGGTGACAATAAATAGTCAGCTGAGCTCTCGAGTTTACCTGTTATGAATTCGCCTTGGTTGTATGTGTTTATAAATTTTATAGTGCAGAAGTGAGAAAGCAATAAAACACACACACGCCTTCTCAATTTTCTTTTATGTTTTTTGACATTTCGAACAAACAACAAATGCCATCTTGTTCTTGTATTGTTATATTTGTTGTAGTGACGCCACTACCTAGTAAGATAAATATACCTTGTTTCTTTCGTTTGTTAATTTTTCTTATAAAATTGAGGTTATACACGATAACCAGATCGATTGCACGTGGCTGATTAATGCACGGTTAGCTGTACTACAGTACAGCTAACCGTGAAATCCAATCACCCAGTGAGAGTGAGACGTAAACCACATGAAGACCTAGCAACAAGAACAGCCTGATTGACTTTAAACGCCAATGATGCGCGCACATGTTCATCCACCCAGAGCTACTTTACGAATCAAATTAGCAAGATATTTTTCCTACAAGTGATTTTTTCACAATTTTTCCAAGTTAAATGTCAAAAAATAAACGCAGATGCCAGAAGTTTTGTTTAAAAAAGAAGAATTAAATGGATAAAAATTATAGTTCTAACATATTTTTTGCGTATTTAAAAATAATAGTAATCTTTTTCTTCAAATACCTATTCACTTATATAAGAACTTTATTAAAAAAAAAAAAACAATGAATATTTATTGATGTTTACTGTTTTCTTACAAATTTACAAATATAATGCAGTTTGTAATTTGGTTTATTAATAAACAAAGCAAACAAAAGCTAAAATGTACCGATTGTTTATGATTTATTTTCTTGAATTGCTTTTATTTGTTTTGTTTTCTTGTACTACGAAAAATCTTACAAGCTGTCTTTTAATATTTCTCAAAAATGCATCCAAACATCCATAATAAGCAAATCACTTAGCAAATGTTTGCGAAATGTATTTTCTCAAATCATTTTTGTTTTGCTCTTATTGTTTTATATTCTACCTGAATACGTTTAGAACTCTTAAAAATGAATTTATAGTTTATCAGGCCTGTCACAGAAATTCACTTCGATCGAAAGTTATTTCAATTCCGAAAAAGTTTCTTCAGAAAATCAAATCGACAAATTTCCTCGAAATTCGGCGGAGTGTTGTCGTGTTTGTGCAGTCAAAACCGCATCGATTGAAACTCCAGGTAATTTTTTGTTTGAAACTTTTTTTAATTTAATATAAAAATTTGTCTGTTCTATTTAACTTTATTTTCTTCTTTAATAACCATATGTTTTTGTGTTGGTTTTCACAATATAGCCATATTTAGTGAGCAATCAATATTGCCACATTTAACTTAAAACTAAGAAAACTAGAATTTATCGGAATGAAGCAAATCAATCAAAGTCTGAAGAAGGCAAAACAAATTCGATCGAATTGAAAATTCGTAATCAAAACCATTCCGCACAAATTCTGTGACAGGCCTGTATGTTTACGACCAAAAACAATACAAAATTAGCACAAACCGAAAGCACACGTTTCCTATATTTATTTTCGTACTCTGATTAAAAGTACTGCGGCGACCAGGGCTGTCAATTTTCTCACCTATTTCGCCAAAATAGTTGGAAAAATCGTCAAAATGTTTTTTTGTTAGAATTTTACATCATATATTATTATTACCCCCGGGGGTTCCAACTGTCACCGCAGGAAATTGCAAATGCTTTGACGCGGTTCACTCGGGGAAAATAGGGGCACCAGACGCTAGGGTTCCTGGAGCCCAAATCTGGAAGAAAAGGTCTGTTGTTTTAAAACACGGGTCCTCTTCGAGGCCCGACCAGTGCTCAAGGGACTGGTACCACGAGAATCGGTGGCCCCACAGAGACTCCCCTGTCTCTTTAACCGGTTATTGGTGAGGTCCCCTTCGGGGGTACACGTGGTGGCTGTGGTTTAAGATCGATGTATGCAGGGTGGATACATTGTTGATCAAAATCTGCTGTTGCATTCTCAACAGAAGGGGTTGGGTAGGCTCCAACCCCTAAGCAAGAGGTTAAAACATGGGTCCATGGCTTGCCATGTTCTAAGAATTGCTACTCACTGTGACTGTGCGACACACCTGAATTGCGTATATCGTGCCACTTACACCGGGCACGTTATCGTAGGGTGCGCCGTTACTACACAGTGGGGGCGCTAGTCTACGTCTTATTTTTACTCGGTGTTTGGAGCACCCACGTTAATCTAGAACACATCATATATCATTATAATGTGTGTGAAGATAAATTGGAATTTAACTAACTAGCAGACACAAAAACCACATTTTTTAACAGAGCTCATTTTGCAGTTAACAGAGCACTGTTATTAGTATAACATTCACTGTAATTATCTATACAATTATTTTGGTGGCTACAACTTGGAATCGAGAAAATTTCCACCTAAAAAAACACTTGGAAATGTTGTTCCGAGGGATAATTAAATAAAAAATAAAATAAATATTGCTTGGGAAGATTAGTCGTCAATATGGATAAATGGCACCCAAATTATATCCAAGCTTCTTCTTGGTCTTCCTGCCAACTTCTAGTGAAAATTTCAGAGTCTTTGGTGGGAATCGAACCCACAACCATGGACTGATAGACAAGCACACTACCTACTAGCCCACCGAGGTATCCAACATGATCGATAAATCTGCGGCTAAAAACAATAGATTGAAATCATCAGCCAAAAAGAAAGCTATTACATTGGGATGAACCAATCAAACTCACGATGACATTAACATAAATAAGAAACAACAGAGTGCCACGAAATGCTCCTTGCGGACCACCGTTCGAGCATGGTAAAATTGAAGACTTATTTTCCACGGCCACAAATTGTTTCCTATTAATTATATATGAATACTAGCTGTGTCCGCCACTTCGTCAACGTCCTTCAATATTTTCTTCGATTTTGCTTTGAAAGCAGTCCACACCAAAGACCCTTACGTTTTTATTTTTTTTTTTTAAAGAGAAGCAACACTCAGGCAATTAATGTCTATATTAACTGTGTTACTTCCTTTAGAAAGGGATAGTAGTAGATAAGAGAGATGGTTAGTGCGATAGTAAAGCTTCGCAAGCGCTTCTGGTGTTCTTTAGGCGAATTAGTTTGAAGCTATCATAGCCAATTAATAATTATTTTACTTCGCCGGCGATTTAGTGCTATGTGGTAATACCGGCGTTTTTAGTTCCTCCTCAAGATATGCTACGTATCAGTTTATGTATTTTTTTACTTTATAAAAAGTAAAGTATTTATATCCGGTTAGTTCAACTGCTACTTTCACTGCTTTTTCTCCACTTTCTCTTGGAAATAAGATATTTTTCCTGAAAAAAAATCTATATTGGGATCAGGATACGTAGGTACCTCCTCACAAAATTTTGTTAAAATCCATCCAGTAAAAATGTAAAAATTATAGTATATTTGTTCGCTGTCGGAAATAGCCAATGTGTCCAAACCCTTCTATCTCAAACAAACTGTGTTCACACTATTTTCAAAAGTATTTGTGAAAATTTTTATAACATTTTAAAAATGTGACTTAGTGAAAATTTCTAACACATATGAGTTCTCCAAACACTTTTTTCTCATGGAATCAAACCTGGTTGAAATGGAAGACAATAGATCATACTAACAAACTGTGTTCATACTTTTTTTTAAGTATTTGTGAACATTTTTATAACATTTTGAAAATGACATTTAGTGAAAATTTCTGGTATATGAGTTCTGTGTCGAAAATAGCCACCGTGTCCAAATCCTTCTATCTCAGGGCATCAAACCTGGTGGAAAAGGAAGACTATAGATCATACTAATAAACTATGTTCATGCTTTTTTTCAAAATATTGTGAATATTTTTATAACATATTATAAAATGTGACTTAGTGAAATTTTATAGTATATGAGTTCTCTGACGGAAATAGCCAGCGTGTCCAAACCCTGGCGGAATCGGAAGACAAGAGATCGTAATAACAAACTGTGTTTTTTTTTTCAAAAGTATTTGTTAAAATTTTTATATCATTTTGAAAATGTGACAGTTCAAATTTCTAATATATGACTACTCTGAGGGCATCACACCTAGTGAAAAGGACGACAATAGATCATACTAACAAACTGTGTTCCAAGGTATATTTATTTTACTAGGTAGTGGCATCCCTACAACAAATACAACAATACAAGAACAACATGGCATTTTGTTGTTGCTTTGTAGTTCGAAATGTCAAAAAACATATAAGAAAATTGAGAAGGCGTGTATGTGTTTTATTGCTTTCTCACTTCTACACTATAAAATTTTTGAACACATACAACTTTTGACATGTCGAACTACTAATTCAGCTGGGCGGACGACACTACCTAGTAAGATAAATATACCTTGCTGTGTTCATTCTTTTTTCCTAAAGTATTTGTGAGAATATGTTATGACGACGACTAAATATTTTTTAGAAAATAGAAATTCATGCAATTAGATGTTTCCTTAAGTCCGTATTTCGATTACACAACAGAAGTCATAACATTTTGTTTTTTAATAAACAAACTTAGTTTTTAAACTATCAACTGAGATCTTAGAACTTGAATAAACAACAAATATTTATTAATTTGTTTTTGTTTTTGTTTTTTAACTTTGTTTACGTAAATCGGTTAAATTTATTTATTTTTGTTCAAAAGATACTACGTAAACATATTTTTGTTAATAAAAAAATACAGATTATTATTAAACTTTAAAATTAAGCAAATAAATAAAAGCGTTGGAAAATTTAATGCTATTATAAGCTCTAAATAAAGTTCAAAATTTTCATATAAATTTTGAAATAAAGTTGACTATAGTAGACTTTATTTTTTTCGATAAGGGGTTAATATTTAATAGATTCGATTTGTTCCGCCAATAAATGATATACTGTTGACATGCTTTTCGGCGAAGACCGTCGTCACTGGTTTATCAAGCGGCGTTTTAAGGTATGACAACAGTCTTAATATTTACTAATAATGAAAATATACGATCTTTTTAATAAAGTTATTTTCATTAAAAAATGAGGACAAAGGGTAAAACAAAAATTTACAATTATGTATATGTATAGCATCTGAGTCTGATGCGTTGAAAGAAGTTACGAATCAGTGATGAAATGGAATTGGTTCGCAACTTCAGGCAAAAGTATTATCAAGTAAACAAGACGCATTAATAGACTTTATTAAGTTGTAATTTCATGTTTCTTCAAATACTCTCTGATTTTATGAAATGTCAATGTAATTGATTGTCAAAATAAAATATATCTCAACCAGTATTGTTAAGTCGGGGATTTTTATTTACTTACGGGGATAAAAAATTTGTTTTGGTAATTGTGGAATTTTTTAAGTGAAAATCACTTCACTTTTGGAAACCCCTTTAACTCTTAGTATAGGTAATACAACTCCTGTGAAAATTTCAATAAAATATCTATTATGGTTTAGTTACAGATATTGTAGCGAAAAGAATATGTTAACGATTTTACCCTGTCCGTAATCCAGCTTTTACGAAAACTAAAAAAACTTATACCCTTTCAGATAATTGTTTTTTTTTTTTATAAAAAATAATAAAGTTTTAAAGTAACAAACATAAAAATATAGACGAATGGATAGGATAACCTTCCTCATTTTGAAGTTAATTAGAAAAATAACAAACTATTTAATTTAAATTTTACGCTAGGTTAGGTTAGGTTAGGTTAAGCAGGCAGCTGTAGTATACAGCTCACTTGGGTCCACGTATTGGTCCCTTTGTGTTACCTGCGGAGAGGAAGAAATAAAAGTAAGAGTAAGATTGGGGGGGATGTAAAGAAAAGAGAGATAGTTTAAGAGAAAATATAGTGTAAGATAGCATATTGGCCGAGACAGCAAACAAGCGTTTTCATGCCTCGCCGAGTGGGAGTGGGTTGGAGAACCAGCCGCAGCTCCTCAGAAAAGAGTTTATTCTTCTTGGTTCCAGAAGTGAAACACAAGTTAGGCTCCCGAAATACCGTTGTCCAAGATTTTGAAGTCGTTGGTATTCCAGTGCAGGGCATAGGCAGAGGAGGTGAACGACCGTTTCCTCCTCTTCCTCATCTTGGCAGCTTCTGCAAAAGTCGTTGTAAGGGAGGCCCATTCTTCTTGCATGGGCTCCGAATAGACAATGCCCAGTGACCGTAGATATAAAGTCACGCAGTTGTGTTTTCGGCATCCGAAGTAATGAATCCGTCCTCTTCTGATCTAGTAAGGGCCAGATTGTCCTTGCCGTCAGACAAGTAGACTCATCGGACCATCTGGCCTGGGCCAGATCATAAAGAGCACGGTTTATTCGTTGCCCGCATGCAGAGAGGGGAATGCCACAATAGACGTCAATGGCGCCATCATGAAGCAGAGTTCCCTTCTTTGCTAGTTCGTCAGCAACATTGTTGCCTGAGGTAGTCCCATGTCCCCGCACCCATTTAAGGGTGACCGTTGAATTTTCCGCCATCGCATTTAAGGATGTCCGGCATTCCAGGACGAGATTTGATGTGCTGAACACACCTTTTAGGGACATAATGGCAGCTTTACTGTCGGTACAAAACCAGATATCCCTATTCAATATTCTGTGATACCTTAGCCAGTTTGCCGCTTTTTTGATAGCAGATATTTCTGCTTGTAGAACATTACATTCATTTGGGAGTCTGAAACACATCTTGATTCCAAATTCCTCTATATAGACCCCACCTCCAACTCCCACCTCCCTTTTGGAGCCATCTGTGAACACGCAGAGTGAGCCAGGGGGTGGTGGGTGGCCCTCCGTCATGTCGAAATCGAAGTTTCGCATGAAGAAGGGTTTTGGGATGCAGTAGTCTATGAGTCCGGGGATAATATTCGTGATTCCCAGGATACTGGCATGGCCCCACAGTCTATGGTTCCATGCACCTGTGACATTTAGTCTAATGGCCGTTCTTAGTGCAAGCTTCCTGGCTAGCTGGTCAACTGGTAACCAGTTTAGCATAGCAAAAAGTGCCTTCGTCGGCGTTGACCTAATAGCTCCTGTTATTAGGATCGCCATGTTACGCAATACTTTCTCTATAATAGAGATATTTGCCCTAGTATCTAGTGCTTTCCACCAGACGATGATTCCATAGAATAAGGTCGGTTTGATTACCGCTTCAAATAGCCAGTTCGCAATTCTCGGGTTCATTCCCCAAGTCTTGCCTATGGCTTTTTTACATACATATATTGCTGTGATGGCTTTAGACGCTCTAGCCTGGATGTTCATTTTCCAGGATAGTTTACTGTCTAAGATTATGCCAAGATACTTTGCACTATGTGCTAGAGTTAGTGGTATTCCCCTCAATACGGGTAGCCTGAAGGGTGGGAGCTTGTATTTTCTTGAGAATAGTACAAGTTCAGTTTTGGCTGGGTTTACACTCAGTCCACACTGTTCTGTCCAGGTGCAGATCATCTTGAGTGCCGCCTCTAATCTTTGTGTGATAATATCAATATGGACACCAGATACTGCCACCGCTACATCGTCTGCGTATGCGACAGTTTTAAAATTCATCGAGTCCAGATCTTTGAGCAACTTATTGATTGCTATATTCCATAATAGTGGGGACAATACTCCACCTTGTGGTGTGCCCCTTCCCGCTGTTTTGGAAATGCTCGCTGAGCCAAATGTAGACGTTATCGTCCTGTTACTTAGCAGGTTCGTAATGAACCTGATGATCGATTGGTCAATCCCCAGTTCTCTTAGAGATCGGGTTATTGCCAACGGTTCGATGTTATTGAAGGCTCCCTCAATGTCCATGAAGGCTACCATTGTGTAGTTTTTATGCTCTAGCGACTTCTCAATATGTCCCACGAGCGAGTGTAATGCTGTCTCAACAGATTTGCCCTTCGTATAAGCGTGTTGGGATGGCGAAAGGAGATTCCTGTCGATTGTCATTCTCAGATGAATGTCGATAAGTCTCTCCAGCGTTTTGAGCAAAAAGGATGTTAGACTGATTGGCCTGAAATCCTTTGCTTTCGTGTGTGATGATTTCCCTACTTTGGGAATAAATATCACATTGCATTTAGTCCATTGGTCCGGGATATAGGACAATGATAAACAGGCTCTATATAACGGTAGGAGCCAAGTTGTCACCAGATCTAGGTTGTTTTGTAGATCGGCAGGAATTATACCATCCGGGCCCGGAGACTTATAAGGATGGAAGCTTTTAATCGCCCAGTGCAACCTATCCGTGTCAATGTTCACGGCGTGCAGTGTCCGGCTTGTATGGGTAGAACTGTATTGTACTCCCGAGGTTGATCGACATCCCGGGAAGTGGGTGTCCATCAGGACTTCCAGTGACTCCTGTGCACTGGAGGTCCAATTGCCGTCTGATTTCTGAATATATCCAGGAATTGACGCTTGTTTGGCAAGTACTTTGCGCAATCTGCTAGCCTCAGAAAAACTTTCAATGCCACTGCAGAAGTCTTTCCAGGATTCACGTTTTGCACTTCTAACTTGATTCTTAAATTTGTTCACAGAGGATTTGTAGAGTGACCAGTTCCCTGTCCTCTTAGCCTCGTTGAAAAGTTTGCGGCAGATCTTACGAGATTCCGCTATTTCCGTTGACCACCATGTAGGTCTGCGATTCGAACGCTGAATCGACGGTCTGCAGGACTTATTCGTTGCATCTCTAAATGCGTTGGTAAGTCTATTCACAGCATCTTCGATGTGCATGGTATCCCGAATAGTTGTGGGAGGATTAGGTATATTTGAAAGGAGCATTTTCTGTTTCTCCCAATCCGTCTTACGTCTATTGATGTAAGCGACGGTCCTAGCTTTCTTCCTAACAATGGAAAAGACAAGATAACGATGATCAGAGAAAGAACAGTCTGTAGAGACTCTCCAATTTTCGATTAAAAATGCATAGTGCAGGCTGACAAGCGTGATGTCCAGCACCTCCTGTCTATTTGATACAACAAAAGTGGGTTCAGAACCCCTATTTGCGACTACTAGATCATTATTTAATATAAAATCAAGGATACACTCACCTCTGTTGTTGGTATCGGAGCTACCCCAAATATGGTGATGTGCATTTGCGTCGGCCCCTATTATTGTAGGGATGTTTTTGGCCTTCGCTGCTCTGGCCATCTTCTTGACCAAGTTATTGGGTGGAGGTTTATCCTGGTCATGCGGCATGTATGTAGAGGTTATCCACACCGCAGATTCTGCCTCTTCCCACACTGCAGTCACCGAGTCTTCATCACTATAATCAGATAGAATGAAGATATTAAGGTGATCTTTTGCTAAAATACAGGATCTAATAGTTTTGTTATTGTTACCTGAAGTTGCTGCATACAATAGTTTGTAGCCTTGTGCATTAAGTCCACATATAACGCCATTGTTGACCCATGGCTCCTGGATTAATGCTATGTCTTCGCCTCGATCTGCGAGACGAAGAATTAATGCAGCGGACGCTGCCTTAGAGTGGTGGAGGTTGATCTGAATCACCTTCACCATCTCTGTCTGGATCATAGATGACGGTGACGTCGATGTCCTCCGGGTCAGAGTCCAGGAGCACATCTTCGTCATCCTCCGCAACACCCAGACGCTCGAAGAGCTCGCCAACCAGACCTGAGTCTGATTGTGAACTCTCCGTGGCTACTGAGCTCGCGGTGTCATCTGTCTCCGCAGTTGTTGTTGGTGGTTGTTGGCTTGTGCTGGCAGCCACATCCTCAGATTGCGACCCTTCCAATTGGTTGTAGGAGGTGCCGGGGTTGGCTTTGTCATCACCACGGTAGATGCTCAGCTTGATACTATCATAACCATAGAATATCTTACCTTGCTTCTTCCGTAGTGGTGACAACGATTCTTTGTTAAGAACTACAACCGCCTTCCTAGTCAACCCTTCCGGTTCGGAAACCTTCACTACCTTCCAGTCACTGGTCGGTAGATCGGCATTTCCTCTCCGGATGATCGACAGGATCGTCGCCGGGTTGTGTGGTTCCCTGGGGATGATTGCGATGGATCTCGGCCTTCGTGGTATATCGCTGACCGGGACCGCATCCAATCTTGCACCGGGCCACACTTCCCCTAAGGATGTAATTGCCAGTTTGAGCTGTAATGCTGAACTCTCACTTGTGCATGAGAGCAGCTTAATGTGACCTTGAAACCAGCCAGCGTCTACATTTTGAGGCGCTGGACTGGTTTCATCATTTAAAAAGTTTTCCAGCAATTTGAGACGGATCATCTCCCATTTCTCACGAGAGATAGCCCCGTCACAGTTGCTATTGTCAATAATAGCCCTTATCAGTGGATCTTTAGCAACCTCACTGTAAGGCCTATTTATGACCCTGGATGATGGAATTGTTAATGTTTTTGGACGTTTGATGTCCGGTTGTAGGTTATGCTGCTGCATCTTCTCCTCCCCCGATCGTTGCCTTTTGGGCGCTGCGGATGTAGATGGTTTTTCTACATCTGCATCAGGTTTGGAGCTTTCAGCAGCAGCCAGGTGGGTTTTTGCCCAAGATAGGGAGGATTTCTCCTCCGGAGTTAATTTGTCGACTGGCGTGTTGCCAAGTCTGTCGACTAGACGTTGGGCGGCGCGCCCTTCGATAAAGGCCCTCCTGGATGTGTTTTTGCGGTCATTGGGGGCAATTTTTACAGCCGTTTGGGCAGGGGGACGTAGCACATCTGAGCCTGTAGGGGTTACCACAGGTACAGATGGTACAATTGCCGCAGGGTTGTCCACGACAGTAGCCGTGGCACCCGAAGCAGGGGTTTCTGCTGGTACTAAGCCAGCACGGGCCGAAGAGGTACCAGCCGAATAGTCGAGTGGTACCTCATTGGTTTTGTCCACAGCATCAACCTTAGGTTGGCTTGCTGGGACAGAATTGCAGTTGGCGGGCGAGGGTTTCCCCTGCTCGCTTTCTGCTATATTTTGTTTTTGTTTTTTTGTATTTTTATTTTTATTTATATTTGTGTTTTTCATGTAGTTCCCACGAGTAGGCGCGTAAAGGGTCGACGATCCATGCAGTGACGGCGTACATGGACTAGGCAACTGAAAATACAACCAACCCGTGCCTTGGCGTCGGAGGGGAGCTGTTAGGAACTAGTCTTCTTTAACCACTGACTAGCCATCCAGGTTCTCAGCACTGCTACCTTCACCTTAACCTTACAAGTGGTGTCAATTTTGGTCCGCGGGTTGGATTGAAACCAGGTCCCCTGTCTATTGAAAAATGCGAGCCACCTCCCTGGACCATTTGTGCAGTGTATCCAGGGAAGTGACTGGCATTTCTGACTCATCCTGAGCATTGTACCATTATGGGTGAATGGTTGCCCTGCTCAAGATATGCCAGAGAAAACAAGGGTTGGTCCCACCCAGCCTAGCAGTGTCTAGACCTTGTGCAACTACTTAGCAGAATTCACAAAGCCCAGACCCCGCCCGAGCTTTGTCAGACCACCTGTGGCCATATGGTGGTGTGACACAGGAGATCCGTACATATGCTCGCCCCTATCCGCCACCTGGGGACGCGTCCGATGGGAGACTGACAACTCCACACGGATTTTACGCTAATTATAGGACACAATTTTACACACTATTCTGCAACATATGCTTTGCAAATTAATAGGAATAGACTTTAGCATTTTGTTTGAACTTTTACTTGCTTATTTTTTAATGGAAGTATTTACAGCTATAAAGCAAAATGATAACTTCATAATAGAACCACATATTTCCAAAACTTTGTAAAAAGTTTGTCTATAAATCTCATTTATTTTGAATTAATAAATTTCCACTTCTCTAAACAAGCCACTGACTGGACTTTACAACAATGTTCAATTTAAGGCCATAAGCAGTTCTCACACAATATTTTTCTTATCTAATTTACTATAAACAAAGTACATATGACGATATAAAAATATTACAGTTGTAGTATTATTTATATATACGTAGTAACACAGCATACAATAGATTGTAGTAAGCAAAAAATTAAAATTGAAATGAAACAATTATTAGTCATGAAAGAAAGAATGCAACGAAACAACTCTTGGTATAATTCCATTCATTCAGCAAAAAATAATACCTCGTATGCCAAAACCAATGTTTTTTTTTTATCACGTGCTGTAGTCGTGTTACTCCCAGATTTAGGCTATATGTGCTACATAAATGTTGAATGAACTGATGAAGTTAACTAAAATAACATATTTTTATTAATATTTTGGTTTTTCATTTTGAATGAAACATATTTAGTTGATCTTACAAAAAAAAATATTTTTTTTTATGTATTAACAAGTATTTTTAAGATAAGAGAATAGGAAAATTCCATTTAATGCATGCACATGTACCATCATCATTGATATGCATTTTTATAAACACTGTTGTTACTAATTTTAGATGCATTAAATTGCACCCTGTATTGTTTTGAAGAAACGGAATTTTTTTCTTTGTTCTTCGGTTTCCGATATTTTGTGACGGATCCATGTTTTGTCCACATTTACAAAAAGGCGCAAGAACTTGTATTGCACGTGCACATAGCCAAAAAGTCTTTTGAAGTAGAGTTTAAGTTTAGAAAAAATATAGCATGCGATAAAAAAGCTTTCTCATACAATTTAATTTAAAACACTTTCTGCAAAGATTTTCTGACTTTTTGAAATAAAAATAGTATAACTGTTTCCAAACCCTACCATCTCAGGGAATAGAAAACGAAGACAATCGATCATACTAACAAACTGTGGTTACATTTTGTCCAAATTGAATTTGTGAACATTTTTCTAAAATTTTGAAAATGTGACTTAGTGAACATTTTTAGTTATGAGTACTCTGAGTTCATCCACTTCAGGGGATAGAACCTAGTGAAAAAACAGGAAAATAGATAATACTAACAAACTCGAAATTGAATTTGGATTTTTTTTTTGTTTAAATATGACTTTCCATCTCAGGGGATCAATGGAAAAGGGTAACTACAATTAAAAAGGAACTATTTCGATTTGCATGATATGAAGCTTTCCGGCCAGCTAAACAAGTTTAAAGAATCGGGGGTTTTATTCGATAAAGTCGTTTCAAACACAAGAAGTGCTTGCAGAATCATTGGAAGTAAATCTAGCAACATTTTCTAGAATTATAAAAAAAGCAAGAAAATTGGATGCCAAGCGATCTATAAATAACAGACGTCGAAAGGCAAGTTTGCACGTCTTATACGCTGAATAGAATTGTTAGAAACGAAAATTGTTTACACCTTCTGCATCATATATTAGGGCAGTGGGTAGAGGGCTACCACACGATATAATTTCCTTGATCCTACCAGGGCTCGCTTTAGCGGCACGCACATTGTACACTTACATTTATGATATACTCTTGTTCAGAATAGAACCATTTAAACTTCTGTTTAGTGTATTCTGTTTTCTATTTTTTTTAAATTATTTATTGACAACTGATATTTTACTACTTCCTTAAATCTGCTATCTACATATATGCTATCCAATACATGTTCACAATGACAAGTGTTTTAGTAGTATGTTTTCCTTTAAAGTTCTTTCAAAATATTCCGAAACAATAATCCTTTAGCTCAATATTTTATATTTTTGCTAAAAAATTAAAACAAATAGTTTAGAAATATTTATATAAATTTATTTCATTTAATGCTTCATAGGCCTTGAATAGAGCTGAATTTAGACAAGAAATTTTAGAAAGAAATCAGGAAAGGATTATATACTATACTGCGTACAAAATAATGTAAAATTTAAAGATCATTTTAATTGAAATTAATTTTTATTAATAAAATGTTTAAGGTCTTTTACTACCACAACAAAAATTTTAATAAATTAATAAAATAGCAAAGAGTTCAAGAACTTATTTTTGTATTTAATGTACTTTCAATAATAACGTGCTATTAACCCTAATTATGAATTCACTGAAATTAATTACTACGGAGTAAAATAGTTCCTATGGCCATTGTGCTAAGGGTTTTACTTAGCTTAAAAACGCCATTAAAAATTCCCTTAACAAAATGTTTGTACACGTTGACGCGCACTTGGGAATCAGTGGGTGCTTCCAAAAACACACTTTGTTTTTTTCTTTGCCAAATACTCTTATCGCACTTGAATTGAAATTTTTGAAAAAAATATAACTGTATTAGTATCCGTAAAATATTACATCATTTTTTATTAAAGAAATTAATTCAGCAATGATAGACATTTTAATAATTGTTTTTTATAAATAAGTATACAGGACTGCCATAGACTTCATACGCATATACACGCACACGCGTTGGACGGGTTTTGACGTCATTAACTCAGAACAAAAATTAAAAAAAAAATGTTAATGTTTATAGTTTATTTCAAAATATATTTTTGTTTAGAATTTATACATTTTTTATTTACTTTAATACAAGTATATCATCAAATTGATAACCCTTGCCAATCTATGAGGATTGTTAGTTAGTGACATAATTAAATTGCAAGTTTTTACGCAACTACAAATTTGTCTAGGGAGTAATATGGAAATTAAAATTAATACTATTACATTTCTCGTAACTGATTATTTTTTTTTCTTTTTTTATAAAACAATTAATGTTGCCCTTAACTCTTTCAGCCACAGTCTTACATATATTATTTTAATAACAAAACTACTGCATTTTTGGTTTGATTAAGGTTTATTTATTATAAAAAAAAAGAAAAAAATAAATTTGACCTTTAGGCTTTTGTGGAATAGGGTGGTTAGTTTAGTAACCACTGTGACGATTGGCAAAAAAAAATTCAAGTAAAGTTTAGTATACGCAGCCACATTTGATAACAAAAAATTAATTCTGATGGAAATCGGAGAAACATGTCTTATTTGTGCGTATGCAAAGAGGAACTTTGCAGGTTCTGCATTGCCATATAGTACGCACCGGATTCTTTTTGGTGCTGCATTTTGCACATCTTCGTGATGTAGATCGCTCTGGCTGATGCATACTGCTTTCCAGACGCAATTCTCTTGGTACTGAAGGTTTGTGTTTCTTTATTTGTACTGGTAGTGGGGAAAAGGGTTCCGAAATTGAGCGCTTAGTGCCTGATTTGGATTTTTTCGCCTGAACTGGTGCTAGGATGCCATGCTAAACACTTCTTCGAAACTCTTTGGCATTGAGCTGATCAATTTCTGGGTGGTACGTTTTCTGGAGCTCTTTATATGTAATATAAGAGTTTATAACGGCGCAGTCCAGAAAATGAAAATGCGGGATTTTTGATCAATAGCATAAGTGCTTTTCAGCTGATCAAATTTATCAACAACGGTTGAGTGGCATAAAAGAAGATATGTATACGTCCTTCATATCAGGGGCAGAAGACCAGTAATCTTTATAACTGGGCGATTTTTTATACCCATCACTAAATTTAAAGCAAGAAATACTTCAATTTCTTCAGGTGTAGTGGGTGAGTGGGTGTAAAAGGTGCTCCTTTCTGCGTGGCATATAGATTTGTTTGAAAGCAGATTGTTTCAACTAAGTTTGCTGTCCAAAATAAACCAAATAATTTTGTTGGTGTTATATTCTCTACCTCTACTATATCATCTGCAACACCTGCGCCTCCTGTAAATTCACACGGCTCTTTCATTTTGAAATTTTTTTTCCACTTTGGTTGCACAACTGCGGAGCTCGTAGTAAGTAACTGACTAGCAGAAGTAGTACACAAATTTGATAAAGGTATTACATCATCTGACTCAAAATAATCATTAAGTTCTGGCTGCAGTCCTGACGGTATATCACCAAGTACCATCAGATCGGCTTTTTGGTCATCATCTCTTTCTTCGTCTAATTCGAAACTACACACACTTTCGCCATCAGAAGGTATATCTTCAAACAAAATATCTACGATATCTTGTTCGTTGAGTATGCGCGGCATTCTAATTACATATACAGTCCCGCACAAAACTATTGGCACAGCAAGCATACTCAGCTTTATCATTATTTTAATGCTATTTAAAAACAATATTATTCGAAAAAAGCTGTATTCTTAATATGCTCTATAGTGTTCGAACTAATAGCAATGTTTTTTTCTTTTTATATATGGCAAAAATATTTTTTATAATCTTTTTATAAAAAAAAGCAAAATTTTGCCGAACAAAAGTTTTGGCACACACAGGCAGCATTTTGATTTATGGTGAACCTTTTGGAAATCTGGCAGCGCTGTTCAGCAAATATTTTTTTATATGTATACCATAAATCTTAATTTTTCCGTTATATATTTTGCATTGACGTTTTGGTTAAAAAAATTCAAAAAAATAATTTGTGAATACTAAAATGAGTTCAAAACAAAAAGAAACCACAGAATCTCAGCGAAAAATAATACTACATCTTCATAATCAAGGCAAGTCATACGCTGTGATAGGTGAAATAATGGAACGAAGTCGTTTTACAATTCGCAGTATTATAAATCGTTCTAAAGGAGAGACAAGCTACAATAGTGCTAATCGAACAGGCCGTCCTAGAGCTTTAACTGATCGTGAGAGCAAGACAATAGTGCGAAAAATAAAGCAAAACCCCAAAAAAACATCGACCGAACTTGCCGCTGAAGTTCAAGAGGAATTTGTCAAGAATATTCATCCCATGACTGTTCGCAGAGTCCTACATGAGGCTAATTATACTTCAAGAGTTGCAAGGCGTAAACCACTTGTTTCTTTAATTAATCAAAAGAAGCGATTAGACTATGCGAAAGAATTTAAAAGCAAACCTATTAGAAGTACTATTCTCTGATGAGAGTAAATTTAACATTTTTCGTTCTGATGGCCGGATTAATGTATGGAGAAAGCCTAATACAGTATAAGAAAAACAAAAGCTTTCTCCTACAGATAAATACGGTGAAGGTCCTGTAATGGTTTGGGGCTGTATGTCGTCTGAAGGTGTCGGTGAGTTGGTTTTTATAGAAGGTATTATGGACAAATTCGTTTATTTAAATTTACTCAAAGAAAATGTAAAAAAAAGTACCGAAAAGTTAAATTTGTCAACATCATTTACATTCCAACATGACAATGACCCCAAACATTCAGCTCATGACGTGCGTATGTGGTTAGCATTCAATGTTGCACATGTTCTACCGCATCCTCCACAGTCTCCAGATCTCAATCCAATTGAGCATTTGTGGGAAGAGCTTGGCAGAAGGGTAAAAAAGCGATCAGTTTCAAATAAAGTTCAATTGCAGCAAGCGTTAAAGGAAGAGTGGCTAAAAATTGGGAAATAAACCACAAAAAAGTTAGTGCATTCTATGCCAAGGCGTCTGAACGAAGTTATAAAGCAAAAAGGCTTGCCCACTAAGTATTAAGAATGGTAAAATTTATAAAAAAGTTAGCTTATTAAGTATAAATGTGTTAACTAAAAATGAGCTATAAATGATGTGCCAATACTTTTGTGCGATAGAATCGTCATGTTTTTATGTTAAACGCGTTATATAATGAATTAATAAAAAAATATTGATTTACAACAACTTAAATGGGTTTCTTTAGTAGATAACTTAACTGAAAGGACATTTATTTTTATCTTAAAAAAATTTAAAACGCTATAAACCAGGTAAAAATTAAAAAATGCTTGCTGTGCCAATAATTTTGTGCGGGACTGTATGTATATAACACAAAATTATGTGGGAAAACAAATTATTTACTATAGAATGTTCTATAGTCACAGTGGTTAATAATCTAACCACCATATTACTTACGTTTGTTTTTGTATATTATGCTCTGGTTACATATATATGTTATCACAAAACAAAAAAACAAGTAATAAATAACAAATTAACACTGATTTCGTTTAATAATAAACACTCTATGCTTCTTTATTTCAATGACAAAGGACCTGTTAAAAAAGCAAGGGGATGCCCCGAATTTAAATAAAGATATAAATACAACCAGTGAACCCTAGCGACAAAGTCTCGCAACAAATGATCAGCGATGTATTTAAAAATGTAATTCTTTAATAATTTGTCAATAGATGACGCGAAAGCATGTTTTAAACAAGCAACAATTAGTGGTTAGACCTAACCACCTAACCTGAAAGAGTTAAAACGCATCGAATACGTGCAAGTGTGTATTGTGAGGCCAATATTCACCAAAGAATGTTTTGGAAATGGTTTCAACATTACAAACATAAAGATTCACATGTTGAAGTTTGGCCTAGAGGTGGAATGGAAGAGGATTTTTTTGTAAATTCTAAATTTATTTAATAGTAGAGTTCGCGACGCCATCAGCAACCTGACAATATTTTGTTCGAATTTGCTTTTTGTTTTAAAAGTTAAGCAACACTAAATATTAATATTCTTACTTTTATAGTTCTGTAAATATATTTACATTGTATAGAAGTACCCGCCTCTGTATAGTTCTGTAAATTGTCTCTAAAATTTCCTGTTTACAAAAATTGAAAGTTGCTGCTTAGTTTTTAGTATTATTAAATCGGTAAAATTGCGTTCTTTCATTCATTATTTTTTCTCTTACTTTCTGTTGGAAATGCTATATTTTTGCGGAAAATATGTATCCTTTATTTGAACAGAGGTAATGAGATATCTCCCCACATAATTTTATTATAGTTCATCCAGTGGTTTTTACGAGATGTTTTTTATTCCATATCGATTAATATCTACACCAGCAACAAAATTTCAAAATATAATTTTTTACACACGCAAAGAAAAAACATGGTTGAGGTAACCATAATTTACGAGCAACATATTAGGGTTAAATTATATGGTTATAGTCAAATCATATTATTATTAAACATAATATTATGGTTAAATTAAACATTTATAGCACGGTTAAAAACTATAAAATAAAAATTTGTTAAATATTTTTTTATTTATTATTTTTTTCAATGATTTCAGTTTTGCTAATTTATGTATAATGTACATATATATGTACATTTTATTGATACAGAAATTATTTTATATAATTATTTTATATTGTAACTAATAATTAAATTTGTATATTGAAAAAAAAATTGTTTACATATGTATATTTTTACTAAACAACAACATATGAATAAAATTAACATATTTTTTAATATTAATATATTATGATTTTAATATTAATATATTATTATATATTATGATTATAATATTAATATATTATGATTATATATATTATTTTTGAATATTATTAAAACTTTGGTTGTGTTTTGAAGTTTACCAAAAATTGTATAGTTAATACCAACTATGTTGAATTTGTTGGGTGTAGTAACCATTATTATTGTCTATAATGACCAAATTAACGTTGCAAACAACTAAAATTTGTTCATCGCAACTACGTTTTTTCTTTGCATGCAGACACGGTCTTGTTACAGTTTTA
This sequence comes from Phasia obesa, assembly GCA_949628195.1. Lineage (NCBI taxonomy): Eukaryota > Metazoa > Arthropoda > Insecta > Diptera > Tachinidae > Phasia > Phasia obesa. Next base: position 84,781,005 of record OX451219.1, on the reverse strand, counting down.
TTATTTGTATCGATTTATTTACATATATATATTTATCAAAGTCAAAAGAATTGCTGCGATAATTGGGAAAGATTTAAACAGCAATATAACTAACGTAATTTGGTGGAATCATTTTATTTTTTATAAAAAGCAACAAAAATTCAACTTAACCGAAGTTTTACCATAAATCGAAACCTAGAACTTCCAAAGATGGTGTGTTACTAAAAGGCCGCCAAAACAAAAAATAATAAAAATTAAAATTAATTAATACAAAAAATTAGTTTTTTATATAAATTAAAAAAAATCAGTAAATGCCTAAAGTATTCATAGTTGATATATAAAATTAGTGTAAATTGCAAAAATTCTGCAAAAAAAATGTCAACATTTTTTAAATATATTCAAAGCTTTAAAAATTAACTATTTTTTTATAAATTATAAGGTCTTTTTATGCAATTTTATTGCAGTGTTAAATATGGCTTGGTGTGTGCGTACAAAACCTTAGTGTGGAGTTCAACTCACACTTGGTTGATTTACTTAGCCATACATACCTGATCAAAATAATAGATACGCTAGTGGGTACTTATTTTAAGCTATGATTTTTTATCCTTCTGGAAACTTTAGCTTACTACACTCTCATAATATTTTAGAAATATGTCCATCAACACTAAATCCGGCAAGCATAAAAAATATTAAGTACCGTTATACAAAAAAAAATTATTTTTATCGTACAAAGTCAAAATTTGTTTGATCAAAATAATAGATACACGTAAAATTTAAACACAAATTCATAAATAAAACGAATTTTTTTTTTAATATTTCTAAAGAACGTGGTAAGTAATACCTATTAGAAAGAATATTATTTGAATGTATCCTTAGATTATTGTATAGATGGGTCGAAATATACAATGTACTACAGAAGAACAGAGGGTTGTTGTTGAACTGCGTAAAAATGAAAAATCTTTACGAGAAATTCTTAAGTGTCTCAACAGATCACTTCATTTTGTTCAAAACGCGTTAAGAAACAATATAGCAATAGATAGACGTGATAGGTTTCAAAAAACCACGGCGCCACTTGATTATTACATTGTCTCAATTTCAAACAAAAGTCCCATTCCAGTCATCAAGGCAGATTTCTGCCGAAATTGGAAATTCTGTTAGCGCTCCAACAGTTCGGCGACGCTTAAAGAAGGCTAATCTTCCGGAAAGGATAGCTAGAAAAGTTCCTTTAATGAGAAAAAAAATTTGGCGATAAGGTTAAAATTTGCAAAAAACTACATAAAAATTGGTCCGGACGTGAAGGTGAAAGAAAATAGAGAAATATTTTATAGAGTGATACAACTAAAATGATTTTTTTCGGAAACGACTCCGAAAGGAATTTAAAACGCCCCAAAAGTAAAGAATTCCACGTAAGATTTACGAAAAAAACTAGAACGATGAAGCATAATATATTAAAATTTGTCGGTGTATCTATTATTTTGATCAGGTTTGTATGTGTGTATTATTACAATTGCCCAAATCAAATTGGAAAACAATCAAAAATTCAAAAAAAAAAAAAAAAGAATAATGAAAAAACATTTTGTAACAAAAACTAAAACAAATTAGTCGAATTCGCAATCTTCTGTATTAAAGATTGAAAATTCATGGAATTTTAAAAACTTCCCATAAATTGTAAACGTTTTTGTTTCACGAAAATTCCTTCCGAAAAATCTTTCAATTACAACGGCAAGTATACATTGCCCAAAAAATTATACAGTTGTCCAGTATTAGGTAAATGTTCCCGGGAACAGTGTTGAATTAGAAGTTGCTCTGCTAGAAATACAAAAAGTTGCGAAATTATTATTATGCGCTCGTAATAGATATATTATGACCAAAACTGGACAGTAGTTCAGAATTGAATAACAGTTAACAGAGACGGTGTTGCATTTAAAGCTACTGCGCTTATAAATACAAAAATTATTAAAGTACCATTGTCCAAAATTTTACTGTAGTCTAGCACATATTAGATTACAGTTAATATGAACAATGTTGCAATGGAAGTTGCTGCGCTAGAAATAGAAAGTCACAATAGTATCAAACTGCCCTCGTAATAGACGCAGCTTGCGCAGAACACGACACTACTTAATATAATATATAATACTTAACGAGATCTGTGTTGCATTGAAAATTGCTCAGCTAGAAATACAAAGTGTCATGGATCATGGTCTTAATAGAATCAAAATTCCAGAGAATAGATATTAGATAACATTTTATTACGTTCGAACTCGAAAAGGACTAAGCATAAAGTCCTAAATATTCGATTTGTATCGATAGTTTCAGATTTTGAAGAAGTATTTAAATTTGTAATACCATGTTGGGACTACAACTTATATCATTCAATTTATTTTTAAATTATATTTTCAAATTACCCAGTTCCAACTTAATTTGACTTAACAGCTGTTTGTTCTTTTCGTTCTTGCTTTGAAGAAGAAACTGCATGGTTGTCAAAGTTTTTTTACAGCAACAACTGTATTTGGTTGAGTGTTTTTTTTTTTTTTCCTTTCATGTTGTGTGTGGATCAAAACAATTATAAAAAAAATTTTGAAAAGGAAAAGAAATGCAACTTGAGTTGGTGTTTCAGCTAAACAATGATAGCAAACGCAAAATTTCACAAAAGTTGTTCAATGATAATTCAATTGATATCATGTAGAGGCGCGATCAAGTTCATGTGGTTTGAAAATAGAAAATCTGATAGTAAACATAAAGGAGTATCTGGGTTAAACTCAAGTCGCAGCAAAATTTTGAATGAAAAACTGTCAAAACCTAATCAAATTGATGGGACTGCGTTGGGCAGCCGTAACTGCAAAGAAAGGACCAGCTAAAAAAGTATTAAATATTCACTTTTTATTCTCTTCGAAACAATAAAGAAAAATATTTTAGCTTTGTAATTTATATTTGAGTTAAGCTCTGTACAGACGGTTGTTAGATCTTACAATATTGTAAGAAAAATATACAGAAAACGTCTAAGAATCGTGTGAACTTACAATTGTTGTCTGGCAATATTGTCGGAAAAAGCATTGTCAGACTTCAAACTAACAATAATAATGCCACAGTGTGAGTTGGAACGAGATTTTGACAATTTTTGAAATTTTAAAATTTGGGATTCTCTAAGGGATGAGACCATTTTTCTTGGAAACCAGAAAAGATGGCAAAATAAAAATTAATACGTTTTGTTACTAGGGGGGCCTCTTATACTTGTCCATACTTGGAAGTTTTCACAGTGCGAGTTGGAACGAGATTTTGGGAATTTTTGAAATTTTAAAATTTGAGATTCTCTAAGGGATTAGAACATTTTTCTTGGAAACCAGAAAAGATGGCAAAATAAAAATGAATACGTTTTGTTACTAGGGAGGCCTCTTATACTTTTCCATACTTGGAAGTTTTCACAGTGCGAGTTGGAACGAGATTTTGGGAATTTTAAAATTTGAGATTCTCTAAGGGATGAGACCATATTTCTTGGAAACCAGAAAAGATGGCAAAATAAAAATGAATACGTTTTGTTACCAGGGAGGCCTCTTATACTTGTCCATACTTGGAAGTTTTAACAATGCGAGTTAGCTATGTGTCTAACAAATAATTTTAAAATTTATCTTCACACACATACACAATGTTAGGTCTGACAATATTGTAAGATCTGACAACCGTCTTAAAGAGCTTAACAAATATTTAAAAAAAAATTAACTGAAGTGCTTTATGCACTGAATAGTTTTGCAAACATTTTTAAGCCTAAAACTTGCTTTTGAACTTAAATACACGAACCATTAAAAAGATGGTGCTATCAATTTGCATGCAGCTGTATATACGAGTACATAATGTATTTTTTTAATTTTCAAAGATTTTCAATTAGTTGCTCAAAAAAATAGAATTTTTAGAAAAATATTAACGGATATACATAAATTCGAATACATAAATACTGCTGATAAGAATATTTGATAAAAAGTATAAGCGTAAAAAAAATACACGCAAATATGTAATTTACTCAAATCTTCCAAACGATAATAATTTGTGTTTTTTACTTCTTATCTCACGAAAATTAAATTAATTTAAAAAAAACAAATATTTAGTTAGAGATCGGGTTAGGAGAGAGATAAAAATTGGGGGCTCGTCTGACTATTTTCTTGATTTCTTCTATGCCATAAAACATCTTATACTGCCTCGCATTTTTGCTTTGTCTTTTAAAAAACCTTGAAATCTTTTGAAAGAGAAACAAGTAATTTTTGTTTTATTTTGCACATGATTTTATTAAGTTTATTCTCATATTTTGTTTGAAATAAAAAAATCTATTTAAGAAACTTCGTTAATGATAATTTATGAAATATTTGAACCTATTTTTTGAAGGTCATACGTTTGTCCGACTGGACTAAAACTTCAAGAGCTCTGTTAAAAACACTTTTTGTTGATAAAAAATTATCAAATTTTGCTAACAACTTATAATTGAATGACAATACAATTCTGCATTAACAATTTTGGCCAATACATACCACGAAAATCCATGATTTTTTAATTTTTCATAAATATGTATAAAAATTATCAAATATTGGAATTAAATTAGAATTTTGACACAAACAAAAATAATGTAATTTTCAAGGCAAATCTATACAAGGTGGCAGTGCCGCTACAACAATTACAAAAGCAAAAATCCTATTTCTCAAGTAAAAAAAAACGAATTTTTGAAAGCTGGTATTTATTAAGTAAAATTAATTCGCCTTGGTCAACGTTTGTTTAAAAATAATTGTTTATACAGTTTGTCAAATAAATGTTTTAAAAATTAAATGGTGCGAGTTAGACTCACAAAAATAGGGCTCCGTACTACTTTCAATATATAACTTTAAAAGCAAAATATTTAGTTTTTTACATAATTTTTAATTTTCTGTTTTTATTGCATGCTTTCAAAAATTTTAGGTATCTGTTTACGGTTTAAAAGATAAGCACATATACATTAATCATAATCATAATCACTTCTTCTATGTGAGAAACATTTTAACTTATTTGTTATAGTTAGCTAACGTATAACTATATACCCAGAGTAAATTAACGATCTTTACCAAATGTTTTCCCATCTTCGCCAAATTTTTGAAATACATCTGAATCTCATACATCTCATTTAGGACATAAAAAGAAAGCGATGGAAGTGATAGAAATATCATTCTATGCTCTATGTTGTCAGTTGTCAACAACAAACTACTAATCAAAATTGGCTGATAATGCCAATATATGACTAACACATGTGTACCAACATGACAAAAAAAAATCTATAATAGAATGTACACAGCCCGCGAAAAATCAAAATTCACCTTTTCTTTTGAACAGACCCCTTGCGTCAATACCACATAACTATCGGATCACCCTATAATTTTAGTGTATTTTTTGTTATAGAAGCAATAGTAATATGACTTTGAGGAAGGATACAGGACAGACGTTGTACCTAAAATAATAGGGTTACATTTTTACCCTTTGGATACGGAACCCTAACAAGTGTGTTGTATTTAGTGCATGAGCAACATTTTAAACCATAGAGATAAAAAACTAAAATATTTTACGCATAAGAACAATTTTTTACTCTACCATACATAGTATAGCTAAAGTATAATAATCGTGAAAACAATCGATGTCGGTATTTTGACAGATCTTTTCGTTTTCAGATCTCCTGAATCCATTTTTACTATTTTCGCGATGATGTCTGTGGGTGGGTGTGTGGATGAATCTGTATGCTACTATTTTTGTGAAGGTTCTACAAGTCATACCGTTTGACATATCAAAATGTGGCTTGACTATAGTAATACGTAACTTACGATTCATGAAATTTCCTCAATTCTCTTTTGAACTTTTTTTATTTTCCTTGCCTCTCTAAACCTATTGCCATCATAAGACCGGTTTCATGCAACTACATGAAAAATGTCATCGTGTAATTCAGTTATAAGATGAAGAGCATTATCGGGAAGGGGGGACAGGTAGTTTACTTGACATCCTAAACCGACAATAACTATTTTTTCGATACGAATATACTTTAAACTTTTATTCTTATATGATCTATCCATACAATCCATAAAAATATTTGTTTCCATGAGATATGGAAATACATAAGAATTTTTCCCGATCACACCCGATAACTAATTTTTTATGTTAACATATTTTGCAGTCTAACCTGTCTGATTCTAATACTTGATCCAAATTTAAATAAATCAAACAATTAATTCTGTCACCTGGTATCACAATTTCCTTCAATATACCAATTTAAAATTTTTAATGAATCATCATTCTTAGTACCCTGTGTTATTTATTAAGTTTTTAAATAAAACTATTTTGCTTTTTATTAGTGACTTGTGTTTATAAAAACAAGTTTAAAAATACTATGACGTTTTTAAAGTTATAACAATTTCGCATTTATAGTGTAGTTTTTTTTTCTTCATATGATTCATTTTCTAACGTGGCTATTTATTTCAAAAAACTAAAGTGTTGATTTTTCACTTTTTATAGACGCTTAGCAACAGCAAAAAGTTGTTAAATTTTAAGTTTTTTTTAACAGCAAAATACAGAAGAAAACAACTTGTGTGTGGTTTTGTTAAATAAAAACAAAAAATATAATAAATGGCTTGTTTTGCAGCACGAAACACAATATCAAGTTAAAAAATAACATTTAAAAAAATAACATAGTCACGTGAATTGTTTGTTGTTGCCCCTTTATAACATTAATACCAGCGTGTTTATGTAAAAACAAAACCATCATTAATAATAATCAGTTCGTTATAAATGAAATATTTTTTGGAAACAAAAAGAAAAAAGAAGAGAAATGAGATCACTGGGAAACATAATACGATTAAAATTATGAAAAGCTTTAAAACCGTTTTTGTTTAACATTTAATGTTGATAACTTCTTGGCATACGAGGTTACGACAGCGCACATTGGGCCAATATTAATTTAATTTTCAATAGAGTTTTAATTATTATGTAAAGATTTAATTATAATAAAAATATATATAATATGAACAGTTTGCACCACAAAAACAGTGTTGGCCTCTTCAGATTAAATTGGCCGATGTATGAACTAGTTTTTTTGAAAGTGGTATAAGTCCATTTTTTCATATATTGAGATATTTAAGGGTATGGCGTTTGAATAAATTTAAAAATATTGGTCAACTTTAGTCTATTCGAGTGATGTTTTTTACACTATACACCTTTAAAATTTTATTATAAATAAAAAATTAAAATTATTTGGAAAAATACAGGCTTTTTGTAGCTTCACAAGGACTTATACCACTTTCAAAAATAACATATTATAGCAAATTTAAGTCCATATTTTTATAGGCATAATCTTTACTAAAGTGGATTTTAATGTAAAAAATATTAGTTTAAATGAAGACATTTAAATACACGAATAACCAAGTTTACTAAGAGTTAATTTCAGTTTTATTAAAAATGTAAAAATGAAAATTACTTCGTTAATTTTCTTTTACAGTTAACATATTGAAGTATTTATGGTAAATAGGTGGTATATAAAGTAATAAACTTATCATATCGTTATATTTCTCTCTTGTTATGCTTCTTGAAGTTGTATAAAGTGACAACATATTTTGATGAGGTTTTTTATAATTTTGATGAGGTTTTTTGGTCTTCCCTTTTTTGCAAATAATAGAATAAATAAGTATAAATAAATAAATAAAAATTCTTAACCGCCGCTGTTCAATGTTTCGAATAGGCTTGTTCCTTTGATTGATTTTAAATTTTATTTGAGGCATGATAATGTGAAAACGAATGTTATGTTACGTTAGATTTTTTAACAATCACAACAATTCTTATTTGATTTATGTATTAAAAAATCCAATGCAAATTCTCATACTCAGTATTATAGTGTGAAACGGGTGTTACTAATATCTCCAGCAGCGTACATTAAAGTAGCAATAAAAAATAATAATTGCAATAAGAAAATTGTTTTAATTATAATTATTAGGAATGGACTTATTCTACTTTTAAAAGAAATATTTGTGCGATAGCATTGTACAGCAAAACTGTTTTTGTTTATTTTATGTCAAAATAGAACACTATTGAAATTTGTTTTACAACAATGGAAAGAAGGAGTTTATAGCTTATTAAAATTACCGTTAGCTTACCGTTTTCTTAAAAAGTGGACTTATACCACTTTCAAAAAAACAGCTCATATGTATGTATTTGTAAGCCCTTTTTATTTGTCATATAAATACCTATATTGTGGCCTTTCCTTGTTTATGCTTTACTTTTGCGAAAACATTTATATCTTGCGCCTGCTTTTTGTATTTGTTCAATTATCCGTCGCTTTCTAGTCTTTTGATTCTGATACGTATTTTTACATTGTCAACTGCTTCCATTTTCTAATCACGGAAGTCTCTCTCGAAGATAATCTGCGTACAAATCAGGGTTTTCCCGTTGGTTCCGAAACATAATGATGGAAATGTGAACATGAAATATTATCCCCGATTTAAAAGAGCAATAAAATATAATAATAACACTAGGGGACTTATATTTTGATCGCTAATGGAGCCAATTTAGGTAAACATTTCAAAACGTTAGCATTTGCAACACTTTAACGTTTTTGTAGTACATATACTTATTTTGTGGTGCACTTAATTTTCTCCCAACTGACGATAGATGATTGAATAACATTTCTCGTATTCTATTAGCTTAGTTTGGTTATTTAAGTAAATGATGTTTACACCATCTATTTAAACAACAAAAACTATCCAAAGTAAATAAATAAGAAGAATGCCGAAGAAGGATTTGTACGTAAATGTTTCAATGAAAATTGAAATGAAAACAAATTTTAAATTTAATGATTTAATTACAGTTTTATACCCCTATTACGGTTTACAACTCAACTCAGTTTGGTCATCTGAGAGACAACTCAACTTTCGCACAACAAACACTTTTTTAGTATTATGAAATACAACTGCATTTTGGTTGAAATTGTTATGGCGTTACCAACTTAAAGTATCAAATTTGACAGAAGAAAAACAAATTTATAAGAAAATTTTAAAACAAGTAGAGATTTAGTTTTTGAAGACGATTAGGAAGATAAAAAAATAAATCGTGATGAGTCAACCTACTTGAACTGCCCAGTGAAAAGAAAAATAAATGAGTAATAAATACAAAAAAAAGTAATTTTTACAAATTGGAGTTAGGACTAGCTCAATCTACGATGAAGATCAAATATGCGGGATCCAATTTGCCGCTTGCCATTTCCATAGTTCTACAATTGTATTGTAACTTTTTATTTTTATATAAATTTGTTCAAAATCTGTGATTAATAAAGTACTTGAAGACAAATTAAAAAAACTTTACATAGGTATCCGCTTTCCATTTTTGTAAATAATTTACATGAAACAACTGCTACCGATGAGTTGTAATTTTTTGATAATTTTGTTAACAGCACTAACACTGGGTTATAAATGGTGATACTAAAACAGACTTTTAACACAATTCAAATGTTTGACAAGTTGAGTTGTAATTGATAATACCAAATTGTAAAATTTCAACTAAAGTAGGGTTGAGTTGTAAACCGTAATAGGTGCCTTAATTGTCAAGTCTCCCATTGTGCGACATAAGCATCATAACAATTGCACATTTTTGTAAACATACGTTTTTTTAACGAAATATAAAAAATATGAAATTACTATAGTTACATATTTTTCAACTTCCTGAAACACCATTAAAATGTGCAATTTGGAATCATAAATCAATATATAGCAATATAGGTTCCAAATCAGATTTAATTGTCATCAGTACTCGAAGTAGTTGATCAATATTAAAAAACCTAAGCCTAAAGTAATTTTAAACAAGTTTTAAATTGTTTTATTTTTCAGTTTATCAGTGATTAGATAATTTGTCAAAATTGTATAACCATTTGCATTATCGAACACACTTTGAATGTTTAAATCATATTAATTACTTCCCATATTACTGCGCCTACTTATGTGCAAATTTGTACGACAATTCTCACGCCAAAGTCCCGTTTATTTGTTCAATAACATTTGAAAAGGAACTAGAATTTTGTTTTATACTGATTGTAATAAAAAATAATATTTTTTGTATTAAACTTATTTCCGCTTGTTTAGTGTAAACAGCAATATACATACATATGTATATACACTGTTTCAGGGTCATTTCTGAGACACGCTATTAAGAAGTCTTTGAACTAGTGCTATCGAAAATGTTTTTGTTTAATGATTTCAAAATCAATTATAAAAATGACTTCATTTTTGTGTCTTTAATATTTACAATTTAATATTAATATGAATAAGAGTTAAAAATTAATCGAACAAAACCGGTTTTTAAAACTAGAACTGACCAAATTTTTCTTGGTACATTTTAGAATCTGCATTTTAAATTTTTATTAAAAAATTCTTTACAAAAATTTAAATTCACCCATACAGCTGCGGTCAGAAAAATAGCACTAAGCCTAAGAAAATATGTCTCCGCATATTTTCCTATAGGTTAAATTGATATAAGTACATGTTTCAAAATTTGTGATAAGACGCTTAGGAAACTGTATAACTACATCAAATAATAAATTGTATTTTTGAATATTATTTTATTTTGAAATTTATACTTTATTTAAAAAAAACTTGAAAACAGTCAAAAAATAGCACTAATATTAAAAACTAAATTAAGAACAAATTAAAAAGAATTATAAATGATGCATTTATTACGTTGAGCATGATTTGTATCTTCTAAGTAATACCTTGTTGCATGTCCTTTATTTGTAATAACGTCTGCACAACGTTTTAGCATCGAATTTACAAGATTTTGGCATCTTTCCTTTGGAATTCTATTACAGATTTGCTGGCAGCTGTCGAAAGCGAAAGTTGGTTGCATTTGAGACATTCTTTTTTATATCTGTCTATAAATTCTTAATTGGTCTGGGCTGTGAACGAGCCATTCCATCACATTGACTTTATTGTCCCCAAACCACTTAATCGCATGCTTGCTTGTGAGCTTGGGGTCATTATCTTGCTGGAAGACCCACACCAATGGCATTTCTTCAGAAGCATAAGGGAGCTTTACTTCTCCGAGTATACCAACATAAATGTTCTTATTGGGGTTTTGACCCAATGTGAAACTAACCCATACCATTATGCTAGTGTTTTATGGTTTTAGTTATAAATTTTGGGCTGAATTCTGCGTTAGGGGTTATTTTTACGTAGGAACGTAAACCTTTGCTTCAAAATAATACAATTCTGGACTCATCTACTATTTATTTTTCCGTTGGAATGAAACCATATTTTGTCGTTTGTGCTATTTTTTTTTTGACCCGCACTGTACGAGTATATTTGCTGACAAGTAATAAGAAACGTTTGAAACCCTTTAATTTATTCTTATTTATTATTTTGGTAATCCGATATGGCATGGCTACGATTTCTGCCGGTCTGTCACTTAGCCTAGCCCTTAGCATTGAATTCGTAAAAGGCAGACGCTATAGTATTCAAAACTGAAACCGGAAACCGGTTTAGTTTACATAAAATGCAAAAATATGTTTTTTTTAAATAATTTTAGTTGCAGGAGGTACTTATTTTTTTACCTCACAATAAAAAACACTTTTATTATATTTGTATTATTTGTTTGTCAACCATAAAAACATATAAATAAATATTTTCTGACCTCAAACAAAAACTAAACCAATTCTTATTTACAGTTAACGATGGTCGTACTGCAGCTATGCCACAATATAGTGGTTTGGGCAGTGCCTTTGCCACCATTTTCCGTCAAGAAGGTTTTCGAGGTTTTTACAAAGGTGTTACACCAAATGTCTGTGGTTCTGGTTCATCCTGGGGTCTATATTTTATGTTGTAAGTATAAAACATGTTTTTGCTGCACTATACTTTTTTAATAAAAAATAATTAAATTTTTTATAAATATTTTTCTTTTTTCAGTTACAATTCCATTAAGACTTTTATTCAAGGTGGCAATACCACTTTACAATTGGGACCTGCTATGCATATGATGGCTGCTGCCCAATCGGGAGCTTTAACTTTAGTTTTAACAAATCCCATTTGGGTGGTAAAGACACGTTTATGTTTACAATATGAAGCTAAGGGTAAAGGCGGTCCAGAATATCGTGGAATGATACATGCGCTGGCGCAAATTTACAAAGAAGAAGGCATTAGAGGCTTGTATAAGGTAAATGAGATAACACAAAATAATGATTTTCATTCCTTATTACTAACATATTTTGATTGATTTTTTTAAGGGTTTTGTTCCTGGCATGCTGGGTGTTTCTCATGGTGCCATACAATTTATGACATATGAGGAAATGAAAAATTACTATAATGAATATCGAAAATTACCAATCGATACGAAACTGGTAAGTTGTATTTTTAAAAACATTTAGGCCCATTATTATAACTTGCCTTTAGCTAAAGTTAGGATTTTGTTGGACCGATAAATATCTTTTCGTTATTAAAAGTAAGCTAAAATCCACTTTAACTATCACGCGCTATAAGGACAAGTTATAGCAATGAGCATTATCCTCATTACTATAAAGAAAAACTACTTATCGCTCCAACAAAATCCTAACTTTACCCAAAAGCAAGTTATAATAATGGGCCATAGGGTTTTAAGTTTTGAAACTCAAGTTATTCTTTACAATTCTTTTCTCAAATACTACATAAATAAATAAAACTAATGATCATTTTAGGTTTATCAAAAGAATAGAAACAAAAATTTGGTTGTATAAATATTTCTGTTTATAGCATTTTCAGAAATTTATTTAAAACTAATAAATTTTAAACCCCCCAATAATTTTGTATGTTATTAATGTAATGCAGATACAAATTTATGCATTTAATTTTAAGATGACTCTTTTTCTTGCTGTTTTGAAACTTTTACTTGATTTGTTCTACCCATGCAAACAAGCAGTAGGCTGTGAGCAGAAAGTTTTCTTAACTTAGTATAACTGAGTAATTTATCGTCCTGTAATTTTATTTGCCCTTAAAATACATATGGATTTCTCTATATTATTATTGTTTTATGATGCTGAATTAACTATTATTATGACGAAATGTATTTGCAGTTCTCTAAACAACAACAAGAGCCATTTATCTTTTCTTATACCCTTTAGTTTTATCACATGATTTTATGTTTTGTTTAGTATGGACTTTTCTTTCGCTTTATTTCTTTGTATATAGTTTTGTCATTCATTTGTTTGTTTTTAATTATACACACAATTTATTTCTTTGGCAAAAAATCAAAATGTTTTTTTTTAATTTTTAAGTTTGTATACTACCGGCAAATAAATTAATTTTACATTATATTTCTAAGCAAATAAATAGGAAATTGTTAAAAATAATTTTTAGAATTGTCGCATTAACAAAAATTATATTTAACCCATTTAAAGGCCTATTAGCGCTTATTATAGAATAGGAAGCCCGTAGCCACTCTGTATATTTTAACAAATTTCATACAAATTTCTTAATGAAAATATGACATTAGATAATTATAGTAAGATTCCTTTTTTTAATTTCCAAACAGTTTTTATAAATCAACAAGACTTGAAAAAGTTACAGTCTACATTCGGCTGTATCGAATTTTATATACCCTTTACCAACTGATGAGAACCTTAATTTAATGACAACACAGCATTATATTTATTAAGTAAAAAATTTAAGACAGACTTTTCTTTCAAATCTCGGAAAATGTTAGATAATGTGCTCCACAGCCTTTTACTCTTCCTTATCCTCACACATCTGCAAAAATCCGGAATGTATTTTTTTCATAAACTGGCATTTGCTTTAACCAAACAATGAACCGTACTTACACTTGTAGATATGCTAAGAAATATCCGACACAAATCAAAAAGTATGTTAGTCCTTGACACATGGCACTGAAAACCTGCAATTCTCTGTTTCTCACCAGGATTGATTTGATTTAACTGAAATGAAATTATTGCGTTCCGTGTAATAGTGACTGATCAAGAGTTGTATGGTTCTATTCCACTATCACAGTACTTGAAAAGAAAACCAATGATCTACCAATTAAAAGCAGCAAATACAAAACCAAGAATGAAGATACTTGTAAAATGTCATACTTTGCACCTGCAAAGCCATTAGAACAAGTTTGAAAAAAAATGTGTCTCATTGCAATAGTCCGTCCGACTATTGTATGTATGTATAGTCATTGTTTGGTTGTTGTTGTTGTTGTTGTAACAGCTCTGCTGTTGTCGGAAGACAGGCTGGGCATCGATTTAAAGTGCCGGGAACTATACGCTCGCGGTAGCAGTTAAGAATACTGCACCATCCGGCCCTTAATTGTGCTAAGGTAGTTCTTGTTTGCCTGGGAAGAAGCCTCTCATTGTCTGCAATCGCTGGGGGTGTTCATTAAGGACCCCATTACATCTATAGCCTTTCATCGCTCCTGAAAACGCCTGTTGATGTAATAGTTTTTGGGCGTCTGTCTCGAATGTCATTGCGATATAGACGAAAGTCCTGCCGGATGTGACGCGGAGACGGATCTTGAATGACCACTTCATGGTTAGGGTGGGTGGGCAGGTGACAAGCCACCAGGTATTGCTTTGTCAGTAGCTCATTGTGCTGCCTGACCGGCAGTATCCTGGTCTCCTCATGAAGATGGTCTATGTTTGTCATTCTAACACATCCGGCAGCGATTCTAAGTGCATTATTTTGTGCAGTTTGTAAAACTCGCCATTTAGTGTCGCTGAGGAACGAGGACCAAATAGGGGCAGCATAACTAAAGAGAGAGCGACCAATTGTCTTGAAAGTTGTTATTATGGTCTCTTTAGTCATTCCCCAAGAGGTACCTGCAAGAGCTTTTAGGACTTTGTTCCGAGATTTCACTTTCTGGTTGATGCAAGTGGCGTGCGAAGCGAAGTGAAGGAGGCTGTCGAAGACCACGCCTAAAATTTTTGGATTTTGCACCGTAGGGATACGTCGGCCTTTGAGAGAGATATCTAATTCCATCCTTACTTCTTTAGTCCAGGAAGTGAAAAGAGACACCGAAGACTTTGAGGGTGATAGCTGAAGTCTACGTTCCTGTATAAATTGTGATATGGTAGCCAAATATTGAGTAATTTTAGCACTTATGTCTTGGATGTTAATACCAGATGAATAGATGGTGCAATCATCTGCATAAGACACCATCTTGATATCTTGTGGTGGGGCAGGAAGTTGTGCAAGTTTGGTGGCTTGCTTTGGTGACTTATCTCGAAAAACTTCGCTAGTTACAAGGATCGGCCTCGATGTTGTGTATAACCTTCGCACTACATCTACGGATGTGTTGTATATACAAAGTATTACTATTAATAAACTTGGTAGAGATATAACATGGAGAGATAACAGCGAACTCCGCATTTTTTTTACTCTAGACTTTGCAATGGAATCAATATATATTAATTCACTTTTCACATTACGACACAGCGGTCGTAAAGGAGTGAACTTTCAAGCAGATGAATCTTAATTACGCGATGGTGTAGGATCCTGATAAACTAAAATTTTTCATATGTCTGATTACTTTAGCTAAAAAAGAATTGTAAATTCGTTCTCTTTTCTAAAAGCGAAAACAATGCTTGCCTCCGCACGCCTCTAGTTGGTTAAGGAGTTACACATCAGAATTCCTTTGATCCCGGAACATAAAAATATATAAAAAAAAAAACACTAGGGCGGACGAACTTGCAAGACTTGGTTTTGTCATACAGCTTCCGCGGTCTTCAAAGGCGTGGGATTGACAATGCACTCTTGATGGCTCAGACTTTGGCGATAGACTGTAGTGCAGGCAAATATAATATAGGGCATCAGGAATGACTGCATAATTGCCTGATATCTAGTCTCCGTTGAACATGAAGCGCATTGCCCCCCTTTGATATCCAGAAGAAAAATCTTAAAAAAGTGTGTTTGGCAAGACACTGTCCTATTGGAAGACATGCTCAGAAGTTAACCATTTCTGACATAGTTTTCAGGATGCGAATGAAGATAGGAGTAAGGAAAATATCCTATGTCACTGTCCTGCAGAATAATAGGAAAACGAATAAATACTATGACATCACTTATTTCAAAGGCGTAACTAATATCGCTGAACTGATAACTGAATATAGCCCTCATACTATTAATAATGGTTAAGTATTTTGCTTTATTTTTTTTATACTGAACAACAAAGAAATTAGTGGAAGTTTATTTCGTGGCACAAATACCTAAATCTTATTGAAAAAGCTAAAATTAAACAATATTGATATATGTACATGTGTAAATTGTATTTATTAAATATTTATTTTATTTAAATAAAACTAATGTTTCATTTTCCATTAAGTAATTTATATACATAGTTGACAAGTGAAATATTTGCATAACAGCAGTAATATAGATAGAGCACGTGTAATAATTGTGATGCAATGGGTCTTTGCAAAAAATGATTTGTTTCGCTGTAATATTTGAAAGTCTATTGTCCATTAAACTATTGTTACACTTTGAGCACAAACACAATTAGTTTTATTTGCATCACAAACAACTTTATTTGATTGAATAAAGTGTTTTATATACGAAAGGGCATTAACACAAAAAAAGACTCCCAATAGCAAACAATTAAGTAGTCAAACCAAACAATGCACATTGTTTTAAAAACGTTTTATTTTGGAAATAATTTGGTAGCTCAGAAACCACTAAAGATATCTTAATGAAATTTTACAGAGACAATAATGTTTAATTTGTCTATGCTTTGTACTTCTAGGAATTTATTACAATAAATTATAAATTTTGTTTCAAAAATGGCTATGTTTGGATAGGGCAATAGGGAGAACCGTTACAATTTATGACCACTGAGCGACGTATCACGATAATTTAAAAATAGAAAAAAAAAATGACAATAAATACACTTTTAGGTGTTAAATTAAGTCTATTTAAATTTGCTAAAAAAAAATACGTGCTTCTAGAGATATTTGCTGAGTATTTGTGATTTCTTTAAGAAATTTTTTTTAAGGTTTAAATAAAATAAATAACTTTTATTAATTTGGGTTTATTAGCGTGATATACATATTACTGTTTTAATCTCAAATGATAATGATTTTTATACCGTACAAAAACAATCTTAAATTTGAATATGAAAGTCCAAACAAAAATCTAGAGGTTAATAGCAGATATTTTAAAACAATTAAATATCAAATTATGAGTTTGCTGCCGGTTCAAAATTAAAGATAAATAAAGAAAAAATAGAAAATTCATAAACTCATAAACTCATAAACTCATAAAAGAAGCAATAAGAATTTTAAAAAAATGACTACGTTTGAACAAAGTTTCTGAAATAAATCAAGTTTCAAACATGATTAGAAATTTGTTTTCTTGGTTTTTAAAAATCGATGTCATCAAATAACAACTGGTTAAATGAATTTATAGGTACCTCTTTACCACCACAAATGGTGAACCACAATTAATACGACCAGTTGAGTTAAGGCAAGTCACTTTATGGCTTCGAGTCTCCGATGATTAAAAGTGTTTGATTTATCTGGGACCATGCGTGGGCACTACGAAAAAACTATCAGAAGGATGACTGTCGCGTTTTCTTACAGTCGATAATAGCTGGTTTTTCTTCGTCGATATATTACTATTAATGTTAATCTTATTATTCTATTACTATTAAAGAAACATGGACTCAATATTAAACAAGACACAGTGCAAAGTGGGGGAGAGTCAAAATATTTGGATCAATCTGAATTATTTCCAACATATTTTGATTCTGCCCCACTGTGCACTGTATGTTTGTGAACATAACAAAAATGTTTAAAAATGGTATAAAGTATCGCAGATATATCGGTATGTTATGTTTCCTTAGCGAAATCACATGAGTTGAAGTTCAAACGTTTAAATTCACTTTATTTTCTAATTTTGACTTCCATCTTTTGAGTTGGACTTTATGCTTTTTATGCTTAAAATATTATTTAAATTAGTTTATTGTATAAAAATCCCAATTTTTTCCTTTCTTTCCTGTGACACAGAGTTAAAAAAAAAGAAATAGCTTATTGCATAATGTAGATAAAAATCTGTTTTATTTTTTTAATTCTATTCAAATCGGCCAAGCAGCATAAATATAAAAGTCATATTCCCCCTCTGGGACCAAGTTTTGAAAACAGACTTAGCCTATTAAACCTACTATATAAGGTACTATCTATTTTTCACTTCTATTAAAATCGGTTTAGTTGTCTAAAAACGCCAGTTCTTCAGCCTTTTGTACGAGTTTTGATAATATACATATGTACGTAGTATATTGCACCCGTTAGGAAAGGACCTACCTGCAAAATTCATTGAAATTGTAAGAGCTATATAAAAATATCCCTACCTTTTCTACTTTCTGAGTTTTAACTGTGAAAACATAGCCTGTTGAAACTCCTAGATAAATATCTATAAGTAAAAAAGAACCTGAGAAGTTAAAAATTTGTATGTGCGTTGGCTCCGAACACTTTTGAAAATATTATCAGTGTTAAAATAATCGAATGTGTGTGAAAAATTTTAATAGAATACAAGTATTTTAAAAACATATTTATTTTGTATGGGCAAAATTTAGCTTTCAAGATACGTTTACAGATACAGGGTTGCCATATAAAAGCCAGGATTCACTATCCTACACGATGGTACGGTTCAATCACAAAAAATCTGACTGAATTCTGTCCCACTCAAAAAATCGTTTCAAAATGAGGTTCTAGATGCCACACTACTGATCGCATGGAAAAATAATATTTTATGAATTTTTTCAAAGGATTATCATATTGTACAGACCTGTCAAAAAGTCTGTCACATACATACATTTCTAATCCACACTATCATAGTTTTTTTTAGCTATTTTTGACAGAACGTAGGTCTTAAGTGATTACGCATTTTAACTTTGAAGAAAACTTTAAATTTTCTATAAAAAATTATTACTTTATTCAATCTCCCTTTTTTGTCGATGGCCTTTTGCCATTAAATATTTAACATTTACGGAGTGCATGAACGAAATTACTGGTATTGTGAATACCAGGGATATGTCTGAATATGTATGTGACAACACATTAATGAACAAAAGACGTGTGTGACTTTGAATTATCAGAGCGGCCATGTGTCTTTAATCATTTCTCAGTGTAAACTCATCAGAATGAAATCTAGCAATTTTATCGCTGCATTTTTTTAAGGCATAATTCCTATGCTTGCCATTTCCAAAATTATAAAATAAAATGTCTGAAGGATAAAAAGAAAACTAAAGAACTTATCGTATTTTTCCACTAAAAAATATATAATACGAAAAAATATAGTTTAGGTGCTCTGAAACGTTAACGAAACAAAAGAAAGTGTAAAGCAGTGTTCAAAAATTTACACACGCACACGTTTGTGTATTTTTACACAACCTGAATACATAACGATTTTTTAACGCAAGTAACAAACATTATCTAGCGTTCTCATTTTCGTCCTAAAACAGGACAATTATAGTGGTTGTGTTCTACATTATATATAAGCGTTCTGTAGTGTTTTTTTATGCAGTTTAAAATAAAAGCCCAAACGAATACTATTAGTAAATGCACAAACAATACATTAAGAAGAATAATGTGCTGAAACGAACACAACAAACACAATTAAATATTTTGATCTTTATGTTGAGTTTGTTCAAGATCACAAGCAGAATAACAGTTTGCGTTTGTGTATTTAATATTCTACCGTACAAAACACTTAAGTTCATTATATGAGGTATATTTTCGAACATTGGTGTAAAGTCCATGAATCGAAAAAAAAATGTAAAGAAGGCCTTTAGGAAAATATTAAGGAATGGTTGTATGAATAATACTGTGATAAACGAATCATGAAATCTGCAATACAATTCTTCCTATAATATATTTTTTTTTATAAATAATGATTTAAAAAAAAGTTTCCCAATAATAGTTGAAAAATGTGAGAAATCAATATTAAATATTTAATTTGACTTCTTTTACATCTTCTTTTTACAGGGTACATCAGAATATTTAGCTTTTGCAGCTATATCCAAACTAATAGCAGCTGCCGCCACTTATCCCTATCATGTTGTGCGGGCACGTTTGCAAGATCATCATCACAGTTATCGAGGAACTTTGGATTGCATTAAACAAACTTGGAGGTACGAACGTATGGGTGGTTTTTATAAAGGTCTCATACCATATTTAGTGCATGTCACCCCAAATATTTGTATGGTCATGCTAATATGGGAAAAATTGACCAATTAAACAATAAAGATGATAACAAGCGTAGCTTAAATAATATACATTTTATCTGCCTATATAAATTTCTCTATACTATGACAAATAGTAAAAGTAAGATAAGCAATCTTCAATTCAAACAATTTTTAACTTAATGAAGCGAAGCATACTTTACTTTAGTTTTTTTAATACATCTAAAGTTATTTAAGAATAATAATAAAAATCTAGAAGAAAATTAAAAACAAAAAAAAAAAAAAACGAATATAAAAAATATTTAAGAATTCCTAAGAAAAATTAAGGCGAGTTTAAAAAAGCGCTGCATAAAACGGACATGCTCTTATGCTAGAGTTAAAAGAATTAAACAATTTTTGTATTACTGTTATTAGTTTAAGTTCTTTTCTTAGTTTTAACTTTAGTTTCTCAAACTTTATTTTAAGTTTTTTCCATGAATTCCATGAATGCTCAACAGTTGAATTTCATTGTTAATTCAACTTGTTATAATTTTTTATTTTCTTAGCCACTAAGTCTTGTCTCAAAATTTCTTGATGTGTATTTTTGGTTTTTCTTTGGAAAATTTAGGTATACAACACAGAAATTGTTAAAAAAAAAAAATATTTTATTTTTGAATCACTTAAATCACTTAAGTTAGTTTATGTCCAAGAATATGTTTAAATAATGGGATGTTTTTATCCAGATGATTTAGACATAAATGTAAAAAGTTTTAAGGAAACAATTTTACATATAAAACATCTTCGTTACAGTTATAGTTATTTAAGTATTAAATAAAAAGCTTTTCACTCCCATAATTTAAGCATTCATCTAGGCTTTTACTTAGCTAAATTAATATTTGTTCAATTTTTTTTTTTTTTGTTTTTTTTTTTCAAAATAAACATCAAGTTTATTAACACAATCCAGGCAAATTGTACTTTTTTCGTTCTATAATTTGTTTTAGAGCGCATTTATACAGCCATTTTACCAATAGTGAAAATAAAATTGTCACTGAGGGTAACAGTGTTATACAAAAGAGCATAATAAAACAAGTAACATTGTATTAATTCGATTACCCAATTTTAATTTCATTGTAAACTTGCCTAAAATTATAAAATTTAATACTAATACAAATTTGAGTGTTCTAAAAAGTATCAGTCGTCCGCACTGCAAAAACCAGATTTTCGAAAATGCATCGTGTAAGTCGAAGATGTGCAAACAATAGTTAAACCCGGATCACAAAAATGGTTGATTAAATGATTAAGCATTTAGTTATTTATGGGTGTTTCACTACAGCTGGCCTTCGTTATTATGATCGATACTTAAGGTTAGAATATAATTTGCAATTGTATTGTAACATTCAAAAATGAAATACAAATATTTGCCTATTTCACAATGTCATTCGAATTCATTCTTTCGCACAATTACATTTAAAACAAAAACAACATTTGTTAATTTGTTTCGTTTTAAATTTAATTGTGCGAAAGCATAATACTGTAAAATGGAGACTAACAGGCGTTTTGAATATATTGTAAGTCCAATACCGTTTCATAACTTTAGAATATTACTACAGAAAAAAACTTTGAACATGTTATTCTTTTAAAGAAATCAAGAAATCAACTTAAAAATATAGAGAATTATTCTTTAAATGCGTTCGACAACAGATGATTTTGGATTATTTTCTTGGAAACATAGTTCTTTATAAAATTTATGATTTAAACTTAAAAAATAAATTAATGTTTCTAGTATACCGTTTTAGCTAAGTTGTGAAAAAATACAAAATCTAAATTATTTAAATAAATTAATACTAAAAACAATTATTCTTAGAAATTAAGCAATACAAAAATATAAATGTATACCTAAAAATCTCTTAAAATTATTAAGCATTTTTAAGGCTTTTCTCATAAAATATCACATACCTTAGTAATTAAAGAAATTTTCTGATTAAAAATTAAAAAAGATTAATTAAACTTTCTTTGGCAAAAAGATTATATACATAAGTAAAAACAATAAATGTTAAATGATTAAAATTACAATCGAGAATTATTAGTGGCAAAAACAAATTATTAGGTATTAAACACTACTGAAATTGTATAATGAGATTTTATTCATATAATGTTTTTTAATTTATTTGTTTTTTTAATGGGATTTTGAAGTTGTATTTTTAATTGCAAAACTTTATGTGAAGTAAGTGTTTAAACGGATTTATTTCTAGTACAAAAGACAAAAACAACATTAATTTTAGTAACAACTAACAAGATTTGTTGTTTGTTTGAACATTTAAGTTTCGTTTTGTTGTTAAGCCCTCCATTCTGTGTTGCGCCTTGTTTAATAAATTTTTTTTACTTTTGTCTCTTTTTGCTAAATGAATTTTAACTAATTTTTTGCATAATGTTTTCATAGAAAAATTAAATGAGAAAAAATATACATTCCGAATTCACATTATGTAAAAGTCATTATCGTATTTAGTGTCTTAAAAGAAGGTAAGCATTTTGTTCAAACTTTGCTAATGTCAACATATCACTTTTCTATTGTCTCGTTACAGTTTCGAAGGTCTGCGAGGTTTTTATAAAGGTTTTCCGGTCCAACTGATCAAAATGTTGCCTCACTCTATGATAACATTTCTAGTTTATGAAAATGTCTCCCATTTTCTATTGAAACGTTCCAAAAAAGAAAAAACCTAAATGCACAACCAAATTCCTTGCCATGTTGTTTACGTGATTGTTTTTAACCAAATTTAAACTTTAAAATTAGATTTAATTCAAAATTAACTTTAACTTCTAACAACCATATCGTTTTTGCTGATATGCTGATTTTTACTATTTACTTTGTTTGGAGTTTTGTTAATATTTGTTTTCCATGAATCATCAAAATCATCCACTCATATTAAGTTTTTTTCTATTTTTATAAGTAAAACGAATAAAAAACATTTTCTAGAAATTTAAATTGCTTTATCGGGCATGTGTTTTATTTCATTTGAGAATATTTCATTCTATATATAAACTCATTCATTCAATTAGAACAAAGAAGTTGCGTATTTGATTTTCAAAATTGTAGTATACTATCAGGCTTTTAAAAATAACATCCCTCACATAGACTATGTGTAAACGTTGTCTATTGAATATAAATAAACTCCTTAAAGTATGCACTACATATTTGCTTATCACTATCAATGCTATACCGTAAAGTTTGGAAGAAATATACTTTCGATATAGGTATGTATGTACGTAACAGCGACTTATCTATATTTATTTAAGAGTATCGTTAAATTTTTAAAAATCTGTATCTGATATTAAATTAAAACATCCATCTTGTTTAACACAGGCTGGACTAGAGCTAATCATTAAATTTTTTTAAGTTAAGTAGCTGAACAAGATGAAGAAGTTTATGATTAACTTTTGTAAAATAAGTTCAGCCCAATTCTGAATAGAAATTCCCTGGGCATAATATTATGTGAGAAACTTCTTACCTTAGTTACAGAAATAAGGTACTGATTTAGTATATTGATTACTAGTTTAAAAAATCGCATCACAATCTTCATTAAGCAGAAAACTACTTTAGGCCATGATTCACTATCATACTCAGTCGTACTATCTGTCAAAAATAGCATGTGTGCTAAAAAAAGTATGATAATGTGAATTAGAAATGTACATATATATGGGACAGACTTTTTGACAGGTCTGTACGATTTGATAATCTTTTGAAAAAATTCATAAAATGTTATTTTTCTATGAGATCAGAGTTGCAAAATCTTTTTTGTATGATAGTGTGGCAGAATTCTGTCAGATTTTGTTATTTTATTGAATCGTACGATTGTGTAGGATAGTGAAACACCTTTGCCTGTTTATTGTTCATCATTTGTGATTTTGCCGCAACACCACAAAAGCGAGCTCAATCATATTCAAGGTAGTCATACACATTTTCGATGCAACCTTAATATTTCTTTAATTCGGTATCTAATATTAGTTTAATCTATTTGTACTAAAGCTGTTTATTAATGTGCCAGGTGCCGTCCCAGGAACGATGACAAAATCAGTTTTTCTTAATAGATAGTTAAGTCTTTCTTATTGTCTAAAATTGAAAGCATCAATAAAAAAGTAAGTTTTAACCAAAAGTATTTGTTTATTTATTTTGCATGAATTTTTGAGGTTATATGTAGGTATAATCATGTTTGTTAAAAATATTAAAAATATCAATATATTTACATACATATATCGATGAATAATAAAAATACCGATGTTTTTTAACATTCACAGCCAAATAATTGGGAAAATAGAAAATGTTTCATAAGAATCGCCTTAAAAAATGATTTAATAAAAAATATAAACGAGTATATTTCAAATGAATTGAAGTTTTCCAGATATATTAAAAATTGTTTTCGTCAGACTTTTAGTGGAGGTCTATTATGATTTGGGTAGATTTTTGATATTTTGAAAAGACAACGTAAGACCAAAATCGACTTTAAAAATTACATTGAAACGCTAGACGATATTTTAATTAACTTTTAAGATGAATAAATAACAAAAATTATATATAACAACAGGATTTATTTTATTGCGTTCAATACTACTACTTGAGAGGCTTAAAACAATTTCAGAATGTTCGAGTTATTAATGACAGAGTATGTATTTATATAACATATATGGACACATGGTCCGTTAATAGAAAAGTTAGATAAATGAATTAATTAATTATTTAGGCTTAAGTTCTTTGTTACAAAGAGATAAAGAAAAATTAGACACCAGCAGAATGTAATGCATTTTCTGAATCGCTACATCCGTCGTCAGCATTCTTCGTTTTTCGAAATAAATAATTAATTCATTTCAAAATAGTTCAATTAAAATTCATAAAAAAGTTAGATAAATATAAAAGGCATTTCCTAATGTGATATACATAGTATATAAATAATGACAACAACAATTAAAATCGTGATAAGTTCAACATTTTTTTTATTTTTTTTTTTTAACACAAATGTTGTCTTTAATTTACTGATTATTTTTGTTATTTTTTTTTTTTTTTATTACTGCACAACTGATTAAAAGCACATGAGCACGGTCACTATATACTAAAGGGTTCTTTAAAAGGAATGAATCTTGCGACTAGAGTAAGAAGTTGACTTCCAAGGACTAATAAAAATATTAAAAATAAAGATTTTTCTCTAACTTTCACGTGTTATTTCATGCTGTTAGTAGTCTTGTAAATATCGTGATCCTACTTGGAGACTTTCGTGTATGTTTAAAGAAGCTGTGTCATCAGCAAATGTCAATTTGTGGACTCGGTTTCTAGTTGGCATATCCGACACAATAAGTAATAATGGTTTCTTTGGAATCATATTTATTTATTTTGTCAATTCCTATACAACAAGATTTAATCTTATATTTAAAGTATAGGAAAGTGGAGTTTATAAATTATATTTTGGGATTACACATTAATACAAGTACATACACTTAAGCTATATTAACTATAAAAAGTTTATACTCTAACAAATACATTACAATTAAAAGAATTACAATTCACTGTTGTGCAAAAAAACAAACAAAAAATGTTTAAAGCTATTTGCGTTGCTATTGAGTTGTTGTTTGGGGAAGGATATTCCAAAGACGCGCCGCGTGTATAAAGAAGTGCCATTCAGATACATGAAGACGGTGTAAAGGAATTATTCCTCTGAGTGATCTGGCAAGCCTAATCTTGTCTATAAGATATTGTGGAGCTTCTGAATAAATAATCTTGTGCAAAAATAATAGGACGCGTATGTTAAGAAGATTATCAAACGAAACATCGTAAAGTTGAGCGGAAAAATTAGATACACGGTCATATCTTCTTAAGCCATACACATATCTAATTATGTTATTATATAAAACGTTTAATTTCCTTTTACTAATTGAGTCACAGTTTGCGAAAAGCTTACAGCCGTAAATTAAACCTGGAAGAAGATAGGATTTTGCAAGAAGTTTCCTTATCCCTAAGGGAGTATAATATTGTGTCGGCCAAAGGCACCTTAGCTTAACATAACTATTCCACTCTGAGGGAAAACACTCAAGTCGTAAAATACCATTAAAAATTGTATCTAAGTCAAGAGCTTTCTCGGGGTTTACATCAGGAAAAAACTTCAAATTTCAGGGGGACTGCAACACTACAGACGAACTTTCTGTAATAGTGAGCACCGTGTCATGTTCGAAATACTTGGTGTAAAATACAAAAAACCTAACTGAAGCATTTTAAAAGTAAGAGTCTTAAAGTTTGTTGTGGATTACTTTCAAGCAAACTCGAACAAAATATAGTTAGGAGGCCATTAACGTGGCGGGCACAGCTAGTCTAGTACAATAGCGAATTTCTCGTAACTATGTGAAATATATTTTAGATACACTTAGACGTTCCAGTGTCTTGCATCTTAAATTCGAATACTATTCTATTATAGCATTGTCATGATCAGACCACAAGTTAAGAAATGGCCTATTTAGTATTGCTGAAATGAATGTCTGAATTAGTTTCAAAAACAAAATTAGTGTGAAAAAAATAAAACCCTACTCTTCTCTATTGGAGAACCCTTTCAAATTTTTGCGAAACAGGCAAATTCTGGAATTTCTCTATTTAAAATTGTTAATTGTTTAAAAATAAATTTATATTGTTTATTGATTTCATTTGCAGCAATCAGTCGTACAGTTTATTTGAGAGTTTGTGATTTTAGGATTCAATTTTATTTTTTTTTTTTCAGCTCGTTGATCTTTTGATTAACAAAACATAATTTTAAAAAATTATTTTTGGAAATAAAAATGAGTGATGATTTTTGTTTACCTCTAGTATCTCATTTTCATTATTTTACGTTCACAATGAGGTCAGATTTACGTCTCCAACATATAATTTTTTTTTTATATCGTCCTGACAATATTTTGTTCGAGTTTGTATTTTTAGAAAATAATAAACACCAATTTTTAAGTCTCTTACTTTTATAGTGGTGCATAGATGATTTATATTCTATGTAGTAAGTACCCATCTCTGGGTAATTATTCAGACAGACGGACAAAATTTCATAAATTGGTATTTTGTATTCCATCCATATCGATTGATATCGGGAGGAGAAACAAAATTTAAATTGTTTTTACAATTAAATTAATGCAATGTGGGAGCAAATATTCCATTAATTTACACAATACATTTTATATTTAAGTGGCAACGCCATACGTTCATCAGAGATTGCTTTCGTGAGTTAACTATTCGCAAATAAAAAATACTTCACTGTTTATATAGCAAATTTATCTATTTACAATATTTTTATTTGTGAATAAGTGCTGCGTATAAACGTAGTATTAGTCCTCTTACATTTTATTACATCGCACACTAAATAATAAATAGTCATAACTGGAAAAATACCCGTTACTGTTGTACTCACTTTGATTGTAAAATTAAAACCATGTTTTTAGAAACAGTTTTTTGCCTCTCCTGATCAGTTGTGACTTTTAAGTTGTGACTGTCTATAATTTAGTATGCGATATGTTTACAAAACGGTTTGCTTGAAACAAAGAGTTATAACTACTAACGCTTTGAAAATTCATTCATATTTAGTCATTTCATCAGAGTCCTGACAATATTTTTTCGAGTTTTACTGTTGCTTCCGCACCAATTTTTAAGAATTTCTTTTTTATAGTGCTGCAGAAAGGATGTTGCAAGATAGTAGATAGACATATAATAAAATAGTAACCCATTACGTAAAAACTACTGTAAGGAGGTACCTTAGGATCCAATATAGGATACTTTTTTTCCGCAAAAATATTTCCAAGAGAAAGTGGAGAAAAAGCAGTGAAAGTACGCAGTTATTTTAGTAAGGATGGACCTTTCATTTAGTCAATACATAAACCATAACTCAAGCACTAACCGATATGCTTAAACTATGCATATCGGTTAGTGCTTCAGTGATGGGTTTTGTATTTACTTATTTTAAAAGGGATGAGAAACTTTATATGTTTAAAAAAGTAAGGAACTTTGGTGAGGATTGCTTTCAAAGCAAAATTGACCAAAATATTGCACGGACGTTGACGAAGTGACGGGCACAGCTAGTCTTTATATAAAATTATATTATTGCAGAGTAAAATAATAATAGATGGTTTCCTAGGGGATTTGGATACCAAGCAAGGGCTCTGATTGGTTTTAACTTGGTAAAAACCAGACCTATCTTGGTCCCTCTTTCATCTAAACTGTGGACACAGACCTCCCCGTAGTGTCACCTGGGGTAGCTACCTTTAACACCCCTTTTAGAGGCAGTGGGCTAAAATGTGCCGCGCGTTCACCCGTAAGAACGATAAAAATATGGGTTGAGCCGTCGGGTTAGTAACCCACCCTTATAAAAACTTATGTACTATGAAAAAACAAAGAAAAATTAAAAAAAAACCCTAATGTTGACGACCCCCGCAAACGATTTAAGGACCACGATCTGCGAATCTGCACCTGGAATGTCAGGACCTTTTATAGAGAAGGTGCAGTATACGCACTGGTGGATGTACTTGAAAAGTACAATGCCGATATTACTGCCTTACAGAAAATGCGATGGAATGGGAAAGGCATCACAACAACACCCAAGGGTGAGCATTGTACTATAGCTGCTATGACACAAGACATGAACTTGGCTGTGGATTTGTGGTTAGTCGGAGACTCAAACACCTTATCTCCAGATTCACTCCGGTGGATGAGAGGATAGCCACAATCCGCATAAAAGCCAAGTTCTTTAACATCAGTCTTATATGTGCCCATGCCCCGACCGAAGACAAGGACGAACAGACCAAAGATGTATTCTACGAGCGCCTAGAAGGAGCATATGACCGCTGCCCCGACCACGACATTAAAATTGTCCTAGGAGATTTTAATGCAAAAATAGGAAGGGGAGGCAACCCTACATTCAGTAGCAACACGTAATGCAAGGGAGGGGTATCGGGAGAAAAGGAGAGAGGAGAAACGTCTATTCCGCAGAAAAAAGAGAGAAATGGAAAGACGTGAGTGTGAGCGAATCGAGATGTACAGGAGTCAGAATGAGGTCCGAAAATTCTACCAAAGAGTGAAAAAACAAACTGATGGCTTTGGTACAAGCATATCCTCCTGTAAAGATGAAGAAGGTAATCTGTTGACAGATACTGAGTGTGTGCTGAGGAAGTGGAGGGAACATTTTTCCACACTATTGGTATCAGATAGTAGCGGTGACGAAGATACCCCAGAACCAATTCCGGATGACGGTATTGAGTGTGTACCACTTAGCCAAAATGAGGTCAAAGTAGCAGTTACTCGGCGAAGAATAATAAGATAGCAGGAGCCGATGGGTTACCAGCCGAACTATTTAAGACTGGAGGCGTCACGCTGATAAGGTGTATACATCAGCTGGTTTGTTCAATTTGGTTAGAGGAATGCATAACCGATGATTGGAACTTCAGCATATTATGTCCCGTGCACAAAAAAAGGAGACAAGACAGTATGCGCCAACTACAGTCTCCTAAGTCTCCTTCCCATCGCATACAAAATACTTTCCAGCGTACTGTGTGAAAGATTAAAATCTAAAGTTGGCGAGATAATTGGGCCATATCAATATGGCTTTAGACCTGGCAAATCCACCACCGACCAGATATTCACCTGACGTCAAATCCTGAACAAGACCCAGGAAAAACAGATCGACACCTACCATCTATTTGTCGACTACAAGGCTGCTTTTGATAGCCCCATACGATCAAAAGTGTTTCCAGCCATGTCTGAGTTTGGTATCTCTACAAAATTAATAGGGCTGTGCAAGATGACTTTAACTGATACGCGATCTTCCGTTAAAATAGGAAAAAACCTCTCCAAACCGTTTAGTACCAAACGAGGTTTCAGACAAGGCGATAGTCTATCGTGTGACCTTTTTAATATCCTGCTAGAAAAGGTTATACGGGATGCGAATGTGAATATAATTGGCACGCTATACACTAAACAACACATGTTACTCGCTTACGCTGACGATATAGACATCATGGGTCGAACATTGCGAACTTTGAAAAAATCGAAAAAGAATCTGCCAAATTGGCTCTGGAAGTAAACGGCGATAAAACCAAGTTGATGGTATCAACGCACAAGACGTCCAGTAGACTCGGGCAGACAGTAAAAGTTGAAAACTACAACTTTGAGGTAGTCAGCGATTTTATCTACCTCGGTACCGCCATTAACAAAATAAACAACATCAGTTTTGAGATAAAGAGAAGAATAATACTGGCCAATAGATGCTACTTTGGACTAAGTAAGCAGTTTAAAAACAAGGCCACCTCTCGACAGACAAAAATCACTCTCTTCAAGACACTGATATTACCCGTGCTATTATATGGTTCCAAAACATGGGTACTTACGAAAGCAGATGATGCAGTGCTTGGAGTGTTTGAGAGAAAAATTCTATCGTAAAATCTATGGACCAACCTGCGTTGGCGGAGTAGTAAGTAAAATAAGTAAGTAAAATAAGTAAAATTGCATTTTTCTCTTTATTTTTAAGATGCATATCGTAAAGGCACTCATTGTGGAAGTGGCTTTATGTTGTTTTTATGTCATTTTACCTTTCTGGGGACGAAAATAACAGTTGGTAACTTCCTAAAAACCAATTCTACTATTTTTAATGTAAATATAAATATTGTGCAGTGGAAACCTTCATGTGTGAGCCGATCGTGTACTTGGGTTATTTACTTGCCTGTTTTTAATTGTATAAAATATTATTTTAATTGTATAAAATATTATAAAGAAAATATTAGTTTAATATTTTATAAAAATATCAACCCTAACCGCCACTTTCACAATGTATGATAAATTAATTAACTTCAAATTTAATCGCAGGTTAAGTTAAATTGCATTTCACAAAGCATAATTAATGTGCGGTTTCTGTATTACAGGCTCGTTTGTATGAAAAGCACAATTTTTTTTTTGAGTAATTCCTATAGAAATTTCTTGGACCAGCCGCTCGCCTGTAATACAGAAACCGCTCATAAGTTTTGATTATACGTCTTGAGTGACTGACTGGCCGCAACAATTCCGAAGTAAAGAGTATAGACTTAAGTATGTGCGGTTTCTGTGTCACTCAAAATATTGAGTGCTTTTCATACAAATTTTCTAGACGAGCCGCTCGCCTGTAATACAGAAACCGCCCATAAACCGTTGCCAAAATCACGGATGATGCCCACAAAACGCTCCGTCAATGGACGACACGAAATAAAGTGCATGCAAAAATTTATATTGTACAATTATTTTAAGAAACCCTAGAGAAAAATTAGATGATCTATTTGATACGAAATAGTAGTAAAATTAATAATTTTAATGCAAAATTTAATTTTTTAGAAATTAATAAAAAATAGCAAACGAGCTTATTTTACACACAACTTTCTTGATATTAAATAGGTCTGTTCCAGGTACATAACAAAACAGTCCGGACTATTGAGAGTAAAAACAAAAATACTCTCTGAATGTGAGAAAATTGTCCAAAGTTGCTGTAACGCAAAAAATTACAATTGAACTAATGCTGCTTACTATCTCAAATTAATTTTATTTTAGTGATTTTAGACGCTTAAATGCATAAAATATTAAAAGCAATTTATTTGCATCATTGGGAACGGCTGTAAAAAGGGATTGAAAATAAACTGAAAAACTAAAAGCCAGTTAATATTTAAAAAGTTATTTATAATTTTTTGAACAAAATCTTTGTGGTATACGAGGGGGATACTAGTACCCCCCATACAAAAAAATTAATAATATTGTAATATCTACATAACTACAATAGCGAGACATTCTAAATTGACTGAGGGTAACTCTTAAAACAAACTCTATGTATGAACAAAATCTTGGACGTATACGAGGGGGGAAATAGATATCCCCAAACAAAAAAATTCACAATTTTCCTATATTTGCAGATCTACAATAGCGAGGCACCCTGAATTGAATGAGTGTAACTTTTAATACATGTTTAAACAAAATCTTGGGTATATAGGAGGAAAAAATGGATACCACGATACAAGGAAATTAATATTTTCAATGTATTTGGAGAACTACAATAGCGGCGCACCCCAAATCGAATCAGGGTTGCCTGAATTTGGTAACTCCAACCTATGCTTAATTTATAATTCGATTATTGAACCAATATGGTGCTATGGTTCTAAGTTATGGGCGACAAAATAAATAATTTTTAGAATTTTATATAAATTTTAGAATTTTATCCAGGGATGGGTAACTTTATAAAAAATAAATACGTAAGAGTCTTAAAATTTGGTGTGGATTACTTTCAAAGCAAAATAAAACATAATATTTTCAGGACGCACACAATGTGTGTGGGCACATCTAGTCAATCATATTTTTATAGAAAACCAAGCTCATTTCGAGGTAAGTAGCATTATTATTAAACAAAGTTGTTGAATATGGAGTGCTTCCAACTCATCATTTTTTTTCAAAAGGTAACTGTATCCATTTCGGGTCGGCATTTGACTGCAAAGTTCGAAGGTCGATTAAAAATAAATTCGAACTAACATAAAAAACGCCGCGATACGGGTCTTCAAATTTAGCTTCTATTTTCACCCCTCACTCTCAGAATCGACCTAACTTTTGCTAACTTGAATTTGTTCCACAGTGTAATCATACATTGTATAAAACCTCGAAGAACTGAAAATCTCATTTTTGAAAGTTTCGGAATCTTTTCATTCAGTTATCTTTATTAAATATATTTATTTATTTACATATTTATTATTATTATGATATTTCAGAATTTAAATTGTCTATGCTTTTGCTGAAGAAAGCAAAAGTAATGAGCTGTAAGCAAAAGAAAAGAAATCGACAAGCACTCAAAAACTCAGCATCTAAAGAAAATATTTATTTGTTGCTTTAAATACCAAATTTTCACGGTAAAACAATTTTCATTCGTACTTAAATAGACACACATCAAATAAAAAGTTTTCCATTATTTTAAACGAACCTCGTATATTTTAAAAATCATGTATTAGCGCCACTTTTATTTTTTAATATCATATCTTGTATGGCCAACCCATTAAATTGCAATTTTCCTTTAAATTTGCTAAATCGAAAATGCATTTTGTAGTCAAACAGCAACAATAAAAATTTGTTTAGCAGCAATTACTTTTAAAGCTTTCGAAGCATGGCTACAAATTTAATCGTTTGATTTTCAATACAAGTTGGGTCTTTTTTGTTTTTAGATTTTTTCAAGAGTATTGTTATTGACAAGAAATTAAATTGTGTCTTTTGCAAAACACTAAACTCAAGCGTTTAAACTGCACGATTAAACTGCGACTTTTTATTACATTTTAAGTTTAAACTTGTTTCTCATACTTTTACTTTAGATTAAATTTTGCTTCAAGCTTCACTCAAGGTCTGTTAAAGATTTTGGTTTGTTTCTTGTATATAAGGAAATTGCTTAACTTATTTTTTCTTGTCTATATGAATATTAATTAAAATGGAAAAGTTTTTCTTACAAACTTAATTAAAATTAAAAAAGCTTTAAGTTTGTTAAACTATTTATAAAATGCTAGAGAAAAAAACCCAATATTCTTTATTTAAAATACTGGCTATCCCCGGTGCGCTTCGCTACACCCACCCTTAAAAAATACAATAAACAATTAAAAAAAAAAGTATTGCCAACTTTTAACTCGAAAACGCACGTTATTCTCACGCCAAGAATGTTTCAGTTTATATAGTGCCACGACCACTGTTCCCATCTATGCGTATTAACACGATATATAATTTTATACTTTGTATGGGAGTACCACCTAATCCAGTCTGTATTTTGCTAGATTATGCACTTTAGTATGAGGGTTACTTGTGCAAATTTTTAAGACTACATATTGCAGTTCTCTAGGTACACAATAACAATTTTTCACCTTGTATGAGAGCTACCACACCCACTGTGGTAGCTCTTGTGCAAAATTTTAAGACTCTACTTATTGTTGTTCTCTATGTACACGATAATAATTTTTCACTTTTTAGGGGAGGTACCATTCCTATAGTCCAAATCCAGTCTATATTTTGCTAGATTATGTACATTAGTCTGAGGGTTACTTGTGCAAATTTTTAAGACCACATATTGCAGTTTTCTAGGTACCCTATAAGAATTTTTCACTTTGTAAGAGTTACCACACCCACTGTCCTAATCCAGACTGTATTTTGCTAGACAATGTACATTAATATGACTGTACACGGAAATATTTGTTTAGTTTGTATGGGAGGTACCATGCCCACTATTCCAATCCAGCCTGTATTTCGCTAAACTATATATATTAATAAGGGGGTTACTGGTGCAAAATTTAAAAAATCAAATTTTATAGTTCTAGAGCTACTTAAAAAGTGAGCATTGTCAATTTTTCTTAATAGAACCACTGTTGCCAATTTGGAGATTTTGCAGCTAAATCTAGCGTTTTTGCAATGCCAATCGTGGAGAAAATCGTCTCTTAGCGGTTAGCGGGAAATCTAGCGATTTTTAAATTGCTTTAAAGAGATCAAGGCGAATTCATACCAGATGTAGGCAGTAGAGCAACAACTACAACAAAACAACAACTTTGACATTAGATTAGCAGATTTGAAACAATGTATTTTTGACAAGACATTAGCAAAAAAACGAGAGCAAAAAATAATCAGCTGGGCTATCAACAATAGCCCAGCTATCAGCTGGGCTATTGTCAAATATGCAATACATTTGAACAAAGTAAACTTGCTGTGGAGAGCAATAACTTTGTTTGTACAGAGGGATAGTTAAAAGTTATTTTCATGACTTTGTGGTTCTTGCATCTTTCATGCGAGAAACACGACAATAGCATGTTTAGTACCGCTTTTAAAGTTAAAATAAGATATAAGTGCTAAATAACTAGTTCTGGGTTAAAATTTTTTTCACAATAATACGATTTTTTAAAACATTATCAAATTGTATTGAATACCGTAAGTAACAACACAAAAATAATCTTATTATTTCAAAAATATATGGGACGAATTACGAATCCACCAGGATGAGATGTAAACAAAACAACAACTTTACCTGGATGTGCTCCGGTAGGCAACTAAGTGTTCTTGTCTTTTTGTTTGCGGGTTGCATTTGTGTCACTTCAGCAAAAGGTATTAGTTACTACGCGTGTAAAATCAAGTTACAATTTTGAATTTAATTGTAACTGTATTGTAACAAAAAAGCCTGAGGGCAATAGGTTCTTAAAAACTTTGTGACGATTTTCGACATTCAAACTTCTGTTTGCTCACATAACGATTTAGAATAAGCTTTATCTTATCAATAAACGTAGAAAATAGAACTGTATTAAGAATGAACTAAGTATGCTGTTGTCGATTGGATTTATTTATTAAAGTTAATGTTTGAGAAAGGTTTAATTGACAGAAACGAATAAATCGTTCCTATATCTGATAAAAATTACTTTAAAGTTTGCCTAGAATGCTGTTCTGTTTTTCCTTTAATTACCGCTAAACATAAAATTTAGCGCTTTCTAGCATTTTTCAATACAAATTTGGTGGGAAATCGTAAGAAAAAGTTGGCAACAGTGAATAGCACCTATACTGCCCCCAGATCAAGGCGAATTCATACCAGGTGTGAGCAGTAGGACAACAACTACAACAAAACAACAACTTTGACATTAGATTAGCAGATATGAAACAATGTATTTTTTGACAAGACATTAGCAAAAAACAATCAGCTAACAAGGGCTATCGACTCCACCTGGTATGAATTCGCCTTGCCCCAGATGAACCTACGCAAACCTTTGAGTTTCTCTGAGCACCAGCGTTGCCACAAAGAAAAATATTTTTCTACCAAAGTCATCCTTAAAATCTACCAAAACCTAGCAAAACCTAAAAAAAAACTACCAAAATTTGTTTATCATAAATTAATTGTATCCTTTATTTTGTCAACTACACAAATTTGTTTGCATTGCCTTCATAATATCATTTATGGCCATGATTCACTATCATACTCAGTCGTACGATCTGTCACAAATAGCATGTGTGCTCAAAAAGTATGATAGTGTGGATTAAAAATGTATGTGTGTGACTCTTTTTTTTTGTATGATATAGTGTGGCATCTACAACGCCATTCTGAATCGATTTTTTGAGTAGGACAGAATTCTGTCAGATTTTTTTGTAATTGAATCGTACGATTGTGTAGGATAGTGAATCCTGGCCTTTACTACGTTTTCATTCATTAATTTTAGAGTAGGTAAACATATACTTATCCACATTTCTGCAATTGTTTTATTTAACTTTTTAAGCACTTTTTGGGAAATAATAATAAAAATAATTAAAATTAACGAACAATTTGTTCTACCAAAAACGCATAAGAACTGGAACAAACCAACCAAACTTCCAAATCGTTCATAATAAAAAGAAAACTACCAATTTTGGTCTGATCAGACCAAAGTGGCATCCCTGGTGAGCACACACACAATCTCAACGATACTCTCACAGAGAGAGCAAACCATATACAAATTTTCTATCAGCAGTACGCCAGTATTTGCTTCGCTTTGTTTTATGAAAATGGTACACTCTAAATATGTAACAACAAATTAAGAAGTTTATACAGACAACTAATCTTGTTTATTTTTATTATAGCATTTATTATTGTGTTAAAAAAAATAAAATTAGATAGAAAGAAATTTAATATGAAAAAATACATTTATGCCCATTATTATAACTTGCCGATAACTAAAGTTAGGATTTTATTCGAGAGATAAGTAAGCTTTCGTTTTAAAAACGAGGGTTAGGCTCATTACTATTAATTGCCTTTAAAGTACGTGATAGCTCCATGTTACTTTTATCTGACTTGTTACAAAGAAATCCTACTAATCTCTCCGATAAAATCCCAACTTCAGCTATTGGCAAGTTATAATAATGGGCTTTAGTCGTTAAAATATTTATTTATTCAATTACATTATTTACTTCCTTATAATTATTTACAATCATATATTATATTCAATGTGTTGCACATTTGGTGATAAGCATAATTAAGTTATAAAATAAGAAAATTTACCATATACAATGCAGAGAATTTTTTTCAGTGTAACACACCAATACATTCTCATTTTAACAACTTTCTCGATTTTTTAGGTGATTGCTTAGGGACTCAATTCTGATAATTGTTTATGAAAGTAGCCCCAAAAAGAAGAACTTCTGCATCATTCGTTTGGTTATGCGACATCAAATAATAATTTAAAAATTAATTTGAAATTAGTAAGTATCGTATAGGGGAATTTGTCACGTTTTAGGCTCTTTAGGCTCTTTCCTTTAATCTGTTCATACAACGTTTCGCTACATAAGCAACAGTTTCGCAGTTATAAGTAAATGTATAAAGAAAAAAACTATTTTTTGCCTAAAAAATTTAAATTTTTTATTTTTAATTCATAAAAAATCCAAAACGGTAAAAAAGTGCCATAAGTACCTGCCAGTAAAATATTGCAAAATTTGTAGTATTTATAGGTGTTCTTTGATCGATTTTTGTCATTTAACAAGACGAACGCAAAAAGTACAAGTTAATTTTTCTCCGGTTTTTAAAAGTGAATAACAAGAAAACATATATTTCAATATGGAAAATAACAAGTGCCTAAAATTGGATAATTATTGTTACGTTTGTGGTCATAGGGTCCCAAAAAGAAGGCAACTTGATCGAACAAATTTGTTTACTGAGGAATTCAAAACAGCGTATTTTCATTATTTTGATGTAGCAGATTTAAGTGGTGCAAATTTTACGCCGAACACAGTGTGCAAGAATTGTTATAATACCCTTATAATGTGGCTACATGGAAAAGGGACTCAATTATCAGAATTGATTCCCGAAATTATATGTTGTACTGTGCTATGTTAATAATGATATTTTTAAATACATATGTATGTTAAAAAATTAAGAAACTAATAAAACTGAAGTTATTCAGTCTTACACATATTTTAAAGTTTCTTCATATTGTTTGAAATTTTACTGCCACGCTTAATTAGAAACAATAATTCATTGACAGGTAAACAAATTAAGACATTAAGATGCAAATTTTTCTTAATTTTTTGTTTCAAAACCTTTGTGCTTTCGCTGACTCATAATTGTAGACATTTCTTTCTCACCAGAGTTTCTTATGGTATGCACATTTAGTATGTGTCTGCCCATGACGCTAATGCTAGTGTAGCACACCTGTCGTCTCAGTCCGAGTAGGCATAGTCTGCAAGTATCGTCTGTCCTTGAAGTTTCCTAACCCAGTTAATCAGTTTAAGGTACTTAGATTATATCTAAGCACCAACACTACCTGCCAAGATTCTCGCTTGTCTGCAGAAAACACCCAGCCAATCGAAGCCGCAAACCACAGACTGATAGTTAGTACATCGAGGCTTTTGGCTCTTTTTATGTCACCCTGTAGATATTCGATAGACATCAAATGCGGACTAGAATACGGAATTGTCTTCAAACTACTTTTTGTTAACTTTAAAGTGTGTTTCGAAACGTTACTCAATTAAGGCCCATTATTATAACTTGCCATTAGCTAAAGTTAGGATTTTATCAGGGAGATAAGTAGTTTTTCATTATTATAAGTATACTTAAAGCTAGAAGTGACTAATAAACTAAAGGGAAGAACATCTTGACTTTAACTTTTAACATCAGATATAAGAGTTTGAAGTTGCCATGTTTTGTCATCTATAAAGATGCCGTATTTTCTAATCTATGAAGAAAAATAAATTCATGTTAATTTAATTTGACATTGAAAAATAAAAATGGAAAACAGATCTCGTTTGTTGTATATAAAATATTTTCGTTTATTTGTTGCACCGATAACTAATTTGTGGTTTGTTGAAAGTAAACGAATAAATTAAAGGTATGATGTTGCCACTACGTTTATTTTATTTTGTCAAAAGTAGTCGGTGTTTCTTCTTGTTCTACCATATTTTCAAAAATATTAATTTTATTTTACAATGAAGTTGTAATAACGAAAAATAGTTATTGTTCACTTTATCGCTCACTTGAGCAAAAGTGCAATTTAACTAAAACGTACTTTAAAGCAAGTTATAATAATGGGCCTAAAATTGCTATATTTTTCTCAGCCTACGGTAACTCTGCATTATTTAAATATTCGTCGTATTTATCTTTATTTAGAATTCTATCAGTTATCTCCATAGCATAATTGATACTTCAATATACGTTACTGCATAATAAATAGAGAATTAAATTCTTGATTAATATCTCCGACCTTCACGATCAAGGTCATAGATCTTGTTTTCATCACTCCAAAGCACATATTTTAACTGAATTTCAGTCTAGTTCTTGACAAAATGTAGATGAATTTTCCTTGGAACTTTATACAAAGGAATCAGAGTGAAAACCTTTATGTAGGATAGTACGATTATGTAGGTTAGTGAATCCTATCCTTACTGGATAAGCATTACATTAAGTTCTGTTAGCCGAATGTAACTTTAACGGAACTTAACATACGAAAATTGTTGTTTTTATTGTTGTTTTTGTTTTAAATTTATTTTGGGTTTGACGCAAAACCTTTACTACATTTGTACGTTTCTTTTGTTATCAAAGCAAACACAGAACTACATAGATAAACTCAAACAATAGCAATTTTTATGTGTTACGTTCCGTTAAAGTAAGGTTTAACTAATTCAGCAATAAGTAAGTAACCACCCACCACCAACCATGTTACCTAACATTTCTAACAACAAAACCACGTACAACAAAAAACAAAACAACATGGCATTAAAAGTGAAAGGGTATTTCTTGAAAAAAATTGTGTTCTCTGTTTTATACATAAGTTTTCGTGACAATGACCAGTCTTGCCATGCGTATATGGAAAAATGTATGCGTTTCTTTAAAGTTATATGTATAAAGAATTAACAATAAAAAAATAGTCCAAATAATTAGTGTAGTAGGTGTATTTACTTTATATTATAGAATTATTAAAGTACCACTCTGGCATATGTTTAATAAATGTCAACATGTCATGTATAATTTTTAAAACTTACATATGTATATATGAATACTTACTAGTGTCACATAAAAAGATACTGTACAAAATACCATTTTGGTTTAAGATTCGAATTACTAAGTGAAAGTTTGACATCTAAGCTAAGCGTAGAGTTTCTGCTAATAAGCCAGTTTGTTTACACATATATTGCATTTAAATTCATTTGTATTTATTTTGCTTTTCCCGGATAGGCTTCGATAAAAATATATACCACGGTATTTAAGCTCCCTCCCTCAAAAAAAAGGGCAAAAGCCACAATAAAAATGTTGAATGTATGTGTACACTTTTGGTTATTAATTTTTCGGTTGATAAGCAGCATAGTGGGATTTTACAACATTTGAAGTGAGATACAATTGATTTTTATTTTTTTGAATAGTATGCTTAGACCCATTATTATAAATTGCCAATAGCTAAAGTTAGGATTTTATATGAGACATAAGTAGTGTTTTGTTATAAAAAGTCTCGTAAGTCTCGTTTCCATAACATGCCTATAAAGTACGTAATATGTAGCTAAAGATTATATTTTGCTTATTTATAATAACGAAAAACTACTTATCTCTTCGAAAAACCCTAACTTTAGCTATTGGCAAGTTATAATACCGAGCCTTAGTGAAATAATGCTCATAACACGCAAGGAAAAAACATGGTTAAGGTAACCATAATTTAAAAGTAACATATTATGATTAAATTGTTTGTTGTAGTTAAACCATAATATAATTAAACATAATGTTATGTTAAAACCATATTAATGTCAAATGTTATTATGACATAATATGTCATATGTTATGATCAAATATATACATTATATGATTAGGTTTAATGAATATATGTAATTGGATTAACAAATATGGAATGTCATGTGGGCTAAGCCTGTTTTTTTAACATTCTTGATAATACAGAAAACAATAATTTATTTTTTATTTTACTTACACATAAATTAGCAAAAAATAATAATCAATTACATAATATTATTAATAATAAAAAAATATGTGTATAAATTCACATAAATATTTTTTGTACTGGTTTCCAGCGACTCATATGACTCCCTGGATTATTAGTTATATGTTTTTCAGAGTATAATTGTCTGTTTATTATCAAGGCTAAGACATTGTTATCGACTTAAAAATGATATATCCTATATATATCATCATTATCTGGAACGTTTTTAGTGTGTGTGATAACTATGCTCTTCACCACTAAATATTTGCCGATCTAAAGACCGATCTTTCATTTTGCTTAATCTAGCTGATCATGGGAATTTTCGTGGTTTCACCAATTAAATGTTTTAATTGGTTTCAGATTAAAATTTAATTAAATAATTAATTGATTAATTTATTTGCTTAATTAGGAAATATTGTTGTTCTGTTTTAAACAAATATACATATATTTGTATCAATTAAAAAATTAATTAAAACTAATTAAAACCTTTAATTGGTGCATAAAATTTCTTCTGTGTTATTACAATTTCATTGCCGTCGTCGGAATCTGAATAAATTAATGGGTTGTGGATTGTCAAATGATCTGCGATATTATATTCATATTATTTTTTGTATTTGGTTATAAGTGCAGTCGGTAAAGCTCGGTAAAGCTTTATCGACAACATTTATCGCAAATAAAAAACAGGGTTGAGGTAACCATAATCTAAGAGCAATATGTTAGAAAATATGCTCTTAGATTATGGTTACCTCAATATGTTATTGAAACCATATAAGGTTTTATTTAAACCATATTATTTTAAACCATAATAATAATATTGTTGTCTTTGAAACATATTATTATCTTATATAAAAATAACAGTGAAAAAAAAAACGACCATAATTATGTTTATAATATAAACATACTATAATATAATGTGAAACATGTAAATGGTTATATGTGACAACGTATATATATATACTTATAAATAACAAAAAACAAATACACGAATATTTCCATTTAGACTTACATACATACAAATTTTGATATTTTCTGCTAACCTTTTTATATGATTGATATTTTTAATTTAAAACTATCATTTATAATAAAAACCAATTTTATTTGTTGACAACAAATGTGTATTTAATGTTTTTACGGTTTTAGATGAACCGATAGCTTACACACCTATTTCTGAACTAAAAAGGCCAAAACCAAAATGTGTATTTTTGAAAACAAACATTATTTGTTTATTTTTAGTCATACTTTACATACTATGTTTAATAATAATAATATATAATGGTTATAAATATAATTTTATTTTTAAATATTAAAACAAATTTTGTTGTGGTTTGAATTTTAATATGGTTAAAATCAACCATGTTGCTTTTTTGATGCGTATAACCATTGAATGATTAACTGTTAACAAAAACTTGTTTATCGTGACCAAAGTATTGTTTAAAATAACTATAATTTGTTCAAAGCAAACATGTATTGTTACAGACAACATAGTGCGGTTGCCGTAACCATACAATAACCATGTTTTTTCTTTGCGTGCGGTTTCGAAATTAATTGGTGCAATTGGTAGTGGAACCTCAAGAAAATGTAACCAAACGGCATCACTGACGATGACGTTGAAAAATGTTTATTTGAATGCTGGTATTTTGTACAATAAAATTTAAGGGTAAACTTTACCAACAAACGACTGTAAATATACTTAAATGCTTTACCATGTAAATATGTATGAATGCATGTGTGTACATATTTATTGAAAACAAAAGCAAACATTAAAAGAGCTTACTTATAGCTAAATTACACCATGAAATCAGTTGCATGAAACTTTTTTTGTTACGACAAAAGATCTAGTGAGGCAAAGAAAAACAAGAAATTTCAAAAGAGAATTGAAAAAATTTCATGAAACAATTTCATGGTGTAAGTTACGTATGACTCTCAATATAAGTGTACTTTGTGCTTCTGTTTGTTTTTTCCAGAAACAAAAGCAAAACAAAAACCAAGGAAAACAAGAAAAACAAAACCAAAACACAAAAACAAACTTAAAGTCATATTACGTTATAAAGTTTAGTTGTTTTATTGTGACACTTGTGACCGGACGAGAAAAGTGAAATTTAGCGAAACAATTGATTGCACCGTGCTTTTTTCCGCCAAATCAATTTTAATTTGTTTTAGTTAAAATTTTGTACATTATTTATCTGTTTTATAAAAACCGCTATTTATTTGTGTTAAAAGTGCAAGTACAGAGAAGTTAGAAAATTGTGTTTTTAATTTTTTTTTTAATTTTTGTGTGGTGTGTCATTTTTGGAAAAAATAAGTGATAAAAAGCTGTTAGAAGATAACAAAAAATATTATAACGGTCTTGTTTAATAGGTAAAAAAACACTTAAAAAAATATTAAAATATACCTATATGATAATTAAAAATAATTTATAATAATAAACAAAGGGAAAGTAAATAATAAATTGTTAACATTGTTTTAATTTTGTCTTTTTGTCTTTGAGACCTTTTAACCAATGAGTTAGTTTTCTTCAAGATATTCTTAAGTTAATATATTTTTGTTGTTATTGTGTTTTTGTAACTGACAAGTGTATTTGAAATACAGTGGTGGTGAAAATTTTTCAACAATAATCACATCTTAACCAACCATTAATATTGTTGAGACAGATACCTAGT
Source organism: Phasia obesa (assembly GCA_949628195.1). Classification (NCBI taxonomy): domain Eukaryota; kingdom Metazoa; phylum Arthropoda; class Insecta; order Diptera; family Tachinidae; genus Phasia; species Phasia obesa. The sequence continues at coordinate 84,737,260 of OX451219.1, read as the reverse complement.
ATATGATAGCTGTAACACAGCTTTTTTTAAAGCGTTTGAGTTTACAATTAAAACCGGGCCATTAAGTTTATAAATATAAAACGAATTGAAAATCGGGAATATGCATTATGTTTATACCTATCAGTTAAAACTTCTCTTCATTTAATATGCTCCAGCTAATTTTTGTTATGACCAGTGTTACCTACCAAAACTTTCCTTAAAACGAACAAAAAACTGCCAGATCTACCAAAAATTTTAATTATATAATTTTTGTATTAAATTAATTTAAAGAAAAAATAGTTAATCTTGTGACCTAAGGGGTTTCTGCGTAATTCGAATCGAAAAGACAATTATTCTAAATTGTATGACTTTTACATTCGGGTATGTTCTGTAATCCGAAACCGAGTGGAATTGAAATCGAATAAATTTTTAAAGAAAAATATAACTTGGTTGCACCTATTATTTTAAAACATTAGCGATCAAGGAAGTTATGTGAATAGTCTTTAATAAAATGTATAAAAAATAATATCAAAATGTTGTAAGATTTAAAAGTTATGACAGTTTAAAATTTCATTCGGATTCAATTTCACTCGATTTCGGATTACAGAACATACCCGATTGTGTTTCGAAAAAGTTTTCTTACGAATCGAATTACGCAGTAACCCGTCTGATTTTACCTTTACTCCTTATTGTTATTTCTGGTTAATTAAAAACTTTTTATGTAATATTCGTTAGAGCAGGAATTAATTTGTTTTATTTTTTTTTAATAGCTGTGCCCGCAACGTTGTAGTCGTCCTGCTTCAATTATGGTTTATTTATTTTCCTTATATATAGGTACCCATCTCCAGTTACCTAAATCCCCGTCTTCATTTGCTATCAACATGTCTTAACAAAAGTCAAAGTTCATATAAAAAAACCGTATTAAAAATAATGTTTTTTTTCATATGAAGTTTGACTTTTGTTAACGCATGTTAATGTCTAATGGAGACGGGGGGTAAAAAGCATTAAAAATTCCTCGCTGACAAAACAATAAGTGCGGCCAAGTTTGCAGCACCAATGAATCGATAAAATTGCTTACTTTGCGGAAAAAAGTATTAAAAATTATCTAGTGTTTTTAAATGATGCTGTCTTGTATTCCATTTTGATACTTACAGCACCAGCAACAAAATTGCGTACATTCACTACTTATTCTATATTTTCTGTTGAACAAAAAATTCATTAATTTCATTTATTTGAACCGAGATACTTAGATACCTCCTCACAAAGTTTTAATAAAATTTATCCATTAGTTTTTACGTGACGCGAACAGACAGATAGACAATCGCAGATACAAACAAAAATTGCTCTTTTGTATACCATTTCGATTACTATCTGCACCAGCAACAAAATTTCTAAAAATTATTTCATCTATAGAAATGGTCCTGTTAAAGTTTTATTATGTATAGATATATAAAAAGATCACAAAATATTTTTTTCAATTTATTAAAAAGCTCTCTTTTCTCTTCCGAACAACTTGGTGCTTTACACATACCTTAAAAACTTAATTATTTTTTATTAAAACCTTTCCTAACACTTACCAGTAATCTTTTGGAAAAACAATGTGAAAATTTGTTATTACTGAAGCAAAGTCGAAAATACTTTAATAATGTATCCACTTCGCGAAATGTAGAACCGTTAAATAACGCAAGATAAATTATTAGTAAAGAGAACTAACCAAAAAAATGTACCGTTAGATTTTCAAAGCAGTGATTAAGAATTTGATATTGCAAGAGATTGCAATTATGTTTTAATTATATGACCACCACTGTATATTTAAATGGGTGGCTATCAGGGATGGGAAATGAAATTTTCAAATTGTACCAACCGGCTTTCTAAATTGTACTTTTTGTACTGAAATAAACAAATTTTGGCTGTGAATTTAAATTTTATTGGATGGCGAGTCATTCGACAATCACACTCATTTGTGTGTATTGATACGTAAACAGTACCGGAAGCTACAGATATAATTAGTCTTAGCGTGCAAGTGTTAAACTTAGGTTAGCACCAGCGATCTGAATTCATCTAAGATTGTAATAAAATTAAAACAAAAAAGAAAAGATATTTCATTTGCCAACGTTTTTCAATATCGCAACTCTAAACTGTCGATAGAAGGGTTGGATATTTAAAACTATCTTCTGCGTCTGATCAAAAAAATTTAATTGTAAATGGTTCTTGAAAGGGTTTTTTAGGTTAAAATATATTTTAAGGTTTTGCACGCTTACCTATATACACGTATACGTATTTTCGATACATTCGTCATTATTTTCATTTCTTTCAATTTATGAACCATGTATTCCGATACGTTTTAAGGAGAATTTTCCTATTTTCTCTACAGGTAACTTAAAAAAAGCTGACATAGGACTTTTTTCTAAGCTACATTGAATCCCGACCTTAATTTAAGTACATATTTGTATTATTTATTGGCTAATAGTTTCATTGATTTCAAAGGAGCTGTAAGATTGTGCTTTCTTTGGCAATATATTAAGTGGTCAGGGTTGAAATAGTTCTATAACATTAAAAAATATTGCTGTAGAAGAGTCTAGTTTTCAAACCAGCAACGCTAATCACATCCACCCATTGAAAAAAAAATAGCGACTCTCTTCTAAATTTTCTTTTTGTTATCGCTTTGTTCCTTTTATCACTGACAAATTTTAATTTTAAAGCTATTTGAAGTACAGTCATCCCCCTAATAACACGGTGGATTGGTTCCACGTTAAAGGAAAGCGCGCGTATAGAGTATTCTCGTATAACTAGTTTTTTTACTATACAAAAACTGGGAACACAAATTTAATAAAAATAATTTAATTTTATAGCAACACAATTAACACAATGTGCAAATTACTTATCATTCTAGATTTTATAGTACAGAAATATAATGTGAAAATCCCTGCGTTATATGGGGTAATACCCGCGTTGTAAGAGGGTTTGAAATCACGTAATATAAAAATGCGTTGTAAGAGTACCGTGCTATAAGGGGGTCTATTGTATTGTTATAAAAAATTGTCTAAAACAGTTAAGCACAATATTTTTGCTGCGAGTTTTATATTGAAAAAATTGTATCCTTAAATTGTTACAAACCAACCTAACTAGCAATTCTGACATGGAGAGGAAGATTAGGTAAAACGCGAGGCCTGCTCACAGCGAATTCACTCGAAGGCTATTAAGGCGCATTGTGATGCCTCCATTAAGACCCATTGTGATATCCCCATTATTCCTAAAGAACTTTAGTACCTTCAGTTCGTAAGAACCACTAGGAGTTTCTCGCAAAAACCTAGCAGGCTACTCAGTGTCGTATCCTCCTCATCCAGACAGAGAAATTCCCATACGGTCCGACATACGTCCAATCATTTAGTGACCCGTTATGATGCGTTCAAAAAGCGATATCAAAATTCTTCCCGAGGCGAGTAATACCAAAGGGACCAAAACGGCAACACTGGTTATGTCTTTAAAGCAAATGTTTGCTTCTTGATTCCGACAAAAACCAGACGCAAAATGTACGTTGACACCTTCATTCACACGTACATAAATTTTATCTCAAGCCTAGTACTCTGTTCGAATTTGTGAAAAATGTTTAGCAACATTTATTATTTCACAGGGAAAATTTGACATTTAAAATGTGGTGTCTATCTCGCGATTTGAAAAAATTTTACGATTTTATTGTTTTTAAGTATACCTCATTGTTTTAGAAATGTTAACAAAAGCCAACCGATCAGCTGTTGTTTGAAAAATTCCACATGAAATAATGCCCCTTTGCTTTATTTCACAGCTTTGATAAAATGTTGCCAGAAACATTTCAATGTTTTTCCACAACAAAAACAGAGTACTACTTCTGCAACATTTTTTCATGACTTTTTCATAGAAATTTTTTATGTATGTAATTTGACAGCATTCCGCATGAAAAACTGAACAGAGTATCAGGCTTCATGCATTTTAACATACATTTTTGTTTACAAGCATATTTGCGCTCTCAAATGATTGTGCCACCAAGCTTAAAGCGTCAAACACACCGTCATGTTGGTACAATATTTAACTTTTAACAAAATATGGGCAGAAAAGATCGTTATAAATTTATGCTGTAATAAAAATTGCAATTATTATATGTAAATATAAAACCAAAAAAGATTGATAGAAAAGACCACATTTGGATGACGGGGTGAAAATAAATAAAGAAAAACAAACCTATGTATCTTTATAGGTCATACATCGATGTTTACTCCATTGCAACTTCCACTAAATGATATAGTTTCACGATAAACGATACCAGCATCCTTGTACAATTATAAAAAAACACAACTCATTTTGATATTGCACCAGCATCTTGGGCAATCATACTACATGAGCAAATACGGTCAATCAGCTGTCAAAAACAATGATTGTGAATGCATACTATTATCGTGTTTTTGGCCCTTTAGGAGTAAGAAATGTTAAAATTTGGAATATCTATGCATATCGCACCCTAAATACAAAACCAAAATTTTCCAAAACAGACTTTTCTCCATAACTTAATTCAGAGTACATACATATGTACCTCTAACTACTGCAAAAATTTCTTTCACATCACTATCTTCTTTAACTGAAAAAATACAGTTATGTATATTTTTATGTTAAGTGTGTTGCTTCTGCACGATGAACTAAAGTGAATTTTATTTTTAGTCATAAATCAAAATTTTATTTTCGCAAACATAATCACCCTTACCGTGAATCTCAAGGGAATAAATTTTAGGGAATAATTTTTTTATTCCCATGAACAATAAATTGGCATCGCCAATTGTTAGGGAATAAAATAAACATCTGTGCAATTCGAACATTCTATTGTGAATTAATCCCATTTTATTTTGTACGCGTATTATTGTAAATTTTTAATAAATTTAGATAAATTTTTAATAAATTCAGAAAAATTCATAGTATTTCGCTCCGTCTTAAATTTTTAGAAGAAGAAAAAAGCAATTTAAAAAAAAATAAAAAGACGAAGTTTTAGGGATGCGTCGAAATCATGAAAAATTGTTGGCAGTATGTATTTGTTAATAATTTTTTAAAGGTTTCAACAACATTTCCGAGTTAAGAAAGCAGAACAGAACAACTTGCCAAATAGAAAGTAGTCCGCGATTCCGTCGGTTGTAAAGCTTGCAGCATGTCTACGCTTTTTTACAGAAGGAAGCTATCAAAAAGGTGTTTCCTTTTTCTCGGGATTTCCAATTTCCACACACAGTTGTTGTTTGTTTGCATTGTCACTCCTTTTACAAATCAAATTAAAATGAAAAAGAACTATTTTTTAAAGTAACAAGAAAACTACTTGTATTGTGCTTACTTTCGTATTCCCAATCAAAATGTTTGGGAAAAAATTCACAAAATTTTCTGGAAAAAACTCACGGGAATAAAGATCGGCGATGCCATATTTTTTTCGAACTTGAGAGTTTTTTCACATGGAAATAATTCACGATTGCAACTTTAGGGAAAAGGGAAAAATTTCGAGGGAAAAAAGATATACGATAGGGGTGAATATAAAAGTGAAAAAAGTAATGCAGACCCTTCTTCAATATTTAATTTTTTCATAATGGAACAATATTTTCTTTAAATATTACAATCATTTTTACATAAACAGTTTTTTGTCTCTCCTGAAAATTTTAGTATTTTGAGTTGTGACCCTTTTGTATTTAGAGTGTGATATAATAAAACTTTAAAAAAAATTCTGTTTCTGGAGCAGTTAGTTTTCGAAATAGAATACAGAACAGCAATCTTTAGAATTTGTATATTTCATAATAATTTGTGAGGAGGTACCTTAAAACATAACTTCTGATCCCAACATGGTACCACTCTGAAATTTTTATGGCGCACTCATTAAGCCACGTTAAAAAACATATGTTAATTAAAAAAAATAAAAGACACTATCTTAAAGATTTTAATAAAACTTTTTTTTAAATATCAGAAAAAAATTTGTTAAAAATTTCATGATTCAAGATTGATACCAAATTAAAGCGTATGAAATACCCTATAAATTAGCTATTACTCAACTTTCTAGGACTTATAGAACTGGATTTAGAATATATTTAATCCTCGAGCGCATATGCAAAAAAGCGATATTTTTCAATTTTGGTAACTGTGTAGCGGAAAAACTGTAAGAGATAGAATCATATTTGGATTCAGGGAGTCAACGAATATAAATAAAAAAAGTTTCAATAAAATCGGGAGTGGTAAATTTGAAAACATTTTTTTAGTTGATTTGACTTGGAATTACCCTGGTACATTTCATGCTTTTTTTGGTACAATTTCACACAACATTTTTTAATTCAATCAAAAAAAAAAAAAAAACATTTTTTACGTTTCTAACCTTGTCTAGAACTGACTAAATTACAACATTCTTGATTTATTTTCAGGATTTTTATTATTTACTCTGCTAACCAACCCTATTATGTATAAGTGATAGGTAATTTAGTTACGTTTTTGCATCGGAAACTTATTTCCGGCATTATTCGGCTGATATTGTTATCGTAAGGTCTTTTTGGTAATTCCATGATTTTTTAATTGTTCTTCCCAATAGCTCCAGGCTAAGATCCGGTGAATTTGGTGAAGTTTCAAGCACTTGATGGCAATGTAGCCAGCTCCTAACATTGCACAGTATAAAGGGCCGGTACCGTGAAATAACTCCCAAATGAAATAACTCCCAATGCATTAACTCCCAATGCAATAACTCCCAATGAAATAAGTCCCAACGAAAATGAAATAACTTCCAAATTAAAAAAAAACGAAATAACTCCCAACGCCAAAATGAAATAAGATCCAAAAACTTAACCGTTAATTCAAAACAATTATATTTTTACAAAAAAAATGAAATAACTCCTAAATGAAATAAGTCCCAACAAAAATGAAATAACTCCCAATACAAATTATATTTGCACCCGGGCACTGTTTAACTGTTTTAACCTCTATGGTATAACAGGTACCTCCCGATGAAGGAGATCCATAACTTTGATATCATACCATATATCATAGATATATGACCAAAGGCCGGCTATACAGACAATATTTTGTTAGCGAAGCCGCTGTTCCATATACCATAGAGAGATCATTGAGCCATCCTGGCCTGTGTAGCCGGCCTTCGGCCGTATGGAAGGGTTTAACCTCTATAGTATAATCAACACCGGCTTCGCTTACTAAAGTTTTCTTGGATAGCCGGCCTTCGGCCGGGCGCAAGGATTTTCTCCTCTATGGTATAACCAACACCGGCCCCTTACTAAAGTTTTCCTGCATAGCTGGCCTTCGACCGGGCGCAAGGATTTTCTCCTCTATGGTATAACCAACACCGGCTTCGCTTACTAAAGTTTTCTGCATAGCTAGCCTTCGGCCGAGCGCAAGGATTTTCTACTCTATGATATAACCAACACCGGCTTCGCTTACTAAAGTTTTCCTGCACAGGCGGCCTTCGGCCAGGCGCAAGGATTTTCTCCTCTGTGGTATAACCACCACCGGCTTCGCTTACTAAAGTTTTCTGCATAGCAGGCCTTTGGCCGGGCGCAAGAATTTTCTCCTCTATGGTATAACCAACACCGGCTTGGCTTACTAAAGTTTTCCTACATAGCCGGCCTTCGGACGGGCGCAAGGATTTTCTCCTCTGTGGTATAACCAAAACCGGCTTCGCTTACTAAAGTTTTCTGCATAGCATTTTTTCCTCTGTGGTATAACCAACATCGGCTTCGCTTATTAAAGTTTTCCAGCATAGCAAGGATTTTCTTCTCTATGGTATAACAAACATCGGCTTCGTTGACTAAAAGTTTGCTCTGTATCCAGAATAATGCAATTTTAGTCAAATGAAATAACTCCCAATCAAAATAAATGAAATAACTCTCAACAGAATTAAGTTAGGAGTTATTGCATTTGGGAATTATTTCATTGCGAAATAATTACCAATGAAAAATTATGAAATAACCTCAAAAAAATTGGAAGTTATTTCATTATAAAATAACTTCCAATTTGTATGGGATTTTTGAATTTTGTTTGGGAGTTATTTCTTTTTTTTTCGGGATTTATTTCATTTGGGAGATATTTCACGGTACCTAAAGGGCCATCTGTAAGGGGCTAGTCCAATTTATTCAAAATTTGACATGGATATAAAAGAAGAGTATCTAAGCCGAAGTTTTAAAGCTGGAGATCATTCACTTATCTGGTGGCGCTAAGTGGCATTAAATTTGAGAACCTCCAAAGTTTACATCTTCTTAAAGATCTATTTACCATTAGTACATTTTTTTTTAAGTTTTTATTTCGTAGTTAGGGAGCAAAATTTAAGATATTATGGTAACATTTCAAAATGATATCTTTTCTGAGTTAACAACTAGATGATTTTCAATTTAAAAACTTCAAAATTATTGCTTTTTTGTGTATTTTAACCTAAAATACATGTTTTTTACTTTATGCCAAATATTGGTACAATTGATGCTGATTTGGTACAATTTTATCACTGGCATGGTACAATTTGAACATTGTCAGATCCCAACACTGCTGTCAAGTGATTTATTCTCAGTTTGGTTTGGCAATTGATCATGAATAGACTCACGCCTGAACGACATTACCGTTGTTCCCGATTTTCATAAGCGAATTTTGTTTAGCGATGAAGCGCACTTCTGGTTGAATGGCAACGTCAACAAACAAAACTGCCGCATTTGGAGTGAAGGTAATCCTCAAGTGTATGTCGTAACACCGTTACATCCAGAAAAACTGACTGTTTGGTGCGCTTTATGGGCTGGTGAAATCATTGGTCCCTACTTTTTCAAAAACGATGGTGGCCAGAACGTTACAGTCAATGGTGATCGGTATAGAGCCATGATTACTAACTTTTTCCTGAATTGAATAACCATGATGTCCAGGAGATGTGGTTTTAACAAGACGGCGCAACATGTCTTAACAAAAGTCAAACTTCATATAAAAAATCAGTTTTTTTAAGAACTAACTAATTGCAAAAACGAAAAGTGTGTTTTTGGAAGCACCCACTGATTTCCAAGTGCGCGTCAACGTGTTAATAACTCTTTGGAAGCACTTTCAAATGTTTCAATTTTTAATCGAAGCGCGTGCTTTTGAATATATAAGACCTAAAACAGTCCAGAACATTTAAGCGTGGATTTTTCCAAAGCAGTTTTTATTAGCTGTGAGTGTTGTGTAATTAAGAATTCGTATTTTGCATTTTACATCTTCCCCTAATTTGATATGAGGTTTAGGTCAGGTGTATGATAAGGCCACTTTAAAACAAGAACTCGATTGAAAAGAAGCCACTCAGGTAAAACGTCTGAGGTGCGCCTCGGATCGTGCCATTCTTAGACCTCCATACCATCTTCTTTCTCTCCCCGGCTCGTGAATACATAACATTATTTATAATATTTTAATTTCTATAGAACTACAATTGGTTGCTTTAATACAACTATTGTGATCGATATTGGACCAGGCAAGAACTTGGTCTCATTTTGATCTCAGTAATTTTAACGGCCAAAATATTTGGATAGGAACTTGGCCTTATTTTCAGTGAGGATTTACTAAAATATGAAATTTTTACACCATTATATCTTAGGTAGGGTTTACTGTAAAATTTTGGTTAGCCGTATGTAGTGTCTTTGTGTTTTCATTTTCTGATAACTGCTAAACCTAAACAAGGACGTAAGGCGTAAAACAACTGTCAAAAATTCTCATGTACATACAAAATGTATGAAGCAAACCTAAATAGCGAGGCGTCAACGCTTTGCAATTGAAAAATCCAATTTTGACAGAGCGTTAGGTAGTGCAGTTGGGTGCAAACAAAATGTTATTGTTTTTTTGTGTAACAGTGGCGCCATTTTAGCTATTTTCTGCTTTATCTAACGATTTTATCTCTCTTGCGATTAAATTTATTAGATTTTACTTAACAAAATGTGTTAACGTTACTGTTTATTACAAAACGGTTCGCTGTTACTTAGGTTTGTTCAAAGCTAGGCGCTAGACGTCGCACAGTGGCGCCTTTTGACTTTTTTCCTTGCAAAAATCATAACTTTTGAAATAATTAAGATATTTTAAAGATTTAAAAAGATGTTGACGGAGGACACTTTAGGCTTCAAAATAATGTTTACAAAATACTGCTAGAGGTACAGGGTGCTCCAAAAATTGCGGTTAAATAGGATAATTTTTCCAGTTAAATGTTAACATGTTTTTTTTTAAATATAAGTTTTTTATTTGTATCGCAGATACACATTTTTATATACATTTAATATTTAAATCCAAGTAAATTTATATTAAGTAACTAGTTTAACCCGGTGCGCTTAGCAAAACACATTATAATAATGGGTGATTTTTTTGAGGTTAGGATTTTCATGCATTAGTATTTGACAGATCACGTGAGATTTCAGACATGGTGCCAAAGAGAAAGATGCTCAGTATGCTTTGACATTTCATCATGAATAGACTTACTAACGAGCAACGCTTGCAAATCATTGAATTTTATTACCAAAATCAGTGTTCGGTTCGAAATGTTCAAATGTGACAAATTTTGTTCAGCGATGAGGCTCATTTCTGGTTGAATGGCTACGTAAATAAGCAAAATTGCCGCATTTGGAGTGAAGAGCAACCAGAAGCCGTTCAAGAACTGCCCATGCATCCCGAAAAATGCACTGTTTGGTGTGGTTTGTACGCTGGTGGAATCATTGGACCGTATTTTTTCAAAGATGCTGTTGGACGCAACGTTACGGTGAATGGCGATCGCTATCGTTCGATGCTAACAAACTTTTTGTTGCCAAAAATGGAACAACTGAACTTGGTTGACATGTGGTTTCAACAAGATGGCGCTACATGCCACACAGCTCGCGATTCTATGGCCATTTTGAGGGAAAACTTCGGAGAACAATTCATCTCAAGAAATGGACCGGTAAGTTGGCCACCAAGATCATGCGATTTGACGCCTTTAGACTATTTTTTGTGGGGCTACGTCAAGTCTAAAGTCTACAGAAATAAGCCAGCAACTATTCCAGCTTTGGAAGACAACATTTCCGAAGAAATTCGGGCTATTCCGGCCGAAATGCTCGAAAAAGTTGCCCAAAATTGGACTTTCCGAATGGACCACCTAAGACGCAGCCGCGGTCAACATTTAAATGAAATTATCTTCAAAAAGTAAATGTCATGGACCAATCTAACGTTTCAAATAAAGAACCGATGAGATTTTGCAAATTTTATGCGTTTTTTTTTTAAAAAAAGTTCTCAAGCTCTTAAAAAATCATTATAACATGTTAAAATAATATTAAATTTTTTTATTTCTATTACAGAAAAACATTTTTTAATTATTTTTAATATTAATATATTTATGCTATAGATATAATGTTATTTAGTATATATTTTATTTAGCAAGAATAATTTTTATTAGTTTTTATTAGTTAGTTCTCTTTGATATAGTCATTAACATTGGGAGCGTTATCTAATAGACTTAACATATCGGAACTATAATTATGTTCTTCCAAATCCTTTCTAGATCTTACATGTATTCGTTAGAAATTAGTGGGTCTGAAGAGGCCGCCAACATATTGAAAAGGTCCGCATTCTGTCTAATCCGTGAAATTTTGCAAGTATTCGTGTATCTAAATTTTTTTTGGAAAAGTTGGGAAGTTTTTGATGCATAATCATCAAACTTTGAGCCATTTACCATTTCTCTAGAGTTTATAACATTTAGGATAACTGACAAACTTTTAATAATATTATTGTCGACCCCACTAATTCGGGCTGTACCTCATCATTTTCAAAAAATGATCTGGACATATTACCATTGCTAATATTTCCATACCCCTGCTTTGGGCAGTCTACTTTCAGCCCAAGCTTCTCAAGAAATTCATTTTGTATAATTTCTTTCGAGCAGATAGTTTTTCTTTTTGTGTTGTGTTCATATCAAAACATTTTTTTAAATAAACTCCATGCACCTAATTCTGGAATGTAATGGAGAAATTCCATATTCATAATTTTGCTCATCTCTTGAGTCATAAAAATTTTGAAATTCTTTCTGTAACTTTTTGCAAATTGCACACTTTAAAGTTGATGAGGAATCTGTTATTACATTTAAGACTTTGCCATCAATCATTGTAAGAAAAAAATAAATAATCAATCGAAACACTTTTTCCATTCTTTACTTCAATAACAGTAGGCTTTAATTCCGAAATTTGTTTTTTTATAACGTTCACTGTAGATTTGATTATTTTTAAAGACTCCTTTTCATATTGAAAAAATAAAGGAACAACTGAAGCCATAAACATATTTGTATCTGTAATAGTTGTGTCATTTGTCGATATTGTTTGTTTGTAAGCACTTTGACCGGATGATCCACCACATCCCCACTTATTTATCAATGTAAGCCTATCTGGAAGTGATACTGCTTCCTCTTTAGGCAAACTTTGAATAAGGCGTTTGGCTGTATTATCCATTAGGTCTTGCAGTTTTACCTCTACCGAAACTTCTGTAAAGCTTTTGTAATATCGGACCTTGATTTATCTTTATCTTTTACAAACTTAAGACATAATGCTTCTGAAAGATGCAACAAACAACTTTATTTTACACTAAAATTGCTGCAGTGAAAAAAATTTGGAAACCCTTTTTTATTTCTTTTCACATTTTGCACACATCTTTGTTACATACTTTAAAAATGAGAAACAAATTTTTCTCGTTTTTGCTATAAGGTTGTAACAGTTTTCTTCTTATTTCACCTACAGCGGCAACTTACGGCGGCCAAACTTAGTAAAATTATTTAAAGTATTATGTAGCAAATATGCTCAGTAAATATGGGCGAGACCATTTTTAGATATGCTCTATTTTATTTGTAAAAATTACCTAAATATAGGGTGTCTAAAAAGCGGCTACTGCAAAAAAATTAGGGCATCTGCTAAACATTTTACTACTTCTTTTAATAAAAAACAAACATACCTTAAAAAAATACCAAAAAAGTTGTAATCAAACGCCTATGTTTCTGACACTTTAATTCTAAAGTGCATTTATTTTTTCAAGATCACCCTTTTTTTTGCTTTCTAAAAAATTGTCGACTTTGAGCAGCTCCACAAACTATAATTTTTTGTCAATTAAGGAAAACGTTTTTGAATTGTGATCAGTAAGTAGTTCTTTATACGACGTTTTCATTCATTTCACAAAATTTTGTCATGAAATTTTGTATTTTTGCCACGGGTTTTAAGAAAAGGCGCCACTGTGCGTCGTTACGCCTTACGCCCTTGTTTAGGTCAGTCAGTAAGAAATCAGAAAGCCCTGCTTTCGTATAATACACACACTGTGAGCATAGGTCGAAAATTTGCCTGGTGTATCATCGTAAACTTGATCTAGCGCTTTTTTAATCCTTAAACCACATCTGATGATGATGATGAGAGATCTAGTGTTTTTATGATTTTTAGTGACTTAGCGAATAATTCTAGTATATGAGTTCTCTAGCAGAAGTAGCTATTGTGCCCAAACTCTGATATCTTACAGAATCAAACCTGGTGCTATTCCCGTCAGAGAACTCATATACTAGAAATTTTCACTAAGTAAAATTTTTAAAATGTTATAAAAATATCCACAAATACTTTTAAAAAAAGAATGAAAACAGTTTGATAGTGCGATCTATTGTCTTCCTATTCCACCACGTTTGCTTCCCAGAGATAGAAGGGTTTGGAAACAGTAACCATATTTCTTTAAATAGACTGAAAATCTGTGCAGAAATGTATGGAAAAAATATTTTATCGCATGCTTTATTTTTTCAAAAACGTATTTAACTTGACGTATTTATTTCACACACATGAAAATTTCCACGTCAATTTCGCTTGACCTAACTAAGTAAGGCAAAAGTCCTAAATGTATGGGAAAACTTTTTTATCGCATGCTTTATTTTTTCAAAAACGTATTTAACATGACGTATTTATCTTCGCACATGTATTGAAAAATATGTTAAGAAAGTATGTAGCTCGCGAATTTTAAAATTACGTTTCTTTAAGAATCTTATTATTAACAAATATTACCATTTATAAATTCAAATAAAAAAATTCAATGAAAACAAAATTTTGCCCACTGCATATGAATATACACACATATGTATGTATCTATATTTAAAAATATTTTTTTTGCAGAATTGACTCTATTTAAATATAATCGGCAGAATCGTTCTTTGTAATAATATTTAAACAATTTTTTATTCATGACTTGAATAACCTAATTTGGCATTTTTTTATTTTTAAATTTAAAATATTATTTCACAGTGCAAATACATACAATATACATACATATGTACGTTTATTGTTGTCTGTCAGTATCATTCTTATTTGAATGTGATAAGAATTAAAAATGATACATAACAACAACAAAATAACAAAAACATAAAAGTTTTACTAGATAATTTAGGAATGGAAATTAATTATAAAGACAACATCATTATTTGCAAATGAAACAATATATTAATTATCTTGCCGTTCCATTCACCCTGAAACAGAAACGGCCTGCGTTAAATTTACTTGGGGCCAAGTATCATTTAGTTAAAAAATGCTTTAATTATTATTTCAAAGACACGATGCCAAAAATTAAGTGTTGCAATCTAGAGGAACAAGCAGAGTATCTCGATGACCAAGTTAATTACATTGCGTAAATTTTTGCATTTCCAGAGAAGAAACATCCAATGCAACACTGTTCTCGATAACTAAGCGTCGCACGAAGCGGTCAAATTACCTTTTTTCGCTTATTATTGAAAAAAAAAAATTTGAAAAAACTAAAAGTAGCGAATTTAAGGGCAAAATGGTAACGGTACTTTTGTGCTAACGCGTTAAAATTAAAAATTGTGTAAAGAAAACTGTCAAACACTATTTACCACAAGTAATTTTCAAAAAGCTATAAATTGAATCATGCAATCAGGTATTGATGAAAAGTTTTGCTTAAATTTGTATTACAAATCATTTTTGCAAGTGCTTTTGTTTTCACTATTTATATTGGAAAGAGAAAAATAAATGGATTTTCTCAGTTTCAGTGGACATAAAGTTATTAGTTGGACTGAGTTGAGCAAAGATTTTAATTTAGTTATAACCCTGAACAAATAAGCGTTATTTAAAAAAAAATTGGCCAGCGTATCTTCTTTTAAAACTATTATTATTGTTTTTGTCATAGTTTTATGTATTTTATTCGTCAGCGTCCTTACAATATTTTGTTCGATTTTGCTTTGAAAGCTATCCGCACTAAAAACCCTTACTTTTTTAGTTTTTAAGTTATGGTTTATGTATATAAATAATATAAAGGGTCTCATCCCTACTAAAGTATTCCGCAGGCTTCGACGGCTGGGCTTCATCAGGAAGCTTAGCAATCTGAGAGAAATCACAATGGACCAGCTGCGCTTCTGCCATATCAAGTGCACAAGCCTTATCAAACTAACCGCACCTAACTTAGCGCCTATTAATTTCTTTTCGACAGCTATTGAAAGCAGACAACCCAGTTAATTTTAACGAAAATGTAAAAAACTAAAATTTTGTAAGTAAAGTTTGCTGATTAAACATTATTTTTAGGCAAAAAACTAGCACTAAAACCAATGAATACTTGATGGGGACTCTGCAATATCTGTTCCGTTGTGGTTGTAGCACCAAATGTCATCAAACGTTGAGATAAGACAAAAGAGTACGTCACGTCAGAAATACTCGATAAAATCCATAGAGTGGCCTTGGATAGTTGGAGAATGAAAGGTAATTAGGAGGCTTAGATTATAGGTAGCTCGGTTTCATTCTCGGTTTCGATGGGCACAGAAAATTCTGCATGAGTACTTGGAATTGAAATTCATCTGCGCGTATTAATTCTTCTTTATAATAATGCATATCACAGCGCCCTCCTTCGCCGGTATTACCACATAGCACTAAATCGCCGGCGAAGTAAAATAATTATAAATTGGCTATGCTAGCTTCAAAATAATTCACCTAAATAACACCAGAGGCGCTGCAATACTGTTCTAAAAATAATCATAACGTGCAATTACAGTGTTGCCAGATGCGAAGCTTTACTATCACACTAACCATCTGTCCTATCTACTACTATCCCTTTCCGAAGGAAGTAACACATTTTAATATAGGCATTAATTGCCTGAGTGTTACTTCTCTTTTTTTTTAAAAAAAGGAAGTTTTATGCGATTTTCGAAGACCGAAGGAGGTCCTGCGCTATTTTGTAACAACGCTACACAGACCAAAGGGTGTCATATCTCATGTAGTTAGCACCTTGACTACACGACACGAGTTCGATCCACAGCCGTGGCAACATAATTTTTACTTTACCATACGTAGTATGATGCGATGATGTCTGTGGGTGGGTGTGTATGCCACTATTTTTGTGGAGTTTGTACAGGTCATACCGTTTGACATATCAAAATGAAATTTAGTACGTGCCTTTGGTATATGGAGATGAAGATTTGTGTAAATTTTCGGCATAATCGGAAAGGGGCAAGGAGTAGTTTACTAACTCCCGAATTTTGGAAACGTTCTACAGGTCATACCATTTGACATATCAAAATGAAATGTAGTATGTGCCTTTGTTATATGGAGATGAAGAGCTGTATAGTATTTGGGCATAATCGGTAGGGGGCAAGGGATAGTTTCCTTTCCCCCAAATTTTGTGAACGCTCTACAGGTCATACCGTATGACATATTAAAATGAAATTCAGTATGTGCCTTTGGTTTATGGAGATGAAAAACTGTATACATTTTTGGCATAATCGGGAAGGAGCAAGAAGTAGTTTACCGAAAATAATTAATTTTTCGATTCGAATATACTTTGAACTTATATTCTTTATGTAATATATCCATAAAAATATATATTTCCATTGGGTGTGGTAAAGTTGAGTGTAGGCCACTCCAGATTTTTTTAATATGTATTTTTTACTTACACTAATACATATCACAGAGCCGTCTTTTGCCGTTATTATATAGCACTAAATCGCCGGCAAAGTAAAATAATTAATCAAATGGCGGAGGATCTGCAATTCCAGTGTTACCGAAATTAAAGCTATAATATCACTCTAACCATCTGTCTTATTTACTCCTAATTCTTTCCAAATGATTGCCTGAGTACTACTTAAAAAAAGTTGTACGTTGGTTCTGGTCCCCCAAAGAAAACTAAGTTGGGTTTGTCTTAACAATGTCATGCATCGATTAACCTGATAGAGATAAAACGTTTACAAGCGAATATTGTTCAGATTCTTTGAAATATTCGATATAGAGAGTGACGATATCTAGCTGTTTTATCAAGACAATGTGCGGATGCACAATGGGCGAAATCAAAATATTTTGGATATAATTCAGCCATTTGTAAGGGCCTAGTCCGATTAATAAGAACAATTTTCTAACAAATAAAAAGGGTTACTTTATATCCTTTGGGTACGATATTCCTAAAGTCCTTGTTTACAACACCGATTCAAACACATACACGAAATTACAAATGGATATCAAACCTCACTTTCCATATGACATATACATATGTACATGTCGAGCTTAAGCCATTTTGATGCAATGTCAATGTTTTTATTCATGATCGAATCGAACAACAGAAAATGCCAGATCCGACTTATCAGTTTTTTCATTTATTACAAATGTATGTATATCTTTTTAAATCTTTTACTTTTATGTATCTAAATATTGAAATATATTTATGCATATGCTGCTGCAAAACTGAAGATAGGCAATTACCTCGCACTTTAATTGTACTATTTTTATACGACAATTAAAAATTAAAATATAAATCGCATTTCAAATCGTTAGCAAAAATTAAAGAGCAGATTGTGTGAATGAACTTAAATGTTTGCATACGCTGACAAAACAAAAATAATAAATATGGAACAAAAGTGAAATTTATTTATTACGTTTTAGTTTCTTTTTCTCATGCTTTTAAATGGAATAACTTCTAACTTCTTTAGTCACCCTGCCTGTCAAGTTTATTAGCACGATTAAAACGAGAAGAACTTGTGATTATCATAAATTATTCTTATCTTCGGACATGTTTTTAGTTATAAGAACATTTTAAAATATCTTATAATGTTTTCGTTGTATCTTTACTTTATGTTTGATATTAAAAATGAGAAAATACACAAATATATGTTTTTTTTATAAATAATAACTTTTTTTATTAAAATTTTGAATTTTAACCTCTCTAGGTCGGTCTGAAAATTATTGTTGATATGAAATTACATTTAAAACGTTTGCTATATTTCTTATCAAATGCTTAACAAGACGCGCCTCCTTGCTTTTTATCTTGAGTTAATTCCAATATTTGCCACAGCTCTATGTCGTTTAAGCAGATTTTTCTTTATGGGTGTCATGATTAATGAATTGGTCCTGATAAAACATTGGAAAACACTGAGTCTACGGCACGAGATTAAGTAGCTCTAAGCTTATACATAAGTTTAATTTTTGAATTGGCTTCAACAAATGAAGGAGGTTGCACCACAGATAAAGGGTGATTTTGGCAACACTGTTTTTGGCAGCTCAGTTGTTTTCGTGTAACATGTTACCGTTAAACATGTTCACTTTGGTACATATATAATTTAACCATGAATCGACTTACAAGCGAACAACGCTTGCAGGTTATTGAATTTTATTATCAAATTTCATGGCCGGCTGTGAAAGTGAATCCTGCACTTCTTCCATTTTATGGTCAGTTCGGGCGACCTTTTAAGGTAGCTATTCGGAATCTTCTGACTTAATTTATATAGAGTATGGACAGATGAAAATATCGCAGCTATATGCGCCCAATGTTGTTGATAACCGTGAATTATCGATTCGGCGCCGTTCACAGCAATAGGGCCACTACGTGTAAAATTTTTCTAAAGGATCTAGAAGAGCTGGACTTGGCCGACATGTGGTGTCAACAAGACGGTGCCACATGGTACACAGCACGTGAAGCAAAGGCCCAACAGTTTATATCGTGTTTTGGGCCGGTCAGTTTTCCGCCTAGATCGGGCGATTTAAAGTCTTTAGAATATATTTTTTTTGGGTATGTTAAGGCTCGTATCTATAGGGACAAGGCCGCAACAATTGACGCACAGGAAGCCAGAATTAAAGAATTTATTCGCGAGATATCGGCCGATATGTTAGAGAGTGTGCCAAAATTGCAACCAACGTATGATTCATTTGAGGCTTAGCCGCGGTCAACATTTACATTTAAACATCTTTAAACATCGAATTATATATACGTATGTAGATCGTTCTATCGATTCAAATAAAGATTTCTCACATTTAAATTGATCATTTATTTTATGTCTGTGTGTCAAAGCATTGATCAGAGAATTATGAACGTTGCCATTGATGACAAAATAACCAACTGATGTAAAGGTTAAAATCACAAAGACGACAGGTGTCTTAGGGTCAAAAACCAAGACACTTTTTATAGTATAGATGTCAAATTACATTAGCGTTATGATGGTTTTTTGTTTCAGTGTGTAGCAAAAAAAGGCTTTTGAGTAACTTAACCTTAATATCGCTCTGTGTTTCGAAACTTTTGCGGATACGGTAACAGCTACACCAAGTTTTACAATTAGTGTGCTTTCATTCAAAGAAATTAATTATTCTAAAGAAAAAATAGAAAGAAATTGAAGGTCTCCCAATATAACCAGAGACGCTGGTCGGAATATTTTCTGGAGCAAAGCGGTCTTATATCTTATCTGGTTGAATATTTTCCACTGCAAGTTTTGTTCAAACAGATTCGCTACATCGACGTTTTAATAATAATCTCTTAGGCTGTAAGTTTGCTATTTTACACTTAACTTGTGTTTGTCGGAATGCTATACCTACCTTCACCACTCTACCGATCTTTCTGGAGTTTTCACATTTTATTACCAGATATGCGGCGGGGTATTTTTTTAATATTTCAAGTTTGCGTATCACTTCCCACACAAAGTAAATATTTATCGTAGTGTTACTTGGGAACTCAGTTATTAATATCCATAATGTAGGAAATTGTAACTGGATTAGAATAGAGGGCGTGGTACCTAGAGAACTAAAACAGGTAGATTATTGAAATGTTCCAACAGTAACATTAATAATAGTATCTAACAAAACCAAGACTGCATTGGAATAGTTGGCAATGTACCTCCTATACAAAGTGTAAAATTATTATTGTTTGCCTGTGAAACTGTAACATGTAGAGTGTGGAAATTTTGCGCGACTATCCCCTTATTAATATCCATAGTGAATCAGAAAACTTGCAGGATTGAAATAGTGGGCATGTTGCCTATCATATAAAGTAAAAATTATTATCGTGAATCTAAAAAACTATAATAGGTCTTGTAATTTTGTAGAAGTAGCTAGCTGGAAACTAGCTGGGTGTCGCGAAACTCCAACTGGATTATAATAGTGATCATCATACCTCGCATACAAAGTGAAAAATTATTGTATAACTATGAAACTGTAATAGGTAGAGTGATGTAATTTTGTACTCTAAGAATAACATATGCTTGGTATTATGACGGGAGGGCCGGGTACCTCCATGCAAAATCATATTTTATGTGTGCAAAATATTTGAACTAAGAATAAATTATTATATCTAAGAACTAAAAGTAAAAATCTGGAGTGGCCTACACTCAACTTTACCATACCCAATGGAAATAGATATTTTTATGGATATATTACATAAGGAATATAAGTTTTCAAAGTATATTCGAATCGAAAAATTAATTATTTTCGGTTTGGGGTGTTAAGTAAACTACCCATTCCCCCTTCCCGATTATGCCCAAAATTTATACAGCTCTTCATCTCCATAAACCAAGGGCACATACTGAATTTCGTTTTTATTTGGCATACGGTATGACCTGTAGATCGTTTAGAAAATTTGGTGGTAAGGAAACTACGCCCCCTCCCGATTATGCCCAAACACTATACAGCTCTTCTCTGTATACCAAATTTCATTTTTATATGTCAAACGGTATGACCTGTACGAACTCCACAAAAATAGTCGCATACACACCCACCCACTGACATCATAGCGAAAATAGCCAAAATGGATTCAGGAGACCTCAAAACGTATAAATCCGTCGAAATCCCGACCGCGATTTTTTTGTTCATGATTACTATACATTACCTTATACTACGTATGACACAGGCTCTTCCGAGAAAAACGTTTGTATTCGAGGTAAGGCTTAGTAATACTTTTACTTCCAATCGTTTAACGTATTTTTTCAGGATGGGTGCAGCAAAGTGCACCGTAGAAGTGAGTGTAGCGATGTAGGGTGCATATGTCATTTTGTTTAATTATAGTTTAGAAGAAAAATTGTCACTACCATTGTGTTATTTGTACTTGAAAAATGATTAAGATAACACTTAATGCATTGTTTTTGCTAGTTAATTCGTTGCTGTCGCCTGCGATTGTGACCCTGGACTATTGATAATAAAATTTCGTCTGTGTTGTTTGCAAAACTCACAAAATATTTCTAGCTGTTAACTGTTGTTCTCTTTTAATGATTAAACTACCCACAACACTCATATGAATAATTAAAATTTTCTCTTATTGTTTATTTACCAGTAAATGCTTAAATGCTAACCACGTGCTAAATCAAATAAAAAAAGCTGCAAAAACTTAAAAACATATTAAGCAACTTTCTGTTTTGCTACCTTGTGTATGGCAGATGAAAATTTACATGACGTTGTTGTTGAAAACTTGATTACAACAAAAAAACTAACTTCACAGAGCAGAAAGAGTGATAAGGAAACTGATATAAACATCAATACTGAAAATTTCACTAAAACAGCACACCGTTTAGTTGATTGTGTATGTTCATGTATCTGTCACATTGCGGAGTCCAGCTCTGATTCATCCCAAGATAGAAAACAGTTTGAACACTTGAAACGTAAATTATTGCCCAGCAAAGCGAGTGCAATTAACTTGAACAACAAATCCACCGATTTAAATGCTGAAGCATTAGATTTTCACAACTCTAAGTGCTCGTGTTGGAATTGTTCCAAAGAAGAAACTTTTTCAAAACTAAACATTTCGTCCTCCACGACATTTGAAAATAACTCCAGCGGAGTAGTTAGTGATGCTGACAACTTCCAGACCCCTATCAAAGAATATAGCGCAAATTTAAGAGCACTGGGTGCACTGCAAGAGAAACGTTCTCCCTTATTTGGACCCCCTTTGGATATCTCCTTCAAAAGTGTTTCGTTGCGTAGTCAGAAGCCGTTCTATACACAGCGTATTTTAAAAAACAAAGAAATCATCTCATCCAAATCGGCGAAAAGGTTTAAGGAAAATATCGATTACACCGTCACCGAAGCGATAAGTATGAATGGCAGAAAATATTCAACTAATGGACCATTAGGAACATTTGCAAAATCAAATTCAAGTGGGGTTGTTGGCAAAGCTGGAACAGATATCAATCGTAATAATAATGCTCACAAAAATTGGGTAAGTTTTTTTTATTAATTTCTAAAGATAAAAAATTGTGCAATCGAATTTTGAAGAAAACTGATATTAAGCCGAGGCACGCAATGAGCGTTTAAAAGACAAGTGGTTGAGCGGTTTAATTAAGACTCAGTCCGCTTGCTACTAAGCCTTATTGCTGAGCAGCTAATTCTGATTGTTTACATTTATAAAATTTTTGCGTTTAAAATTAGACGACCTTTTTTGCGCGCCACACAGGCAATATTGCCACATGTCTGTAAAATTGATATCAGAATAAATTGATATCAGACTAATGTTTCGTAATATTTTCTTTTTTCACGCTTCATTATACCCTTCACCACAGGTGGAAATGGTATATATAAGTTTGTCATTCCGTGTGTAATTTCTACAATATTCATTTCCGACCCCATAAAGTATATATATTCTGGATCCTTATACATAGAGAAGTTGATTAAGCGATGTCCGTCTGTCCGTGTTGATATGTGTTAGTGATGTGATAGTGTTGTAATGTCATTTGCCAAGGCACCAGAAGAGATACAAAAAATTTAAGTACACCAATCTGTCAGGCATAGTTTCGAAAATTTTGGTATTGCAATTCAGCAACATTGGATCATTTCTTTGGAAGCTGCGGGCCAAAAAACCACACCCACCTATATTTTTTTACGTTTTTTTTTAATTTTTTTTCGGCTTTAATGATTCTGTTTTGCCTTTTTTGTCAAACAAATATTAGACTGCGACAGGTAGATCGCAAGGAGTGCATACAGATCTCGGGGGATCAATAACCCCCTGCGAGGGGCGATTTTTGTTTGTTTTTAGGTTGGTAGGGTTTTTCTGCTTTGATTTGTATTAGCGACCTTAATAGAAAGCAAATTTTTTTTAAAAATTTAAAAAAAAAAATTTTTTAATTTTTTTACAAAAATATTTACAAAAAAATTTACAAAGCATTTTCAAAAAGATATTTTACAGGAAAATATTCGAAAAAAAAATTTTCCAAAAAATTTTCGAATAAAATTTTACAAAAAATTAAAAAAAAAAATACTTTTACAAAAAATTTTTTCACACAATTTTCGAAAAATTAAAACAAAAATTTCAATATTTCTTTGAAAACGAAAATTATGACTGTAACATAACATATATTTAATATTAAGAATATACATATGTATGTATGTGTGTATATAGAGTAACATATTTTTTTAAATGTGTTTAATTTTTAAATAGATGATATCTCTGTTTTGAAACCTACATAGGTGTATTAAACACATAGACATCATCAGGATACCGACTACAAACTGTCAAAAATAAAACGATTATTTTGAAGTCACCAAAGCTACATGGCTACACGGCCACCGTTGTGGCTGTCGTCAACGTAGGCTAATTTCTATTTTATTCAACAAAAGAAAATGTCACAAAATTGTAAATTACAAATTCATATACAAACAAAAAGTTTTGAAAGAAATATTTATAATTTTTTGAAAAAGTTATATAATTTTATAAACGCAAAATAAGTATTTCTACAACAATGTCAGAGTTTACGATGTAGCTGTCGGCTTCAATATCATTAAGTAGCTGACAACACGGCGACAATTGTAGCAAACGGTATTTGTTTTCATTTTTCTTTTATTTTTTTAACTCATGAATAATTATATTTTCTCATACGAATTTATTTAAGTAAAGAGTCAACAATATGGATAATGCTGTACATTACTGTATAAATAAAATCACCGTGGTGAAGGGTATAGAAGATTCGGCACGGCCGAATATAGCACTTTTACTTGTTTTTTAAGTATTATTTACCTTTAAAACAGGATTATTCACGAAAAAATGTTTTTTGGGAAATAAAGTTTAGAATTTTAAATAACACAACTTCTGAACAAAATTTTAATCTAACATAGATAAGAAAGCAAGTGGTACTAAAATTTTTTAAAATGATATATACATATATTTACATCTAAATTCCTAAAACGGAAAAGATATATTCCAAAAAATTTGTGTTTTTTTCATAAAATTGGCTACACTCCCTTTGTTAACCATGTAGGTGTCAAATTCTTTTTGGAGTATATAACCAAGAGATGTGGCTTTAAAAATCTGTCTACTTTTAAAAAGCACAAACTGTGTTTGTTTGTCGGAAAGCTAAAGCTGCCTACATTTTTTTTGATATTCGATGTAGGCGTGGCAGCTCCATACAAAGTAAATATTTATTATCGTGTAGTTTTGTAACGGGTGCTCCTTGAAATTTTGCACCCGTAACCTCTATATTAACGTACATAGTTTAGAGAAAGATAGACTGGATTGGAATAGTGGGCGTGGTACATCCCATACAAAGTGAAAAATATTATCCTGTATCTAGAGAACTGAATGAGGTAGTACCTTGGAATTTCGCACCAGTAAACCGCATATTAACGTACATAGTCACGCTAAACACAGGTTGAATTGGAGTCGTGGGTGTGGTACCTCTCATACAAAGTGAAAAATTATTATCGTGTAACTGGAGAACTACAATAGGTAAAATCTTGAAACTTTGCACAAGTAACCTTTAGAGAAATGTGCATAGCCTAGCAAAATGCAGACTGGATTAGGATAGTGGGAGTGGTACCTCCCATAACAAGTAAAAACTGATTGGATGAAAAGAGTTGGCGTCGTACCTTGCATATAAACTAAAACATTTTCGATGTTATAAAAGCGTGCGTTTTCAAGTTAAAGGTTGGCCATACTTTTCTCCAAGTGTTTATTGTATTTTTTGTGGATGGGTATAGCGAAGCGCAATATATTTTTAAACCACTGTGCGACATGGTTAAGAACACTGGCTGAGATTAGAACTCTTGGACCAAATTATGCTTTCGGAAAGTCGATTTTGTACACCTAAATAGTTATGAAAAATGTTTATCCCCTATTTAAAAAAAAAACTCATACCTATGAATATAAACATTTGTTTTTTATTAAATGTTACAATTTGAGTATCCAATCCATCAATCATCGCTGGATTAATCGTAGAATTTTGAGTCGATTAATAGTTCGAGTAAGAACAATTGCTAATTTCGATTAAAAAATAACGCGAATAAATTATATCGGTTAATCGAAAAATCTACTAAAATTTATTTCTATTAAGATCTCGAATTTTGTACTTTTTATTTGTTTGTTTTAGAATAGTTTTTTCCTAAACTTTTTTCTTTCAGTTTATGAACATCGTAGTAAAAAATATGAACATACTTAACGTGTGTTTTTTAAAATTTTACTATTTAAATAATTAATATTTGCACTTCATGAAAAATGTTATGTTCACAACGTGTTGCTTACCTTTTCTGCATATAGACAAAATCATACTACATATTTATAAAATAATTCATATTTCTGTTTTAATTTCACAACAACGAAGACCTTTACTCGTTGTGGTGAAACAGCTTTTGGGAAACGAACCCACCACCCCCAGACCGATAGACTAGCATACTACTTGCTAGTCTATTACGGCACTGAAATAAAAAAATCAATAAATTTTTTTAAAAATCATCTACGAGTTGTCATTAATAAAATATATTATTAATCAATTTTTTGATTGTCTTCTCTCATTGAATACAAACTTTTCAAATATGTCCGATTAATTCGAGTTATTCGAGTAATTTAAAACCCTTAAATTTATTATTCAAAATCGATTAATTGTTTGCTCGAATAAAACCAAAACACGATTAAATGGATACTCTAGTTACAATTACAAATTATATTCTAACTTAAATTATCGAGCATAGCAAGGAAGACTTTCACTCTAGTGCTGACAAAGTATTGAGTAGCGGGTACCGGGTACTCGATACACGATCATTTTTTTGGGTACTCAATACACAAAAGTAGTTAATCGATACTTTTACGGTAGTATTTTTAGAAATAAATTTATACAAATATTTGACAACTACGACGATAAATTTTTTCTGATAGTATGTAAACGGAAGTATTGAGTACTATTGAGTATCCAATTGAAAAGTATTGAGTTGTATCGAGTAATTGAAAGTAGTAGAAATTGCCAGCAATATTTCACTCGTTGTAGTGAAACTCTCAGAGCTTTAAAAAGCTCTTACGAAAATAGGGAAAATATACTTATGTATGTATTTATTACTTAAAGTTATCAACTAGCTTACGTGTTTAAAATATGTTATATTTTATTAAAAAATAACAAATAGTATTCAAACAAAAACTACACCCAACTTACCATAAAAGGTAATGAAAACCATTTAACTAGAAAACTCAATTATTGTTTGGTTTTAAAACTTTGTTACCAAATATTTTGATTGACATAACAACGTGTAAGAGTGTCAAATAATGTTTTACGTAATAAAATTAAAAATCTCGATAGTAAATAATTGCTTAATATGTTTTGTTTTTGTTGTTTTTTCTCAAGAACTCAATTGAAGAACAATCTTGCAGTATAACAACTTAAAAAGAAAAATACTCATAAAAATATTTATTGTCGTTTATATTTTACTCCTCAAATTACACAGAAAGAAAAAAATAAATATTTTTTTTTTGTGGCATGGCTCGTTGTAATCAATTAAACTGCATTTATGTAAACCGTATTCTGTATATAATCCAACATTTCATTGAAATTCTTAGCAGTGTATCAAAACAAACAAAACTTTACACAACCGTTTCGTGCAAAGATACAAATTGTTGGACGTATTTTATACGAGGGAAAACCACTTTTATTAGAATATAATATTTTTAAAAATTCAGGAAGTGAATTGGGCTATTTACGCCAATACTTGTACATTAGGGTGGAACAAAAAAAATATTTTTTTTTTTCAATTTCAATAGGAAATAGTGATAAAAAGTTGTCATTTGCTATCGATAAGTCAATTGTAAGGTTTGAAAAACCAAATGCCGTAGATCCAAATATATTGTAATTTTGCAAATTTCAATGCATTTCTATCTGCAAAAATCCGTATTATAGAAATAAAAGGACCATTCTAAGTACATTAAATAAATTTTAGTCAGAGAAAAATAATTAAAATATGATATCTACCCCCATCTTACTAAAACAAAGAAAAAAAGCAAATTAAAAAAAAATATTTTTCAAGTTTTTATATATGTATATATAATATATATGTATTAAAATGTGAAAAAATGTTATAAAATAACGATGGATAACAAATTTGTATGTTTTGTATTATTGTAGGATTAGTTTAAATCAGGGTACGTATTTTTTCACCATGAATAGTACATTTTTGTTCATTCTCTTATCGTTTTCAATGAATGAAATTTAGTTATGCGTTTGTTTTTTCACTACACACAAATAAGTTTCACACACACATTTTTCATCTTCATAATAGGTGTTTGGTTTTCAAACTGTTCACATCTCTTTATCCATGAAGTAATTTTTGTCCAGCTTCTTTCTTTTTCATCGTCAATCAAACAAGCAAAAATTTGTTTCAAAAATTGTTCACCACCATTCTTCTTCTTTTTTCCCCATACATTAAATATTGAGTATGATTTCTTTCGTTTGTACGAAGTTTGAAACGAACATGAAAGAAAATAAATAAATCCGTCGTTAATTTCAAAGAATATATTTTAAAGCAATAGTAAATGTTCTATTGAAAAGGGTTATAAATTGACCTGCTCTCATGTTATTACAATTAAAAATAAGAGGTCAATGTACATTTTCTTACACATCCTAAATATTTACAATTATATGTACATAACGCAAATATACATATGTATGTATGTAGGTAAGAACATACATTTTATAACCCTTTTCAATAAAGCATTTACTATTGCTTTAAAACATATTCTTTGAAATAAACGACATATTTTTTTGTTTTCTTTCATGTTCGTTTCAAACTTCGTACAAACGAAAGAAATCATACTCTATATTTAATGTATGGGGAAAAAAGAAGAAGAATGGTGGTGAACAATTTTTGAAACAAATTTTTGCTTCTTTCATGGACGATAAAAAAGAAAGAAGCTAAACAAAAATTACTTCATGAACAAAGAGATGTGAACAGTTTGAAAAGCAAACATCCATGAATATGAAAAATGTGTGTGTGAAACTTATTTGTGTGCAGTGAATAAACAAACGTAATACAAAATTTCTTTCGTGGACAGTGAAGAAAACAAAAAGGAAATCAACAGTTTCTTCATAAATATGGAAAATGAAAGAAGAGAGAAATACCTACTCTGGTTTAAATGAAGTTAAAATAATAATAAATATGAAAACCCACCAAACTAATAAATATAACTTTATAAGATTTAAAGACAAAAATATATATTCAAGGCTTTTGCGGCAACTCAAGATGTGGTTCTATCACAATAAAACATTGTAGAATAACTTTGTAGAATAACTTATCACTATTTGGACGGGTAATACAAAAAATTATTTTCTGCCATATACCAACGTTCCAGCCTATTGTACATGCGCTAAATAAATACTTTTTGAATGACAAACATCTCAAAGAAAACAATTGGGTTTTTATACATCTGCTTGCTTGGTATATCAATCGTATAATTGCTTTCAAAACAAAATGGTTTAATTCGTTAGATATCTTAATACTGATTTTGTTTTCTGGAATTGCTTTTTATTTTGTTTTTCTTATACTATTGTAGTCTAAATAAGCAACAATATCTTCTCAAACTTCTAGTGTGTACTCCACTTTCTGTGCCATTTCTCTTTTTTGAACCATCTGTATATATTTCAATTCCTTCAACGCAGTTGTTACCCATCACCTCTTATAACGATGATCATGGTAATCTCCTAGACCCAATGGGATTCATGCGTTGGATAATCGGTTTAAATGTGTTCTGATTAATATTTGCTTATCAGCGAAGAGTTTCTATAGCATTTATTATTTTTTTTTAGTGTTCTGTACCCAGAGGGTAAAAAAACCCTATTGTTTTCGCTACATTATCTGTCCGTCTGTCAGCGCCTTTTATCTCTGGAACCGTCATAGGTAGACTCTTGAAATGTTTACAAATGATGTATAGCTGTTGCCGCTATAGCAACAAATACTAAAACTTATAGGGTGTTTCGATAGAAAGGTGTTATTCACGAATATGTGTTTATTTCTTGAACTGTAGGAGGTATACACTAAAAATTGAGAAACAGTAATTAAAACTTAGTTCGCTATATAAACAAGTATAAAAAAATTAAACCTAACAATTAAAGGGTGTTCCGGTAGTGGTATGACTTGCATGCTAAAGCCTAAGTTTTGAACCATAAAAAGTAGACTCAGAGAACGTGTATAACTGTGGCCGCTATAGCACCAAATACTAAAACTTAAAGGTTGCTCCGAAAGTTACGTGATATTTACGTTTATATTTTTATTTCTTGAGCTGTAGGGGGCAACCACTAAGAACTTGCAGGCAGTAATTAAAACTATGTTCTCTTTATAAACAAGTATACAATATTGAACCTAAAAACTAAAGGGTGTCCCAATAGAGACGTAATTTGCATATATGTGGTCTAGGTTTTGAACGATAATATGTAGAATCTTGAAATTTAACAGGAGGTGTATTACTATGGTCACTATAACAAACAGTAAAAATTAAAGGGTGTTCCGACCGTGACGAGATTTGCATGAATATGGTCTAATTTTTCATGTATAATAGGTAGACTCTTGAAATTTTCACAGATGAAGTATTACTATGACCTATATAAAAAACAGTAAAATTAAAAGGGTTTTCCGACAGTGACTTGATATGCATGTATAACGCCTTGTTTTTTGAACCATAATAGGTACACTCTTGAAATTTGTACAGAAAATGTGTTGCTATAGCCGCTATGACAATTACTAAAATTTAAAGGGTGTTCCGACAGTGACATGTTTCTCACGTATAGTTTTTTTAATCGTAATAGGTACCCTCTTGATATATTCATAGAAAAGGAATTGCCATGGCCGCTATAACAAATAATAAAAATAAAGGCGGTTCCGATTATGTCATAATTTGTACGTAAATAGCCTTATTTTTTGAACCGTAATAGGCAGACTCTTGAAATCTTTACAGTAGATGTGTTACTTGGGCCGGTATAAGAATTACTAAAAATTTAAGGGTGTCTGTCAGTGACATGTTTTTAACGTATATATGTATATTTCCTTATTTTTTGAACCACAATGGGTAGGCTCCTGATATTTTTATAGAAAGTGTATTACGATGGCTGCTATAACAATTACTAAAATTTAAAGGTTGTCCCAATTATGATGCAATTTTCGTGAATATGACTTTAATTTTAAGATTAAAGGGTGCCCCATAAGATTAAAAAAAATAACAACTTGATTTTTTATAGTCGTATTAAACATAATACGGTAAAAAGTCGTATAAAGTCGTATTAAACATAATACGGAACCCTATGTGTGTGTGACTAACACGCACTTGACTTATTTATTTTATACTATTTCTGTCTTAATTGCGTTCTGAAAGCTTGTACTTTTATGTATGAATATAATAAAATTTTTACATTTTCCCAATTCAGTGGCTTGTAACTTTTTAACACAATGAGCTTAAAACCATTTTTTTTAGTTTTATCAAAAAACATAGCCGATATTTTAAAATAACAATCCGATCATAATTAAGTGCACTACGTCAAAACTACTAAGGTAGGCCGAAAATTAAGAAAAAAAAATTTTTCACCCCAACTAGAAGAGATAACCCAGACATGTAAGCAAATTTTTTGTAGATATGTATTTTCAAAGACTTACTAAATTTAAAAAATCTTAAGATTTGAGTTATAAATCAATCTTTTGTGAAAATTAAAAAAAATGTATGTCCGAGGTACCCAAATTTGGAGACACACCCAACCGTCCGCAGCTCTACTCAAAAATACCTCTGCTTTGTCTCTCTTCAATAATATACCGAATTATTTACGAATTAAAATGTTTTTAAACCACTGTGCGTCATCAACGTCTGCTACTACGCTCACGGGATATGCATCAAGACTTAAAAACAAATTTTGTGAGTAACTTATTTGTTTGTCGTCAAAAAATGTGTCTATAAAAACTACTACAGGCCTCATTAATACAAAAAATAATATACGTTTCACAGAGAATGGTTAATCTTAGATACATATATTTTGTTATCAACTGCTTGTATGTAAATAACTTATAAAACATGTTAGATATTCTCATACTGCTACAATGAAGATAAGATCACAATAAAAGATTTAGACGTTATGTAGAATATAAAATGATGCTGGAATAAAAAAGAAACTAAGAACGTTTAAATAAATATTTATTAAATATTCAACTAATCTCTCGTATACATTTGAAATCAACCCAAATAAAAATTCCTTGCTTTACAGACATAAACACATAAGTACATCTCTTTTAACTCAAATATGTACAATGTATTTACCTAAATTCACTTTTAAATCTTTGTTTTATTCTTGTGCATTTTACCTTTAAACCTGCATGAATCTCTTTTCACTTTTTTATTTTTAAAGTTTTTATCAAAAGAAAAACCATTAAGCTTTACGAGTATGTACAATTTATCACAAAATCTAAGTATTTCAACTACCTCTTTTACTCGGCTTTTTACTTCAGCAGTAAAATGTATTTATTATGTATTTAAAAGTAGGTTAAACTACGTAAATCCCTCAAAGAAAAATGTTGGTAAAATATGAGCCAAAAATGAGGTTGGCATTAAACTAAAAAGATTTTTTCAATAAATTTGCCAAAGAAATTCATCTATACCAGGACTGTCACTCAAACTAAACTCACTATTACTGGTGTTGTCATACCTTCCAGTGAAGAACGTCGTCACTGGCTGGTTCAAAAATCAAATTTAACTATGATTGCAAGTGATTGTTAAAGAAACTGATATTATTAAAAGAGGCAGATGTGATACAGATTTACGTCAGTACCTAGCATGTTGCCTTAATCTGATGCTAGTCTTACAACTGTATGAGAAAAATGGGTCTACCCTTGTTGCGCAAAGCGACACAAGTCGCAATTTGGCTGGCAGAACCATGCTCATACCCTTTGTTTATGACTTGGACACTGACCTAAATTCCTGACATTCAATTGGTGCCTGTCACCAATCCAAACCATGTTACTCCCCGTAGGGCCTCACTAATAACTGGTCACAGAGATTTGAGGCAATCCATGCGGGGCTACTGTTTCCCGTGTTAACAGTCGTTGGAAACACTGGTCAGATCTTGATCAGATATCGCAGGCTCTTCTCTTCCAGTTTTAAGCCGCTGCTAACCTCGGAGACTAGTGTCCTCATATACCCCGGGAACATTGTCGTCAAGGTATCAGAAGTAAATAAGACAATACAATTACCAAGGAAGACCTCCGGGATCATAACTGTGGTGAGGATTTAAAGTCAGTACCTAACATGAAGCATTTACCTGACGGTGGTCTTATCACTGATTGAAATTTAAGCGTAGACTAGAGCCATTATTGTACAATACGGATATTGCACAATAAGTAACAATCTATAGAACTGGACCCATGTTCTAACCCTTTCTTTAGATGTTTAGGAGACTACCAAACTCCTAACAATCAATGGTGCCTTCCATTGTAACTGTAACAGCACACTGCCAGTCACAGAGATGGGTGGTTCTCTGTGGGGCTACCGGCTCCGTGGTACCAGTACCAGTTTGGGCACTGATCGTGCCTCGAATAATAACATCCTACATTTACCTATTTGTAAGTTTTTGATCACGTGTAGAAAATAACTGCTATTCAAAAACATTTTCACCATCATCTTATTTTAAAAATTCTATTAAAATTAATAAAACTCCATTTACTATATTTTTATTCATAAAATAAACTTTTGCAGCTACAAACATTTTAAGGTAAAGAAAATAAATTGAAAATGTGATACGAACTTGTAACTAGGAGATAAAGCACTAAGAACTATGGCAAACAACCCTTGCTTGTATGATATTTTATTTTTATTTGACTTCATATTTTCCACTGTTTAAACAAAGTCGATGATGCAATTCAAATATTTTTAAAATGCTACTTGCATTGTGCTTTAGAAGCGTATACCCTTATTGTGGGTCAATAAACTACCTTATAAATACACACATCGACGTACATAAGTATAAGAAACTCTTAATGCAATAAAAAAAAATGTGTGAATATTTTAATATCCATAACAAGAATGACGTTTGCCGGTTTAACAGTTGTCAATTGAGGGATTTTCCTGAATAAAAAAGACAGTAAGCTGTTGTCATGAAATCAATTTCAAACCAATAATAGAATGTGCGTTGACTTTCTTTAAAGAAATTGTTGTTACATACTCGTATGTACATTGTGCATACATATGTATGTATGTGTTTTAGCTAAAAATGGGTTATTAGGTAATTGAACTAAATTTGATTAAAATCAGAACATGCTTGCCCCTTCTTTTAGCTATTTAAAATGGATACATATGTTTTATAAATAATGTGACCAGACTTCTTTTAAAAAGAGTGCGACCTGAACTATTAATAAGCGGGAAAAAGTGGAAATGTAAAAAAAATAACATTTTGTTTTAGTAGACTTTTGTGTATTTAATTGTAAGCCATTACTATAATAATGTTATTTATTTATACATAAATATAATAAAACAGGACCGTGTCTTTACATGCAATATTTTACATTTTTTTTAGAATTTTTGTCTGTCTGTCAATGTTTGCATCACGTAAAAACTATTGGATGATTTTTATTAAAATTTTGCGAAAATGTACCTTAGTACCGGGGTTAAAATGTAGTATACTTTTTCCCGTAAAAGCACTAGTTATTTTTGTTAACGGGAAATTCTAGACGCTATATTAGACACAATAATAGAATTTTATATAAAACCTGAGTAATTAACCACAGTCGTGTACATCTATAAAAAGTAAATATATACGCCAGTTTTGCAGCACTATGAAATTAAAAGTACTGAAGTTCGAACAAAATATTATTTTCAGAACGCGCACGACACACAGTGTCGTGTTTTCATATAAACGGCGGCCAAAAATAGAAGGAATTATCGTAGAAGAATGAAAATTGCTACACATTACTATAATAAGTAGGAAAGGAAAAAAACGAAGTTTTGAAAAAATCGGCCCAAGGACTCGCCCACCTCCCATATATCCTGAAATGAAAAAAACTTATATTTTCCAAAATTGTTGTTGGAATTGAACTAAATTTGGCTCGATTTGTCTATAATATATTCCGGATAACTTTGATAAATTTTATGAAATTATCTCAAAGGACACGCCCACCACCCGTATATCCTTGATACGTAAAAGATGCAATTTGTCCACGAAAATTGTCAATACCTCTTTCACATTTTTTTAACTTTTTCAATAAGTTTCCTATTTTTATCTGTTCCGATCCGATAAGATTGAAATTTTGCATGTAAATATATTTAGTAAAAAATTATTTTAATTTGTAAATTGTGATCATATAAGAGCAAAATTTTACAAAAACTATTAATTCAGTGAAAAGAAATTTAAAAACATGAATTTTATTTATTTAACATAACATATTCAATATACATACACACATAAAATATATACATAGTAGGTATTACAGGCAATCAAAATATATTAACAACTATCACTGTCATCACTTTCAGATTCTACCAGATTCGCTGTTTTTATGCTCTGAAATCTTTCTTTTGTAACTAAATACTCTTTCAGATCATTTATATCACTTTTCCTTAAAAGTATTTTCTGACTATGCATCGAAATTGATGGCTCTGACTGCAGAATAAGATAATTTAGTAGGTCTCCCATGGAGGCAATCCTACTTCTTTTTCTCGTATGTTTCAATCTTGCATTTCTTATAATTTTATGACTTGTCTCTATTGCTTCTTCTGATAACATTCCAATGGGAATAGTGGAATATTTAATAAAATCTATACCATGAACTAGAATTTTATGCACAGTTGCAGGCATATAATACCAAGGATATAATTTGAAATATAAAAGTGCTGTATCTTTTAAAAGCTTTTCAAAATTTGATGTATGTATATAATGACCACTTGAAAGTGTTCTTAAAATAATAGAAACATTTTTTATTAAGCTTACATCTACATTAGTAATCTGAGCTGAAAGTTCGACATTGGAAAAGAAGCGCCTTGCAGTTTGCCATCATTCGTTGTGCCATACCCCGTCTTAACCTTATCAACTATAAGACCCATTTCAGACTTAAATTTTGCTTGAATACTTCTCTTTTGCTCAGCAACCTGATCTTTATCTTCTTTTCCTACCACTCTCCATTTCTTTATAGGCTGTTTGTAAGAAATATGCAAAATGCATTCAAAACATTTGATCCATGCATGTAATGTCGACAATCCGTACTGATAGCACTGCTCATTCACAGGCCTTTCGAAAATCGATAAGCTGCTCATTTCAGATGGCTTTGCTCCACATAAAGCACAAGTTGAACTACTACTGTTTCCACTTAATACATTTAAAACTGCACCATCTATCATTGTCAACTGCATTTTATAGTGAACGTTAAGATTTTTGTTTTTTGAAATGTAATTATATGTATCTAGGCCTTCAATTTCTGTATTTATGCTATCCCTTACTGATTGTATTATACTTGGATTCTCTGTTGTAAAAATAATTTTAAGTGGTCTACATAACCTCCAAGATGAATGTCTACCATTTTCACAAACTATTTGGTCATCTGCCCAATCCAACAAGCGTAAAGGAACGAAGGAAGTTACAAACATAAATTCATCACTAGCTTCCTCATCTTGAAATTTTTGTTTGTATACACTATGCCCACTACTGCCATCAAATCCCCACTTGCATTCCAGGACTATATCATTGTTGGTATCAATATCATTAACATCTAAAATGCTTCTTACGGTTTTATCCAAAATCTTCTGTAAGGGTACCTCTGCAGAAGATTCTGTTAATTGAATGTCATCAGGCAAAATCTTTTTTTTTTAGACTCTGCAATCATATAGTATGATGGAAAGCAATCTTTGTGAATAGAATTTACTACTTTCCTCATCATATTGTACTGCCTCATAGATAAATCCATATCAATGTATAATGCTAGAGCACTTTCAACATAAATTTTTTCATTTGTATTTGAACCTGTTAACCTTTCTGCGGCTTTTTTAAGAGCTTCAGATGAAGTAGAAGCGACAAGTTCCTCCACTCGCCTCCTTTTTGTTCGCATTGAACCCTCTTCATAAGAAACATTCGGTCGGCCTTTACGACTTGTACTTGATTCCTAATATAGTATAAAATAATTAAGTTTTCTTGCAATACCAAAACTTTACACGGATACTTACATTACAAATGATTTCACAAAATAGTTCGCTATCTAGCCAGTCACTCAACTCAGTTTCAAATCTGTCTCTAATGCGATGATATTTAGACCAATTGTTAGAAAATTTTAATAGAGTAAGCTTTATTTTCTGTTGTTCACTTTCTAATAATACTCGTTTGAAATGCTTTTCGACAAAATCTTTAACATGATGCATAACATCGCATGGTCTGTTTTGCTTTATCTCTAGCCACAATTGAAAAATAGTGCGAATCCGCAATGAGGTTGACACTGAAAAACAATCATAAAAGAAATTCGTGCAGAATCGAGCAGCTGAATTTTAAATATATTAAAATACATACTTATAGCTACAAAATACCAAAAAATTGGAAAAGTGTTATCTCTACTTTCTTTTAAATTCTCTATGAAAGTTCGCTGTTGCTGAAAAATTTTGACAATGTCTCACTACTATCTTTTTCTAACGGGATCTGACATATGATCAATATTTGTAAACAAAAACATGTTGTAATTATAACTGGAAGCATCACTTACCACCCTGTTAAAAATTTTGGTAGCCGTTACATTCAAATACTTAAATTTTTAGTATTATAAATGAACATGAAATTTGGGATTTTCCCATAAATTTCGTATGCTGTACACAAACCTTGACTTTGAAACACTATAACTTTAAAATTTGTAAACATTTTAATAAGATATTTTAGATATCATCTAACCAGAGTGTTAAAAAAAATATAATAATACAAAAACGTTCAAATTCTAACATTGACTTTAACCATTTTTGGCCAGCCTCGTGACACAGTGCGACATTGCGGACACTGCTGGTATTATATAAATATGTATGTATGTATTGTATGTATGTATGTATGTATGTATGTATGTATGTATGTATGTATGTATGTATGTATGTATGTATGTATGTATGTATGTATGTATGTATGTATGTATGTATATATGTATGTATAACAGGCACTTTAAAATCTTAAGGCTTTGAAGCTTTTAATATTACAAGTGTAGTTTAAAAATTCCTCGACTTTTTGTATTTTCAGCGCAGTAACTACCAATGCAACACTGAGCGCTATTGGTTTGTTTTTGACAGCCACTGAAAGCATTTACCTCGCTAGTTTCAAAAAAAAAATTAAAATTAAATTTCCTGTGCTAAATAAACATTTTTTTTTTTCGTAAAAAAACACCGAAACTGCAGAATGGCTTGAAAAAAAATTATGGGGACAACCTCGTAAGTTTTAAAGAAAATAGAAAAAAGTGGAATAAATAAACATTATATTTTACGTAAAAAAGGGCAGTCACCGAAGGCAAAGAAACTTAGATAAAGTCTACGGGGACTCTGAACCATTAATTTCAATGGTGATTATCTGGTTTACAGAGTTCGGTTGGGATCACGCCAAACGTTCTGGTCACCCAAAAGTTCGGGTCACTCAAAAGTGGTTGTCACACCACAAATATTCGAAAAATCTATCTATCTGAGCGATAGCTGCTGCAATCTATACAATACGCGGGTGCCACGTATGTAGTCACTATGAAAAGATTTATGAATTCGGCTACTAGTGCCGTAGTACCTCTAAAATTCGAATTTAGCGATATTGAAAGGGTAATAACGGATTTAAACACCAAAAAAGCCCCTGGCGTTGATAAAACAAATAACAAGATGTTATTTGAGTTGCCCCGTATAGGTCGAAGAATTATTATTTTTGTTTTTAATGCCATCTTACGTCTTGACTACTTTCCCACAGAATGGAAGGTCTCTTTGATTACTATGATACCTAAACCAGGAAAAGTAGAATCTTACAGACCTATAAGCCTTTTATCAAACATGTCAAAGTTGTTTGAGAGAATATTAATAACTAAGCTGAATCCAACTCTTAGCGCGAAAGGATGTATTCCGAATCATCAATTCGGCTTTAGAAAACAACATAGTACTATCCAACAAACACACAGAATCTAATTAAAAAGACCTTTGAAGAAAAAAAATACTGTTCTGCGCTTTTTATCGACGTTTCTCAAGCATTCGATAAGGTTTGGCACGAAGGCCTAATATTTAAGTTAGAGCTGCACTTGCCCGAAAACCTTTATAAGCTCTTAAAAAATTATTTAACGAATAGAAAGTTTTTACTAAAAGAAGGAAGAAGCTCGCCACAGCTCATTGAAGCCGGAGTTCCCCAAGGTAGTATTTTGGGACCAATTTTATATTTACTGTACACATCAGATATACCAATTAGCACCTTAGTCCACACATCAACATTTGCAGATGACACAGCCTTTTTAAGTATTTATGAAAGCGCCCAAGTAGCATCACAACTTTTACAAGACCACATACTCAATTTGGAAAAATGGTTAGAAAAATGGAGAATAAAAGTGAATGAACAAAAATGTACTCACATAACTTTCACTCATGCCCTCCTATTTACATAAATAACCAAATGATACCGCAGCTTCCAGACGTCAAATACCTGGGTATACATCTTGACCGTCTTACTTGGAAAAGCCACATAGATTTCAAGTTAACACAAATGAAATTAAAAGCAGCACAACTAAATTGGCTTATTGGCAGAAACTCCACCCTGAGCTTAGATTGTAAACTTCTACTGTACAAGTCGAACCTCAAACCAATTTGGTGTTATGGGATTCAATTATGGGGCACTGCCTCAGCTAGCAATGTAGAAAAAATTCAAAGGCGCCAAAATAAGGTACTATGTATGATTACATCTGCTCCCTGGTATATACAAAATTCGAACATCCACAAAGACCTAAACATGCCATCAGTTAAAGCAGAAATAGCGAAGCATGCAGTCACATATCTAAAGAGGCTTGAACCTCATCCAAACCCTTTGGCGCGTAACATGCTGAACGAACCTGGTTACATTCGACTAAAAAGAAGAGATACTGCTTTTCTTGGCCGTACATTAGAGGGATGACCTGCAAATGATTGCAAAATCCGTGAAACAAACATTATTTTTGTCTAGCACTGGCTGGACTTAAAAAGTTTACTTTTTATTTTAGACATAAGATATGAATGAGTAATTATTGTTAGTTAAAAAATATTGAAGATAAAATAAATAATTTATGAAAAAAAGGCTACAAAATGTCTCTTGGGACTCTTTCCAAATTTAAAGAAAAGGCTTGGGTTGAAAGAAGTTTTAAGACTCTTACTTTTATAGTGCTTTAGTTATGGTTTATGTATTTTCATTATAAAGAGGTACCCATCCCTGGAAAAAAATTCTAAAATTTATATAAAATTCTAAAAATATTGTAGAGTTCTATAAATAGTGTTTAAAATCCCGCTGACAGAAATAAAAGGTGCTGTATATTTTATTTATTACTAGCTGTGCCCGCCACGTCGTGGGCGTCCTGACAATATTTTGCTCGATTTTGCTTTGAAAGCATTCCACACCAATTGTAAGACTCTTACTTTTACAGTGCTTTAGTTATGGTTTATGTATTTACTTTTCATAAAGGTACCCACCCTGGATAAAATTGTAAAATTTATAAAAAATTCTAAAAATTTTTGTAATGCTCTGTAAAAGGTGTCTAAAATATGTTAATAACGTTGTAATTCCACAAAGTAAAAATACAAATCAAATACGAATTTTATTCAATTGGCGCCAAATGTTACGCAATATTGTTTAAAATATACGAGTTTTAAACCGAAAATTTCCGTACCTTTAAACCGGAAACTGCTTTTATTTAAATTTTTGCAGGAAAAAAGTATTCTCTATTGGAGTCAGGATGCTTAGGCCACTCTAAAAAAATTTTGTTAAAATCCATCCAGTAGTTTTTACGTGATGCAAACACAAATGAAAGGCAGACAGACAGACAGAAAAATTTTCGTACTTTCACTATTTTATCTCTATTTTTTCTTGGAAGTGAGATATGTTTGGGAAAAAAGTATTCTTTATTTGATTCAAGATACCTTTCACAAAAATTTTATTAAAATTAATCTAATAGTTTTTACGTAATGCAAACACAAACAGACAAAAATGCTGTTTTGTAATCCATCCAATTACTAACTGCTCCAAGCAACAAAATTTTCAAAAAATATTTCTTGTCAGAAATGGTCTGTATAGATTTACCTAGTCAACCGACATATGTATTTCTTTCTTTTTTAACCGACTTCAAAAAAAGAAGGAGGTTATCAATTCGTCTGAATGTTGCTTTTTTATGTTTGTGCCCGCAGAACTCAGCCATTTCTGAACCGATTTTAAAAATGTTTACTTTATTTGAAAGGTTGTGGTTTCAGATTTAACAACAGTTCATTATTCGACAATTAAAGGGTGTCCCCATACAACATACATGTTTTTTTCGTGTATTAAGAACCCTAAAGGGCAGTAATTTAAAATTTAAAAAAATTGCGTATCAGTATAGCTCCCACCAAATAAAAGGAATAAAAACATAAACTTAGAATTTAATGGGTGTAAGGCGACGTAATTAGACCTTTATGCCCCATCTTTTGAACCGTTAAAGACAAAACCTTGAAAGTTTGACAGAATGTCGATTACTATGACCTTTATAATAAAAAGGATAAATATTCAAAATTATAAATTAAAGGGTGCTCCAATAGCTCATTAAATTTGATGTGTATACCCATACTTTTGAACAGTTGTACACCGACCGTTAAATTTACAAAGAGCCTGTATTAATAAGTCCGCTATAACAAAAAGTATAAAATTTGAGTTTGGAAATAAAAGGGTGTCCCAATAGTTAATGTAATTTTATGTATGTGGCCAAACTTTTGAACCCTTATAGATAGACAGCTGAAATTTACAAGGTACCTAGAAATTAAAGGGTGTCCCCATTACTGATGAAATTTGACCTATATGGCCCTATCTTTTGAACCGTTATAAACAAACACTTGAAAATTATGCAGAATTTCTACTACTTTCTCTGGTATAGCAAGCATAAATATTTAGAATTATGAATTAAAGGGTGTCCCAAAAGTTCTGTAATTTGTTGTATATGACTAAACCTTTGAGCTGTTATAGACACACAGTTGAAATTTACAAAAAATCTTTGTGGCCAAGTCCTCTATAACAATAGTTCTTTAATTTAAAATTGTAAACTAAAGGGTGTCCCAATAGGTGAAGTTATTTGAATTATGTTGCCCTATCTTTGAAACCGTTATAGACAGACATTTGATATTTACGCAGAACGTATATTACTATGTCCGCTATAGTAAAAAGTATAAAATTAGAAATCAAAGGGTGTACCTAAAGTTAATGATATTTGATCTATATGACCTTATCTTTTGAACGCTTATAGATAAACATTTGAAATTTTAACAAAGTGAATATCACTACGTCTACAATAAAAAGTACTTAAAGGGTGTCCTCATAGTCTTTTTAACCGTTATAGATTGAGACTTCATATTTACATAGTGAGAGTATTGGTATGTCCGCTATAAGAATTATAAAATTGAAAATAATAGGATGTCCCTATAGTTAATGAAATTAAATGTATGCCTTATCTTTTGAGCCGTTTTAAATAGACAAATCAAATTTATACAAAATGTGTGTTACTATACTATTACATAATTATATTACATAATTATAAAAATTTATAATTAAATGGTGTCCCCATAAAAGACGGATGTTGGTGAAAATAGCTTCACTTTTGAACAGTAATAAGGAGATGCTTGAATTTCACATAGTCTTTACTTCTTTTCCTGCTAATTTCTTTCTTTCTTATCTTTTATTTGGTTTATATATAGTTCTTACAGATTACTTCTTACATTTTCAGTTTAGAACTGGTACCCAACTATCTGTTTTGAAGTCGGTTTTTTTTTTGCAAGAATTATCTTTTAAATTATTAAAACAAAACCGAAATGTCTGGTCACGTTAATTATGAATGCAAAAAAAAAACATACATACTCCTGTACTTACATTTAGATCAGTAGCACAAATTTAATTTATTTTGAAAGCAATTTTTCAGTTTGCAATCCAAACTAATAATTGTAAAGGTAGTGTTGCGGTACCACTACTAGACCTGGACAACAATATGTCTGACATCTCTAAGTTTTCTGAGATCTACGAAAAGTGTGAATTGTATAAAAATTCTGTCAGAATTCTGAGATGATTTCTTATAAATTTATTGATATTGACCTGCTGTTGTTTGTTAAATCTCGGTATTTGAAATGTTGTATAGTAGTCGTATGTTAAGCAGATAAGAATAACATGTTGGTGATCTAAAACTTTCTTTGTTAAACCTTTGTTTCATCTTTCTTTAAATTAACACTACACGCGATTTCTTTTCAACCTTCTTAACAGCGATTAATTCCGCTATTTAATGTGTCAAAGAAATTTTATTAAAATAAACCTAAAACAAAAGAGAATTAAAAACAATTAAATATTATATCTGCACAAAATCAGTCAGAAATCTACCAGAGAAACAAGTATTTAATTTAAAGTGTCTTCCTATAAAATACGTATTTTGATGAATAGGCAGACGTTTTAAATCTATACGGAGACTTTGGAAAAATTGGTAACAACATAAAATTAACAACTAAACGTTGACCCATACAACAAGTGATTTTCGGTTCAATTGTTTATCTTTTATTTATTTCAATTTAAAGCTTACGATTTACTCTATTTACTCCCTTCTAAATTTTTAGTGTAGATTATTTGCCAGTGTTTACGTTTCGAAGTCGGTTTTTTGCAAGAATTAGAATTATGCAAGAATAATAAGAATTAGAATTATTATAAAAACTTACAGTCTGAAAGATAAGATTTCGCATGTCTGTTTGAACGTGAACAGCAATTGAAAATAGTCAGTCAAAACTCATTTGAAAACTTATCTTAACTATATCTATGCATATGCATTTGGCATAGCTTTGGGCCGAACATCGGGCATAAGAGCATCCTGGACCTATGTAGTAAAGAGGTTAGTGAGGCTTAAATGCCGATGGAACGCATGAGTAAAAGAAAAAAAGTCATAAGACTGCATCGGACACCCATTGCGACAGGCGTTATACACAATAGGTGTATGGAGAAGGACATCAGCGTTTTTACTGATGGTTCTCTTGTGGACGGTAGAGCAGGTGTATACTCAGTTGAGCTGGACCTGTTCTGTAGTCTGCGTTTGAGAGTACGTTTCCGTTTACTAGGCGGAATTGCTTGGATTGTTGCATATGTTGGATCTGCTGGAAAGTCGGGTGCATGGAAGAAAGGTTCCCATTGCACTTGACAACTAGTCGGTTATAAAACGCATGAGGCAAGTGAACGTGTATTCTAGTTTAGTGCTGGAATGTGTATTGTACATGACATATGTGCCTCGGTTAATGAGGTAACATTGGGCTAAAGGGTACATAGGCACAGCTGGAAATGAATCAGCAGTTCAACTAGCAAAAAGGGGATCTGCTGTGTACCAGACTACATGTAGACAGGCTCGAATGGTTTTCAAAGAGCAATGTCAAGTATCATCTAACTAAGATGAAAATAGTAGACTATGCCTGGAAGACGCTAAGACG
Source organism: Phasia obesa (assembly GCA_949628195.1). Taxonomy (NCBI): domain Eukaryota; kingdom Metazoa; phylum Arthropoda; class Insecta; order Diptera; family Tachinidae; genus Phasia; species Phasia obesa. The sequence goes on along the minus strand of OX451219.1, from coordinate 84,693,187 downwards.
GTAACGCACGTTGTGTGTGAATGTCCAGCACTGGCTAGCATAAGACTTCTAATCACGGGCAGAAGCTTGTTAAATGTGGATGCCATGGCGGCCCTGAGCCTTGAACAAATGCTAGCAATCACTAAAGACTCCGTGATAAGGAATAATGCCGACAATTACCAGTCGACAGTCTGAAATCACTAAAGTCTATATACATTAATATGTATGTATGTATATGATAATTTGCCTCGACAGAAAATATGTTTTTTTTACCAAATTCGATGTCCGATAAGTTTGCAATATTTCCAAAACGAGTCGCATATTTACGCTTAAAAGACAATATTTTGGAAAGATAAAATATATCAGTGTCAAAATAAAATATGATTTGAAAAGATATTTTTTGTTGTTGGACAACCCGGTACTAAACTGCATTTAATATTTAAACCGAAATATAATTTTTTGAGAAACTATTAATAATCGTGAAAATTGTACAACTACTGCGATGCAAAGCGAAGCATATCGTTAAAAAATTAAATAAATTGATTATTTAGGCTTAAGTTCTTAATTATAAAGAGATAAAGAAAAATTAGACACCAGCAGAGCAGAATGCATTTTCTAGACAGCTACGTCCGTCATCAGTACTCTTCTTATCTATCTACAAGGTAGTTTCAATTGTTATTAACTTTCTATTTAAACAAACTTATCAAAGAAATAGGATATGAGAAATTTTTAATTTTTACATTATATTTCTAGTATGAGAAATATAATTAGACATAAAATGATAAACATTAACACTAACATCATGTTAGTATTGTCGTTATAAAACAGCTTTACAATACAATAAACACTTGAAAGAAAAGTATGGGTAACTCGAATGCGCGCTATTCTCACGAAAAAAACTATTTCTGTTTATATGCAAGGAACGAGCGTACTGTGCGGTACTGTGCTTCGCGACGACCAATGTTCCCATCCAATCTATTTTTTGATAGACTATGCTTAATAACACGATTATACCATTTTACTTTTTATGGGTGGTACCACTTCCACTATCCTAGTCCAGTCTGTATTTTGCTAGATTATGCACATTAGTATAAGAGTTACTTGTGCAAATTTTCAAGATTCTACATATTGTATTCTACATATTCTACAGATCCTACATATGTACACAATAATATTTTTCACTTTATATAGGAGCTACCACGCCCAATGTCCCAATTTGGTATACATTTTACTACTTTAGTCTGAGGGTTACTTTTGAAAATTTCAAGACTCTACATATTTAGTTCTCTAGATACACTATAATAATTTTTCACTTTGTATATGAGTTACCACACCCTCTATCCCAATCCAGTCTGTATTTTGCTAGACTATGCACATTAGTAAGCAAAGACTCTACCTATTGTATTTCTCTAGGTACACGTCCCCTATTCCAATCCTGTCTGTGTTTCGCTAAATTATGTATATTAATAAGGGGGTTACTGGTCAAAAATCTATCTATCATAGTCCTCTAGTTACTTAAAAAGTGGATGGTAAAAGTGGGCGTGGCCAATTGTTTTTTCCATGGGTTATGATAAAGACTTAAAAAATTGGCCTAATTAGTTCAGCCGTTCTTAGGTGATGTAATCACCGACAAACAACATTTGCTTTTATTTATATACTAGCTGTGCCCGCCACGTCGTGAGCGTCCTGACAATATTTTGTATTCCACACCAATTGAAAGACTCTTACTTTTATAGTGCTTCAGCTATGGTTTACGTATTTACTTTATATAAAGGCACCAATCCCTGGGTAAAATTCTAAAATGTATAAAAAATTCTAAAAATTATTGTAAAGCTCTGTAAGAGGTGTTTAAAATAATGCAATACCACAAAATAAAAATACAAATTTTATTCAACATATATAGATGTAGACGCGCTCTTAGGTTCACTTCATACAAATTGTACATACTACATAACGCTTAGCCCGCTAATTTAGGCTCGGTTGTTAATAATTATGAAGAGTTTAAGTTGTTTCACAAAGATAATGTCACACTTCTATATTCTCAATATATAAATTTAATACAATATTATTATTTAAAATAAAATCTATTGTATGAAACGAAAGCAATAAATCCATGACTGAAATTTTTTAAATACTTAGGCGTTTGGGTATTAACTTTGCAATACATACATATATGTAAATAAATATTCAATAACACTGGTTTAATATTTTAAATATCAATTATTAAATATATTGTCTCTCACTATTCTCGTGTTAAAGGAAATCGTTTGTGTTATAACAATGTGGATCGTACAATGATACACTCATTTGCGGTTACTAATTTCAATGATTTTGTAATCTACGACTGTGAGCATTTCATTATTATTGCCAATTAAGAATGTTATAGATTCATAAATATAAAATTTTATATTATTTTAGATTCATTAAAACCAAACAAGTGCGTGTGATAAATATTTTTACGCATGATAGATTCAACTTTTTCATTTTTTCTCTTTTTCTTTTGCGATACATTGAGGACATTAAGGAAATGCTATAATTAAAAAAAATCAATTCATAAAAACTAATCCAAATACATATTTCTTTATTTTGGCATTACACCAATACCCCGGTTTGCGTAGCTAAATACCGAAGCGGAGAAAAGAGACACAAACCACAGCAACATTTTACATACTTTAATTTGCATTTAATTGCGAGATTCACAATTTTAGCTGAAAAATAGATTTTTTAAAAAATAGCCTTTTTATATTTTTTCCTTTGAAAAACTGCTTTTAATAAAATAATAATATAACAATTCATGAGAAAAACGTAAAAAAACTATTAGGATTAAAAAGAAAAACTAAGAAATTTATAATATAAAAGTAAAAGTCTATAACGTGATAATTTTTTTATTCTGAGTTTGAGACATCTAAAACGATGACCATTTTTACCACTTTTCGATGACCATTTTTCCTGCATTACTTCAGAATTTTTGCAGAAAGAAAGTTTACTTTTTTCTTCTGCTTCGACCCCAAGGAAGTGTTTTATCTTCCAGCGCATTGGAAATTCCCATTTTCTGTTTTAGCTTTGTATCGGGTGTTTTTGTTTTATCGATTTGACAGCTGAGAATGTCACTATGTCAACTATGTTGACACTTCAGTTAGGTTTGATCAGTAATCATGAATCGTTTACCACTAGAATAACTTGCCATAAAGCGTGCTTAACCCCCCGTCTCCATTAGAAATTAACATGTCTTAACAAACTTCATATTAAAACAAAACATAATTTTTAATACTGGTTTTTTTATATAAAGTTTGACTTTTGTTAAGACATGTTGATAGCAAATAAAGATGGGGGTTAACAATCAATTGCAAAATCCATTTGGTGACAACATTTTTTCTAGAAGTGGTCGTGTTCACTGGCCCCTCGTTCGTGCGATTTAATATCTCTGAATTACTTTTAATGGGGCTCTGTTAAGTCATTGGTCTATGCCGACAAAACAGCAACTCTTGAAGCATTGGAAGCCAATATTCTAGCCACGATGGACGTATGCCGGAAATCATATTTTAAAAATAAAAGCCATGAAATTATCTACCACATTATAATAAACAATTATTTAACTTTTCTAAAATTTGGGTAAAGGTTTCCTGATGAACTAAATTAAGAACTTAGCGAAATGGCCATAGAAACTCGCTTATCTAGTAGTAATCAATTTCAGTGCTAATAATTAAATTTAAATTTAAAAAATCATTCTAACAATATTTCTTGCTTGTATTATCATTTAAGCCCCCATCTACATTAGCCATAAATATGTCTTAAAAAAAGTTAAAATTTTATATAAAAAAACATTATTTTTAATACTGGTTTTTTATATGAAGTTTAGCTTTTGTTAAGAAAAATTGATGGCTAGTGTAGACGTACAACTAAAAAACACCCTATACCCATACAAACTTTTATTACTTTTTGTATTTTTTCTATAATTTTAACGTTTTTCGGAACCGTTGTTTTTGACCGTATAATTTTTTTTATATTCGCCTTGGCAGTTTTTTACTAACCTATACATTTCTTGCAGTTAAACTTTGTTTGTTGTTGTTTTATTTCTTGGATTGCTTTTGGTTTTGTTGTTGTTTTTTGAAAAAAAAAATCTCAGTAAATTTAAGTTTTAATGTACAAAGTGATCCAAATGAGCTATTTAGGGTGCCCAGACACGTTCAGATTGTATTGGTATGTTTAAAAAAGTTGTTCAATTTTACAGTGTCCACAATTTTCCCATATGTTGTTAGTGTAAGTTTTGCTGAAAAAAGAAAAAAATATTTTTTAATTTTCATTTGAACAAAAGTGCAGGAATTATTTGTGTTTGACATAAAATGTAAATAGAATATATTTAACGAATCCTCAGCTACACTATTGCCAAACAAAGTTAAGCGGTAGACAAAAACTAATAACACCTTTTTTGAAGGGCCCACTGATTCCTAGAATCTTTCGAGTGCCATAAACAAAATTTGGTCACCAATTTCGCAAAACCGAGTATAGGTAGTTTTTGTTTGTTTTTATTTTGTAGGGGGTTACCGAATCACACCACTAACTAAATGGGTTCTTTTTCGAGCCCCTTTGTTCCTCAATGATTTCTGGAAATTTATGAATACCTTACATTCATTGAGTTTCATGCTGTCGCTAGCCTTTTACTCTCAACTGTAATGATTTCAGACTGGCAACTACTACATGTCGACGTTTTTCTTCATCACAGAGTCAATGGTAATTGCTAAAATTTGCTTAAGGTTGAGGTCTCTACAGCATCTCGATTTAATATGTGGTACAAAGCCTATTTTATGTTAGCCTTTTTCCAAGCACAGTCTGTAAGTATTGTCTTACCACGAATTTTAACTTGGCCAGATAATACTTGAGAGTCCGTGATCTGTACTAACACAGTTAACCACTTGTAAGCAGCCAGATTATATCCAAGTTCCTTCTTGGTCTTCCTGCTAACTTGAAGTAAAAATTCCAGATATAACTATGTTTTTGTTTACTTAATACATATTAAAAACTTTAAATTTGTCATCCTCCTTTTTTTAAATCACTGACTGGTTCATATCATGCTTTCTTGATAAGAATCTTCCGTGCATAGGAAAGTTAATAATTTCTGTGTTTTTTGTGCATTACACTCTCACTGCTCTTAAAATAAATTATCTTAATATAATAAAATCATAAAACCAAATCAAAAAGTGGTAAATCAATGTAAGTTTAAATTTAATACTTATGTTTTACACAGTACTGTTTTAATAATATCTAATTAATATTGCGGAAATTACAAACAGAATAACAAAACTTCCACCTGTGGTGTAGGAGAACTAAAGGAAATGACATATCAATTATTGAAACAACAGTCTGAATATCAAAAATTATATGAAATTTTAATACATAACATTTTCTTAACCTCTTCCGGTAAAATGAGAAGTGTAGCTCATCATCGGATTTTATTGTCAAACGGCACAATGACGAGCCTTTCTCGACATGCTATACTCAGAACTGGGAGCTTTCGATTGGCTATTGTAAAGCAAATTCTATAAAAGAGTACACTACTGGTTTATAGAACTCGAGGGCTTCCATGCCCATTTTTTTGATAATTTTAAAATGAAACTCCTTTTTTTTTTTAAATAAAATGTAAAGGAAGGGGAGACGGGTTAAGTTTTATGTCTCCAAAACTTAAAAAAGACAAAAAATGTCAACTCCACTTTATTAAGTTTTAGGCCTTCGTTTCTGATGACCTAAACCCATTATAAATTTCTAACATTATTATTTTTACACAAAAATGCATTTTGAGTGCTAGTCAGGCATAAAATGTAACAGATCTGTTTAACCATCTATCGTTATCTTAAATTACAATTTGCTATCGTTATACTGACAGTGATACCAATTTTGACATGTAAATCTAAGGCTAAAGTTGTTTTCCTTTCAAGCTGCATTAATAAAGCTCTCATTGATATTACAATAAATACAACTGCATTTTATTATTACATATATTGTAAGTTATTTTAGTGTTTTAATCAGTTTTAATCAGTTTTAGTTTTGTTTTAATCAATACGTTTAATTGTATTCCGATTACAAATATTTTCAGAATATGTTCACACTGTTGGAATGCCAGGGTCTTCTTTAGTGCTCTTGAGTTAAATCTGTTAATGTAAGTGTTCTAGCACGAGTGACCATGGTAAAATTTATATATTCTTTATTAATTGGCGTTTATTATCTATCTATATATAAAGCACAAAACGTGTTTGTTTGTTTGTCGGAAAGCTTTAGCTGCCTACACCATTTGATCGATTTTCCTAGAATTTTCACAGTTTGTTACCAGATATGCAGTACAAAGTGAAAATTATCACCATGTACCTAGAGAATTGTAATACGCAGAACCTTGAAATTTTGTACCACTAACCATCATATTAATCTACATAGTCTAGCAACACACACAGATTGGGATAGTGGACGTGGTACCTCCCATACAAAGTGAAAAATGTTTGTTGTAAAACTAGGAAACTATAACAGGTAAGCTCTAACTCTGTGGGTTCGAGTTAAAGCTTAGTGATTAGGACGGGAGGATTTGGTACCCCCATACAAAGTTTAAACTAAATTTATCATTGGCTTTTCCGACAATAACATGCGTTTTCGAGTTAATTTTGCCATACTTTTACTTGCAAGTGTTTATTGTATTTTTTGTGGTTTAGCGAAGCGAACCAGGAATAGCTAGTGTATAATATTCTTTAAATTGAATTTCAAAAGCTCAACAAATTCTTAAGCAAACAATTTACGCCAAATAAGCTAGAGATGCCTTACAAGACACTTTTAACCCCTTCGTTTCTCAAAGATTTTCCGGCTGTCGAATGGTAGATTCAAGCGTGTGTAGGTTAGTATATTCTGTATTCCACTTTTTTAGATGCAAAAAATGCAAATTAATATTAAAAAAAATTATTCATTAAAAAATAGTAACTCATTTCCTGTCTGTGTTCGCATCACGTGAAAACTACTGGATGGATTTTATTGATGTGAGCACGTATCTTAGAATCTTTATTTTTTTTCCGCAAGAGTATCGTATTTTAAGAGAAAGTGGAGAAAAAGCAGTGAAAGTACGCAGTTATTTTAGCAAGGATGCGACCCTTTATTTAGTAAATACATAAACTATAACTGAAACACTAACCAATATGCTTAAAATATGCATATCGGTTATTGCTTCAGTTATGGTTTATGTATTTACTTATTTTAGTAGGGAAGAGAAAATTTATTATATAAAGTAAATAAGTACATAAACTAAATCACTAACAAAGTAAGGGTCTTTGGCGTGCATTCCTTTCAAAGCAAAATCGCATACAGCTTGTACCTTAAATGAAAGGATTATCGGGTAAGAACTTGTTGTATTAGTACTAACAAATTCATTTAAACACCTCCTAATGTTAATTTATGTGTATAAGAAATTATAAAACAATTTTCCTTTGCAAAAAAAAAATTAATTAAATTCAGAAATTTTTAGACAGTTATTTTGACGTTTATATTCGTCCGAATTTGTTTTGCGATAAAGCAACCAACAACACTCTGACGACATGTGTCATATTAGTTTTCCTTTATACCTACTTACATTCTATATTCCTTTTATAATTCTGAGTGAACGTATTCTCCATGTTCTCTATCATTAAGGCTTTCTAAGTGTGATGGAAAAAAATAGAAATGGTTGTGAAGGAAGTATATCTTAAGTGTTGATTCAACATCTTAAATCAGGCAATATTACATCATCAGGTTTAACCAACGGTATATGGTCTATACTGAATTCAACTATCACAAAACTTAAATACGACTTTTTGGTAATTTGCCAGAAATTGAATTATCGAATTTACAATTAGCAGACGACAATTATTACAAAGGCAAACCAATTGATCTTTTACTTGGCGCTGTTTTATACCCTTCTATTGTTCTTGGGCAAGTTCGTCAAAATATCTTAGGATCGTTATTGGGTCAGAAACCCGTTTTCGGATGGATTTTAACGGGCCCAATCGATACTTCAATCACAAAAGTAAACATTTTTCAAACTTGTGTTAACTCTACAGACGATAATCGGAACAATTCGAAGTTTTGTGGAAAAAAAAAATTAATATGACTACATAAGGGCTACAAGCGACATAAAGATATTGCTATTAATGATTTCTTATTAGTGAAAGGTGAAAAACTATGCACTGAACGATTTTCGTATTCAAAATGAAATAACCAAACAACTAATATCCAAACTTTTGTTGAATGAATCATATTTACTATGAATTACTGTTATTAACCTTTATTATTTTTTGATAGAGTATTATTTGTTTTTATCGGTCGATCATGACCGCAACAGGAGTCCATCATGACTCAAACACCAAATAATATCAACAGGGGTCCTTCATGACCCATAAAGCATATGTTGAAAAACGTGTATGCATGGATGCATACAGTCCACAGGAGCCCTTTATGGCTCAATAAAAAATATTCACTAGGAGCCCTTCATGACTCATTTCTAATCAACAGGAAAAAAAAGTTATAAATAAATGAGTCATCAAACTCATATATTTATAACTTTTTTATTTGCAACATACTTTATCGTCGCAAGGTGGCCGTCAATGTTTAAGTACAAATTCGGTATTTTTGCGATTTAATGAAATTTCTTTAAGTGTTCATTTGTTAATTTTTGATCATCCGTGTTGTAAAAACTTTTTCTGTTTTCAACGAGTAAACCGCTAACGGTACTTAAATGTTGTTTGCCACATGCTAAATAAAGTAAAAGTTTCATATAGTTCGTCGATAATAAGGTAAATTCTTTAAATAAAGAAAGAGAATTCGTTCTCGCCTTACTCTTAATACTTAATTAATTCTTGTGTTTTACTTTTATTCAAAAATCGGATATACGCCGAAATATTGCTTTTTTGACGTGGATGCAAAATATAGACAGGTTTTCTGTATGTGTGGAAAAGAGCGTAGAACGGTGCACAGTAAACTATCTAGTGGAAAAAATAAAAAAAAAACTTTCGAACTTTGGGTTTGGAAAAATAAATCTGAAAAACTCATTTTTCAATAAAAATGCATGCAATTATATTTGTTTTATTCAGAAATGTAGCAGAAACAAGGAAAAAAATCCTAAAATTCTAATATTTATAACAACACTTTAAAAAAAATTGTGAAGTTTTTAGCCAAAATATGTACTTTAAAAAAAAGTCAGCTTCGATGGACCCGGAAAAATAGGCACATCAAAAAACTATTTTTATGAATCAATAATCTTATTTTCTGTGATATGTATATACTAAAATATTTATAAAAAGGTTTAGGTGTTTTATATGCCAACTTTTGAAATATAATGATTTTAAAAATCATCCATATTTGATATTTTTATTAAAATTATCAGTTGATATTTTTATTATTTTAAAATGCATAATAATAGTAGGTGAGTGCACGGGCGAATGTTTTAGAAAGCCTGCACAAAACAATTAAGAAAGAACAGACTTGAGCACACTCGAAAAAATAGCAGACAAAATTGTAATCAAGATTTAGCGAATAAACTCGTAATTTCTTCTGATCCATTAATTTTATTCAATAGAAATGTAATAAATACAAGCAGCTCTTTCAACAATAATCAACAAATTGGTAATTACATAATAGTATATGAATCTATTAACACTGATTCAGACTCAGAAACTTATTTTAGTGATTAAGAAATTGTTTACAATTGTTATGTTATTTGAATTTGTTTGTAACTTTATTATTAATCTTTATATAAATATGTTTTTTATCTTAAATAATAATTTAATTTTAAAATATTTAATGTTGTCAATTTGGTTACCCTATTCATATAATGTTATTTGAATACCTATGGTTATGACTATTTTCAAAACTTGAAATAATAAAAATACTAAAAAGTTTAAAATATTGTTATATTTAAACGGCAACCCTAAATAATTAGAGATTGGTTATATTTTATAAAAAAAACTATCACGCTTTATCATTTTATATGTAAAATAATGGATTCAAACTCAAAAAAATAATAATTACTAAAATGGGGGAATAAAATAAAAGGATTTCTAAAAATGTTAATTCATTTTCGAAAATAGTAGGCCAAGGGAGATATGTGCCAAAAATTTCATTAAGCTACCATAACTCCTTCGATTTTTTTCCAGTTTTACAATGGGGACGGTTCACTGTGCGGTGTTACTAATGCAGGGGTTTTTCAAAGCAGCCCAATAATATTTCGAGTTCCAATTCGACTCAGTCTCAAGCCCTTACTCTCGATTGTAATGATTTCAGACCTAGCTTCTAGCTAGTATTTGTGTTGTGCTTAGATTCCCTATGACATTCACATTTAATATATGTATGTATTCCTGACTGTGCATGTAAGCGTTATACTAGCTAGTGTTGAAAGTTCACACAATATGTCCGCTACCGTCTCTGCCTCTTCTAAACATATTCTGCTTTTCATTTTTATCTAATTCAGGTAATACTTGAAGTTTTCATGAGCTGTCATTAATGCAGTTTAAACAAAAAAGTCGTCAAGTATCCAAGAGGCAAGAACTAACTGGGAGCTATAAGGTATAAGTCGCACTACTGGTAGTGCGCTAGGTTCAGGCAAGCCATACCTTGACCAAACCATACCATACTACAAGGCAAGCCTTGTGCCTTCAAGCCAAAATTTGTATTTAAATTTAATAATTTTATTTACATATATCGCACTTGATCAATAAGAAGGTATTATTAACTCAAACCCACATATGAAACCATTTTCGTGATAGTGTCTTGAGTACCTTTATATCAACAAAAACGTATAATTTTTATTTGGCAATAATTGCAAAAAATTTAAAAGAAAAACAGTGTAAATATATTTTCAAATGGGATTTGCTTACTATAATATGTTCGGATTTTTAAATTATCTTAAAATGTAATCACAAACAGTTTTTTACCTCTACTGAAAATTTTAAAATTTTGAGTTAATACCCTCTTGTTGATCAAGTGCGACATGTAGATTGTGCAGTAAAAATCATAAGCTTGCACATAATTTTGTTGTTTTCGTAGAAATATGGGTACTATATCTGTCTCTTTCTTGACATATTTACAACGTGCTTCATGGTTTACATCTCTGTATACTTTGTGCTATAGGAGAGAGTAGGAGGAAAACGTGTAAATTATATATATTGATCATTGGTTTTAAAAGGTTATCTACTTCACCAGTGCCTAGAAAGACCCTAAAAGTAGTCACAGGTAAAATTTTCGATTTCTTGGCCTTTCTTATGCATGTTCGAGTTTGAAAAACCCAAGTTGAACAACAACATTAGGGAAAAGCAACCCATAACTCGGTTTGGCTGATTTTCAATAGCGAAATTTTAAAAGATATATTGTATTAATATCTGTCGCACATAGAGACAGATCATAATACTAATTTACTGATCATAGTATTAATTTCAACCTTGACTGTGACTAAATGACAGTAATCTCATTTTACTTAAAAATTATTTAAAACTAGCGGTGTCCACCACTTCGTCAGCTTTGAAAGTAATCGACATCAAGTTTTAAGTCTCTTACTTTGCTTTATATAGAGGTATAATATAAAACTTTATAACTGTTGAGTTCTGTAAATAGTCTCTAAAAAATATTGGTTTACAATAATTATGGCCAAGTTTTTGGTAAGTACCATTAAATCAGTATAATTGTTTACTTTACTTATTTTATCGCTATTTTCTCTTGGAAATGAGATATTTTACGAAAAAAATTGTATACTATATTTGAACTGAGGTCTTAAGGTATCTACCCACATAATTTTATTTAAATCATCTAGTAGTTTCGACGTGATGCGAACCCAGACAGACAGAGAAACAGTCAACGATTCCTGTTACAGATTAATATATGTAAAGCTAAAAAATAAGCTGGTACATTTGATAAAATTAGTAGATCAACTTAACTTGCAAAGTTGAAAGCGTTGAAAAAGTCCACCTGATGTAACAGTTGTACATCTCTGCTGACAATATGAATTTCATCTAACGATATTTTTAATAAAAATTAAAAATAGAGCTAATTTCGCATATTGACTTATTTTGTTCATTTAAAGTAAACGAAGAACGCAGTTATTTCATGATACATTACACTACCGTTCTAACATTCACACATATTTAAATACAATTGCGATACTTGTTAACACACTTGTTCTGAGCACAACATGTTGACCGCAAACACTTTTGAGTAAAACTCAACTTTTTACCTCAAATTGTACTCATTTTATTTATTGGTCCCTTTAAACTTAGTCTAGACTAGATAGAATTGGCTCGACTTGACTCGACTTGACTTGACGACTACAACATTATTTAGCTCGGTAGTGTAATCTAAAACCCTTTTCGCAAAACCGAATTGAAAATGCTCGTTTAAAGAATCTCTCAAGCAAATGCACTGACTGCATTTTGAAACACTTTGTTTGTTTATTGTTGGTTTGGCCCTTTCAATCTATAGAGCAAATGACAACGTCTGTTGTGTTGTATTATTGTTGCATAAAGAATAGAATCAAGAACAACAATGAAAAAATTTATAAAAAGACCGCAAATATCTAGAAGAGAATAGTTATGCTTAAATTGGCGTTGAAAACGGTGGTGTTTAAATTTCAATTAAATAACGGACAACTAGTAAAAGCTCCCTAACTGCACAGCAGCGAAGAGAAGTGGTTCAAGTCCCGTAAAAAATATAAAAAAAATATCCTGAACTCATAGTCGAAATGGCTAAGGATATTATGAATAATAGTCTTTGTAGTTAAAAGAAAATTTATTTTCTTACAATAATCTTTCAATAAGTTTTATGATTAAATGTGCTGCAATTGAAAAAAATAAAAATAAAAATTTGCATAAAGAAACCTTACAAGTGCTTTTAGTCAAATCAAAAAAATTTTTTGCAATAATTTATGCTACGAGTAAATAAATTATAATTTTGTTTCATAAAAACCCTCTTTCCTCAACATCCAAAAAGTCCCCTGAATTCCTTTTGAGTGTATTCAAAATTTATAATAATATGCAAAATATTGAGCCCAACAAAAATAACGATACTTTACACAAGTTTGAAAACTTGCAACATACTGAACCCACATCACTGGAAAGTTTGACATGTGAACAACATGAACTTTTAGAAGACTGTCCTAAAATAGAAATTTCTCGTATTGTACACTCTGACCCTGAGGAAACTCAAGCTAAAACTAAAACACGATCACGTTTTTCCACTGCTCTGAGAAAATTTTCACGTTCTACTCGCAAAAAAGAAAAATCAAGTACAAGAAGTCATTCGTCTACAGCCACCGAATCTTCAGAACAGATAATTTCAAGTGGTACTGAAGACTTACCCGAAACAAATCTTTTTCGGGAAGTAGACAAAAAATCAAAGAAAAAGAAAAAATCCATATTTGGATTAAAGAAGTCGAAGGTGGTGCCTAAGCTAGACGATACGAAAATAAATTTTGAGGAAGAAGATAAAAAGACTGTGAAGCTTTTGGAACCTATTTTTCAGGATAACGAAAATGAAGTAATTGTTACTACAGAACGTTTAACACCCCAAAATTCTAGAAGAAAAGTTGAAATAACGATAAAATCGAAAAAAATTGAAACCGTGGCTTCGCAGAAACAAATTACCAAAAATCCACCAACTTCAAAGACACCATCCCCAACCCGTGAAGTCGTCAACGATAGCTTGACAAAAAAATCCAACGAACCTTTAGATAAATCAAAAAAACTCAAATCAAAAGCAACAACTCAAACGCCACATAAATCTACAACTACACTTACAACAACAACAACAATAGCACAATCTAAAAGCAAACAACAAGAAGACGAAAAAGAACAGATAACAATCACTCAGTGTTCTAAAGATACGCCACCTAAAGAGAGAGCACCCACTAAACCCTCACGCTTAACAACGACAACAACCGCGACTACACCTACATCTGCACCTACCAGTCAGTCAAGTACAAGCAGTGGTGCAATACGCAAAACAGCTACCACAACTAGAGCAGCTATTAAACTAGTAACGGGTGCAAAAGCCAAACAGAAATCATTGTCATCTTCGAAGACCTCGAAGGGATCAAACGCTCGCAGTACGAGCCCTACAGTCGCAGCAGCATCTAAAACAGAAACAGACTTAATGATAAATCTTCAAAGAGGTCACAGACTACCAAGACCTACCTCAACAACAACACCAAATACCATTCAGGAACCTCAACTAGTAGCAACAGAAGAAACTCAAACCTTAGACCAAACAACACTGCCAACGAATTCATCAAGCCAAATACAACAAGAACAACAGCATGAATACTGTCTGACTACTTTGGAAAGTCTACCACAAACATCATCTGAAATTCAATCTTCTTTAACTAACGCTTCATTGGAAACGCCGTCATCTCCAATAACAGCAACATTACAAGCAGCATCAGATGATATTACCGCAACTACACAGCAGCATCAGGAAAATATACAAAGATCTAAAATTGACAATTCAAATTCAGTTCAATTTCAAAGCTTTCCACAAACAGACGACCAAATCTCAGTAGCGGAAAGTGTTAAGCCTGGTAACTATTCGGGTGACACGTATTACGATTCCCTTGAAACGATCAAGGAACCAGTATCCGTACATTTCGCCGTAGGAAGTCCAGTTAGAGCTCCTTTTCAACAGCCCCTGTACGAGTTTTCCAGCCAAGACTCCCCCGACGTTTCTCAAAAATATCGGGAAGTCCATAATTCCTCCATTGGTGAGATAAATCGTCGTCCTATACATTATATATCACAACCGACTTTATTCGACGAACTTAATAGTTTGGAACTTAGACGTTCTCGTTATCGTTATCAATCGGGTGTTAGCGATTTATCCTTGGATACGGACGAAAATCGAGATTTATTTGACGATTTACAACAGATGCCCGCTTTTGGCGATTTAACTATGGATCAAGAAATGGAACCGGTAAGATTAAATAAACAATTTAAGTGGTTAATGTTGCTACACCTTTGTGCTTAAAAGGTTCTTTGGACGTTTGCAATGCACTAAATAGTGTTTAATTTTACGCTTTCGACATTTCGATCTGCTTAACACGGATTTTGATAACAACAATGCTATATTTCTTAAAAAGTTAACTTTAATTTTATTCTGGATGTTAGGGCAGTAAATTGATTGTTCTTCAGTTTGTATTCGAGCCACAGATGTACTGCTCTTGTTTTCGCTTTTATTATGCTTTAATGCAGTACATGGACCAAAAGGGCGATTTTTTAAAACAGAAAATATTTATGAACCTTGTCTTGTATTTAAAACTTCTTGCAAAAAACAGTTTTAAGCATTTCTGCTGAAAGAATTTCCATTATCATTCTTTACAACAAGTTCTGATAATGATTTCGAACTTTATCGAATGAGGACCAAGGGATTTTGGACAATCTGCAAGTGTTTATCATAGACGTTTTTCATGGGCTGTTGATGCCCTCTGTGTATTTACTACATCCAGGTTATATCTGTTCCTTGCGCATTGATCAGCCATCTCGTTTTCTCAGCGCATCACGTAAAAACTACTGCATGAATTTTGATAAGAATTTGTGAGGAGGTACTTTAGTATCTTGATTCAAATATAGAATACTTTTTTTTCCAAAAATATCTGATTTTCAAGAGAAAATAGAGAAAAAGTAGTGAATGTACGTAATTTTACCGATTTAAATGTACCCAGAAAAGTTTTTTCCACCAATTAAAGGTTTTAATTAGTTTTAAATTTTAGCTCAATTATTTTTTTATTAATTCCAATAAATATTTGTTTAAAACGAATTTCTTAACTAAACAAATAATTAAATCAATTACTTATTTACCTTTAATTGGTGAAAATATTTTTTTCTGTGACAACACCTTTTATTTTAAACACTATTTCCAGAATTCTAGGATAATATTAGAACTTTAGAGAAATTTTAGAACTGTATCCAGGGATAAAAAAATATATAAACCATAACTCAAGCATAAATTTCTGCTGGAACACGGGTGCTGCATTATTTAAAATTACGGAATTCTTCTTCCATTCAGACCTACTCGGTATTTTAACAGCAAAATATGTATTTGTTTAAGATTATAACATTTTAATAAAATGAGTGACACTATTTAGTGCTTAAATCTATTTTGTCAAATATTTTCCATGTCTAAAATAAGCTTTAATAAGGTGCAAGCTTGAATTCTTGGGATTGTTATTTTGTTGTAACTAACAAAAATGTGTTTTCAAGTAGTTTACAATATTGAATTGCGTTAATAATCCGCTCAATTGTAATCAATGGACCGACTCCTTCACGGTATAATACACCTGCAAATATAACACATATTAAATCACACATATATCTCTCGACCCCATTCCGTCCTCTATGATTACAGGCAACCGAAATGTAATTTACGGCAACCGAAATGTAATTTACGGCAACCTACTTTCATTGAGTCACGTGCTACAAGCAGCCTTTAATATTGACTTAAGTGATTTCAGACTGTCGACTGGTAACTGTCTTCCTTCTTTCTCATCACGCAGTCCCTAGTAATTGCTAGTATTTGTTCAAGGCTCAGGTCCCCCATGGTATCCACATTTATCATTCTTCAACCAGTGGTCCTGAGTCTTATGCGAGCCAGTGCTGGACATTCACAAACAATGTGCGCTGCCATCTCAGCCTCTTTCCTATCCCCGTCTCCTATTCTGCCTCTGCATCTCACTTTTAGGCATGAGCTCTATATGCTCCGACACAACGTTGAAGGAACGTTTTGGGTGCCTGCTTCCGAAAAAGATTTACCTAAGCCCACAGTGCCAGGTGCGTACAATTCATCCACATTTACCTCCATAGCCGCTGGAGTATCTTCATAGACTGACCAGTCCACCCCTTGCAAGGTTTCTTTCTCATTCTGTTTTGATATCTTCCCTTGGCCAGTGGCAACCGGAGTTCCTAAAGGTATTAAACTCTCGACCTCTAACGAGGCTTCCTTGTGCATCCCTATCGAAATATCCCGGTTCAACGCCATAGGGGAACCTTTAGAGATTAACCTGTTCACCCCTTGCGAGGTTTTCCTGTCCAAACCTTATGAACTCTTCTCTAAGCCATTATTGGAGAAAACGATGGCCACCCAGAGCTCCTTATGCGTGGGTAAGTCTACATTAAAACTGGAGGTAGACCGCTATCCAGAGCATACTAAAGACCAAGCCCCCTTTTGACCACGCATTCCTGGTGTATGCTGTTCCACCGTGGGTTAGGGGAGCTGTTAACGACTAGTCCTCTTTAACCACTAACAAGCCATTCAGGTTCTCGGCACAGCTACCAACCACCTTAACCTTACAAGTGGGGTCTAGTTTAATTAACTACTACCTACGAAATTTATTCCATCAGAGCCAAATTAATTAAACTTGCTTTTGTCCCTACATATATCTAACTGCAACAATGATAACAACGTTTCGCTAAGACAAGGCATTTCCTTTTGTTGATTTTACTTATGAGTGGTTCCATTGGGGGTCTACTTATAAGCAACTTTGCTTCTTGAATGCGAAGGCGGTAAATTCGAAATTCACCCTCAAATGGGTGCGGGCACATGGAACTAATCTGGGCAACTGTGTTTCTGATGAACTAGCCAAGAAGAGGACACTGCTACATGATGACGCCAATGACATCTATTGTGGCATCCCCCTCTCGGCCTGCTGGCACCGCATTAGCTGTGCTCTCTATGATCTGGCTTAGGTCCGATGGTCCAATGAGTCTACTTGCTTAACTACAAGGACTCACCTACAATTTATTTAGGGCTTTAGATTTTGTTTGCGTAGTTCAATCAATACCTAAGCCAGGTATTTCCGCAACATCGGCTACCTTAAGAGTTCTATTCTAGGGCTATTCCTGTAATAATATCTCTTGGTCCTGCATTTGTCGTAAAGGGTTCGTTAGATCTTCCTTCGTGTATAAAATAAAGTGTTGTATTAATGTAAATTGTCTTTATTACATTCACATTTTAATAGAAACTCCTTTTGCCCTACGATTTATCGAGACAAAAGCTTTTTGAAGTGGGCGAAGTGTAGGCCATTTGACTGATTGTTACATTGATGTTTATGATGAGCAGGGTATTTGATGTCGACAAAAGCCGGACTGCTTATCCCATAGTCTTTGCTTAACTCCTTCCAGTAATCACAGACACTCAATTATTTTTTTAGGAAGTTTTATAATAGCGCCTCTTGTCCATGTATTTGGATTTTCTTCTTTTATCCAATTGTTAGGGTCTTAGTATTTCAGCGGTTGTTGCGGAGTTTGTCTAAAGGAATTCTGTGAAACACCATCCTCTAAAGGAGCATTGTTCAGTTTTAAAATAGCGGCACTGATCTCTTCGATATATGGTGTGTTGTCCGATATTCAAGTGCTAATTTGTGCAGCAGATGTATTTTTTAAGAGGAAATGTCCTTAAAGTTGCTTATTGATTCGAAGTAATCTCTCCATTTACAAGTTTATTTATCTAGGTTTGTAAAGAGCTGTTTATATTAATCCTTTATTTTTTACGGTTCATGTTTTAATTTGAAATACCACCTATTAGGTTATGGAGTTTTCTCAAATTACTGCTTCGCCGCCTAATTTTTGAAATATATCCTTTTGTCAGCCCTGGCTGATCAAATTACAATTTTCGTATTGCTCTTTGATGTTTGGATTTTCTAATTTTTTGTGTTTTTTTAATTAATAGCTTGTGTAATTTTTAAATTTGTACTTTGCATGTATCCTATGTGATCTGCTTCAATACAACTCAATATTTTGGGTGCGTCTTCCCTCTTCGTTCTACTTGGGTAAGCATTCTTTCAACAATTATTCTACTTCAACATTCTACGATTTATCACCACTAGGTCGTGGTCACTGTGGATATCTGTGCTTCGTTTGGTGTGCACATCTAGTAGTGAGCTTCTTTATTTGCCGTGGATACAAATTTTGAGCCGCCGATGACTACTTGAAAAGTTTTACAGAGTTCTATGAAACATTTTCGCTTACTTTTTTTTTTAAGAGAAGTACGACTCAGGCAGTTTTTGCCTATATTAACTGTGGTACTTCCTTTGGAAAGGGATAGTAGTAGGTTAGTGTGATAGTAAAGCTTCGATTCTGTTCCTAACTCCTCTCATTCCGTGTGTACCCATGATCTGTGATCGCCAAAGGTTGTTGTTGCCAATCACTGCATTAAAGTCTCCCGTTAGAAGAAGTATGTATGTCTGTATTTGTATATGTATTTGTAGCGGTTAACATACAAATATGTTACACAAAATCAGCGATTTCATTTTAAACTTAATATTAATCTACATATATGTATCTATCCACATAAATACTGTAACAGGACCATTTCTGAACATGAAATATTTTTTTAAGATTTTGTTGATGTAATAATTAAAATGGAATACAAAACAGCAATTTTTGGAATTTTTATCTGTGTGTCTGTGTTCGCATCACGTAAAAACTACTGGACGAATTTTAATAAAATTATGTTATGAGTAACCTTGGTATCTCCGCTCAAATATAGGGTACAGCACCTTTTATTTTTGAAAGCGGGATATTTTAAACACTATTTTCAGAACTCTACAATAAATTTAGAATTTTATATAAATTTTTGAATTTTATATAAATTTTAAAATTTTAAATAAAGCCTTTCTTCCCAGGGATGGGTACCTCTATATAAAGTAAATACATAAACTATAATTGAAGCACTATAAAAGCAAGATAATATTCGTACCTATACAAAACTTGTATGCCATTAATTGCATGTGTAAAGGCATCGTAACGGTACTTTGTTCAGCTATGAAATTTTAACAAATAGTACAAATGATCTTAATGCTATAAACACAACTGGGACGAACGACGAATTTATCGTTTCGAATATATGTATGTACGTAAAAAAAAATAAAATGCATTTTTGGTTATGAAATTTTGCGAAAATAGAGCACCGACGAAATTCGTGGTGCATAACGAACTCTGCAATAGGTTTATATATATTTCTTATGCCGACGAACGACGACCAAATTGGTGCTGAGTGTCCGTTTTTCGTTTAAATTTTTAAGTCTTTTAGTAAATAAAGTTAAAGAATTGTTTTCTTTTTTAATTGTAATTTGTTTGTATTTATTTTCTTTTAATTTGTGTTTTGATGAAATTTGGTTACATTATGAGCTGCGAAATGTAAACAAAAAATTATTTAAAAAACGTTTAAACTTATAGATGACACCTGCTATATAGCTATACGATTAGAAACGCCATGTAGTCAGCTACTTAATTATATTAAAGACTACAGCTACATCGTAAACTCTGATATTGTAAAAGTTTTGCTTTTGAAATGATTATTTCGACATCAATGGTGCTCGTGTAGCTACTTAGCTATATTGGCATCATAATAATCTTCTTTACATAAACGTATGTAGAGTCATAAAGTAGCTCTAGGTTGGTCCTTATTGCTCGGCCTTCGAGTGGCTGATTCGCTTCCACGAATAGCTGTACTGTATTGGTGATTGCTTTAATCAGCCACGTGTAATCGTTTTGGTTATCGTGTATAACCTATTAATTTTAATTAAATAAGTCGGACATTGGAGAAGCACCATTTTTAAAACTCAAATTTTAACTGAAGGAGAACCATTAAACTCAATATTTTCACTGGAGGAGAACCATTAAAACTTATTAATAGTACCTAGCTGAATTTGGAGTCTCACTTCCTATATGAACGTATAGATCGCGCTGCAGATGTTGGAGGAAGCTAAGGAAATCACACCCTGGCGCTTTGGTCTTGTACCTTTGCCATTTACCAAAATTTTTTTGGCATAACCCAAAAAAAAAATAATCGTATGTATTTTATCTACAGCAGATTGTAGTCGGTAGCCTGCTGTCGTCTATTTGTTAAATGCATAAATTAATTGATTTATTTGGTGAAATTTTATATTAATTAAGATGAAAATCGATAATAGTGAAACTATGACAGAGGAAGCGAAAGACGAATTTACGCAACGATTTTTTTGGCGACTTCATTGTACTATGCGAAGTTCGTATCAGTTATACCATACCATAAGATATCGCAATTAATACAAACAAAGAAAAATCTAAAATTTTGGCGATAAAATGAAATTGTATCAAGACCGTGTTTGTACATGAAATATTTTTTAAAATTGTGTTGCTAGTTTAAATGGTAATCGATATGGATTCCAAAAAAATAAATTTTTGTCTGTCTGTCTGACTTTTTTCCCATCACGTAAAAACTACTGGATGCATATTACTAACATGTTGATATAAGATTTTGATAAAAATAAAAAATAGATAAAACCTTCAAGTGTGCAATTCTACCGATTTGAATGTTACTGTAAGCTTTTATTTTTTTAAAAGTGAAGCGTTATCCTCTATCCCTTTTCTAACCAAATCCTACTTAAAGTAATTTTTAAATATCGTTAATCTGGATAAATAAAGGATCTACTCTTGCAAAATCCTGATGGAAACGAGTAGTAGGAGCGGTACCCGTATATAAAATTATTATCAAATTTCGTATATATGAATCCTTGTTTAATTTAATAATGATGTGAGTGGCGAAGCAACCGGGTACACCTAATAAACAGACAATCAATTAACTACTAATCGCATGTACATACATACGTATGTATGCACATATATAGGTAAGTGTGCACGGTTTAACAAACTTTGCACTTTTTACAATCACGACAAATCTTTATTTCAATACTATAGTTAATCTTCAATTTCTTAAAATTGTAGACTATTTCCTCATTGATTTTGTCGTGTTGTTCGATGGGTTTTATTTCTTTTCTTTTTTTTTTTTTTTTTGTTTTATTTTGAGTGAAAAAGACATGAGAAATTTGAGTCTGGAAACCATAAAAATGCAATTGTAGATTTCTCTTCATGATGTTTTTTTGTCTCTGTTGTTGTTTTCATTTTAATATTTTAGTTTGTTTAGCCAATGCTTAATGTAAAACATTAATTCGAACATGTTTTCAACGACTTTAAAGATTTTCGATTATTATTTTTGTTTTAATTTTAAAACTTGTTAAAAAAATTAATCTTTTACAATGTTGAAAATATCAAAGTCATCGAAATACAAAAGAAATATTAGAAAGGAAATAAGAAAACATTCAGAGATGAGGTAACAGGAAAATTATAATTTTAAAGTGCACAATACGAGTATAAGGGGGCAAATCGACATATTTTCAACATTGAAAGAAAAACAGTTATTTAGATTTTTGAAATTATTTTAAATAAACAAGCAGAAATCTAATTTTTATAACTTTGCTCTCTGTATATAGAAATTTTATTACTCTTCCCTGAAACGGCAAAACCAAAAAAAAAAAACAAAGTGTAACAATTTGTTTCGTTAGGATGAGCCCAAGTTTCGGTATCATACGCAATCGTTAGATCTGTCAAAAATGGCATGTGTGGTCAAAAAGTACGATAGTGCGGATTAAAAATTTATTTGAGTGACCGACTCTTTGACCGGTCTCTACGATTTGATACAAGCTAACAAGTCTAGCACAAGCTGGACTTACATATTAGGTATATTTTTTTTTATTCTAGACTTAGGATATAAGTAATTATTGTTAGTTCATATACATACATACATATATTGAAGATACAATAAATAAAATAAGAAAAAAAAGATTAAAAAAAATTACAAAATACTACCAGTAAGGTTTAGGTTAGTTGTTGGATATAATATTTTAATTAGTGCTTTTGGCGTCTTTCGTACATTTAACCATCAATAATATGCATGTGGGTATTTGTTGGTGTTGTAGATGTTGTTACGGCGATGCCACCTTATATAGATTCGCCTTCATTTCATAATCTTTAAAAGAATTCATAAAGGCCATGATTCACTATCATACTCAGTCGTACGATCTGTCAAAAAATGCATGTGTGCTCAAAAAGTATGATAGTGTGTGTGGCTTAGAAATGTATGTGTGTGACACACTTTTTGACAAGTCGTACGACTTGATAATCTTTTGAAAAATTTATAAAATATTGTTTTTCCATGCGATCAGAGTTCCAAAAACTTGTTTTGTATGATAGGGAGGCATCTTCAACGCCATTTTTAAGCGATTTTTAAAGTAGGACAGAATTCTGTCAGATTTTTTTTAAGACAACACTACCTCTGCTAAGTTTTTTGCTTGTCTGGAGAAAAAATCCATATTATTCCATATTAGCCTAATACTCTGTTCAAATTTGTAAAATATGTTGAGCAACATTTATTATTTCACAAGGAAAATTAGACATTAAAAAGGTGATTTCTATCTCGCGATTTGAAAGAATTTTACGATTTGATTGCTTTTAAACCACATTGTTTTTAAAAATTTTCCATTTGCTTTATTTTACAGCAAATGTTGCCAGAAACATTTCAATATTTTTCTACAGTAAAAACAGAGTACTACTTCTGTAACATATTTTCATGACTTGTATGTTGTTTAACAGCATTCCGCATGAAAAACTGAACAGAGTACCAGGCTTTATTTCCAAAATAAAAAGTTTTTAAACGACTATGTGCCGTTAAAGATCAAAGCGATACGAACATCACAGATACGAACCACACTCTTATATACTATGTTATCTGATCCATTCGTGAGATAGAACCAGATACCGTCAACGAAGTCTTAGAAAAGTGACCAAAAAATTATTTTTCACCTTTATTCGTATTTAAAACAAAAGATTTTTACGGATGCAAGTCACATTTATGACCATGCAAAGAAAAACAGACCTAAGGGTGGATTCTTCCTTCCCATCTTGACAGAACCTTACATGTACTCACGTTAACATAACATAACACGAGTCATAACAGGTATGATAACAGCATTTACATTTGTAAGAAACGTTGAAGAAATTGTAAACTTTACACGGCTCTCCTTTAAAATTTACTTTTTTACCCTTAGGTCCTGGTCACACATATTGGCATCGTAATGTAATCTTAAAAGAAATTTTTAAACCGATTAACTTAAAAAGGCATTATATAGGGACATTTCGATTAATGCAGAAAAGTAAAAATTATAATTTAAATAAATTAGTCAAGTGCGAGTTAGACTCACACACTTAGGGTTCCGTACTATGTTTAGTACAACTTTAAAAATTCAAGTTGTTAATTTTTTCATGTCTTATGAGTCACCCTTTAATTTTAATATTAAAGTCATAATTGCATCACTGTTGGAACACTCTTTAAATTTTAGCAATTTTGTTATAGCGGTCATGGAAATACACTATCTATAGAAATATATATGAGCCTACCTATTGCGGTCAAAAAATAAGGTAATATACGTGAAAAACATGTCACTCAATGAACACCCTTTAGATATTACTAATTGTTACAGCGGCCGAAGTACAATATCTACTATAAACATTTAAAGAGGCTACCTATTACGGTTCAAAAAATAAGGCTATTTACGTACAAATCATGTCTCTGTCGGAACACCCTTTAATTTTGTTATTTGCTATGGCGGCCATGGCAATTCTCTTTCTATGAATATATCAAGAGTCTACTATGACCATGGCATCACATCTTCTATAAAAACTGGAAGAGTCTACTTATCACGGTTCAAAAAATAAGTCGTTATACATGCAAAACACGAATAGTGCTTATAACGAATAGTTTAAATCACTGCAAATTTTAAGTGGTTACTTCCTATAGCTCAAGAAATAGCGATATACAGGCAAATAATACTTCACTTTCGGAACACCCTATAAGTTGTAGTATTTGTTGCTATAGTGGCCACAGTTATACGCATTCTGTGAAAATTTCAAGAGTCTACCTATTATGGTTCAAAACTTAGGTCTTATACATGCAAATCACACCACTATCGGAACACCCTTTAATTTTAAGGTTTATTTTTTAGACTTGTTTATAAAGCGAATTAGCTTTTAATTACTGTTCGTAAATTTTTAGTGTATGCCTCCTACAGTTCAAGATATAAACACATATTCGTGAATAACACCTCTATATCGGAACACCCTATAAGTTTTAATTTTTGTTGCTATAGCGGCCACAGCTATACACCTTCTGTGAAAATTTCAAGAGTCTACCTATTATGGATCAAAACTTAGGCCTTATACATGCAAATCACACCAACTAATTAAGTTTTAATTACTGTTTGTAAAATTCAAGTGTATCCCACCTACAGTTCACGAAATATGCACATATTCGTGAATAACACCTCTCTATTGGAACACCCTATAAGTTTTAGTATTTGTTGCTATAGCGGCAACAGCTATACATCATCTGTGAAAATTTCAAGAGTCTACCTATTACGGTTCCAGAGATAAAAGGCGCTGACAGACGGACAGACATTGTAGCGAAAACAATAGGGTTACGTTTTTACACTTTGTGTACGGAACCCTAAAAACGAATTTGTTTAAACATCTTATTGATTTC